>JADMNF010000065.1:0-161823 GCA_016097085.2 Sporothrix curviconia
AAAAACCTTGCGAGAGTTGCTCCTGCCTACTTCGTAATTGCCTTTCTGCATATTCCTGTCATTCAGTTAACAAATCAAAAAGCTTTCACATAAACAGAAGCAACCTCTCGTTGATCGTCTTGACGGGCGATCCTCTCGTCGCCCAACCTCTCCAATAAAAGGACTCGCCGTTGTCTCGTCTTTCTCCGTTCGTCGACTCGCTTTAACCGTCTTAGTGCCCAGTTGCGCCTAGCAGCTTGCCATCAGTGGTGGGGAGAGGAGAAGACATTCTCCCTTCCCCCAAGCAGCAAGCAGGAGTCGGCCAAAGATGCCCGCGAGCACTTTTGCGAGGACGCTGAAGGCGCCTGGTGTTTCTGGGTGGTTCCCGTACGCAAAAGGACACGGCGCCCTCATCGGCCACGCTGTACGGGGCAATCATCACGACGGGTGAAGAATCATCGGAAGAGACAGGAGAGGGAAGGCAACCACAGCCATATATTATGTGGCCATGTTTGAATCTCTGATCTGGCAGTTTGCGGGCCGTGTCGTTTCAGTTCGGCATCTTTGCCGATAACCGCGTCGGTATCTTACGTGTCAGGGAGAGGGAATGGCGGTCAAGGAATGCAAAGGATGCAGTATCAGAAGCCAGAACTGCGCCAGAAAAAGACAGAAGACAGTACATGTACTCCGTAAAAGGGGCAGTAAACGGAGAACCGGAGGGGGGGAGGGGGGGAGGGTTAGTGGACGCAAACCAGAGACGGAAAGAGAAAACTCAATTCTTCCTCGACTCTCTCCACGAAGTAGTGGACTGAATCCCACTGTTTTTTCTTCAGTCCTCGGGAGGTTGTCCCCACAGTGCATCACTTCCCATTTCTCCAAATCCCGAGTACTTGATATAAATACGATGCGATCGACAACAGATGCGGTGAGCTCCGTCACTTGCCTGCAAGACGGATTCGTAGTGCTGAACTAAAGACTACATCTCACCATCTTACATCTTAATGGCACGAGTTATTGTGTGTTGTCTTTTTCGGTCTTATAAATCAAGGGACAGCAGAGGGGATGGCTGTGATGTGTCTTTCGTAGCGCATGAATCCGGGCTGTTTGCGCACATCGCCGGAGGCGGTCTGGCGTAATCTTCGGTTTCCCCTCTACCGTTTATTGTTTACCGTTTACCTCTCAATTTATGCTAGCATTGCAAATGGCTGGACACTTGAATTTTTCCACTTGTCTTTTGGCTTCTTTGCTGGCCAATATCGATCGTCAGTTCAAAAGCATCATACGGTCACCTTGTAAGGCGTTCTTTGTTCATCTTTCTCTTTTATTCAGCAGCACCTTGCCTCGTCAGCCCCCGTCGTTGTGGTTGTTGTGGGCGGGTACTGCTTTGCCGCCAAGATGCTGCTCATGTGGGAGAGGCCACCGTATTTCAATACCCGCGGTGCCAGGTGTGTGGTGGTCAGGGGCAGTCCGGCGGTTATCGGCCGGCGGATGTCAATTCCCAAAACAGCACAGCCGCTGGCTCGTTCGCCCCGGCCAAAAGAGGGAGAGAAGAGAGACGAAAAAGAGAGCGAGAGAGACGCTACGTTTCCAGGCCGGAAATGACCTGGGGTCTGGGTAGTACGAGAGGTGAAGAGTGAAAAGTGAAAATTGGGAAATTGGAGAAGGGAAATTAATGGGGAAAAGCAAATAAAATGCGAGCAAAAAGCATTACCGTGGACGATGAATATGTCATATTGCCGTGGCGTCTGCTCTCACGACCCCAGAGTGTCTCTTGTATCGGAATAACGATAAGAAAGATGTGAGGAGGCAGTAGATGGACTCGGACATGAAGCCTAAAAATGAAATGACGAGATGATGTGAAGCTCTGAATCCTACACCGAGCATGTAATGTCGAGGACGAGGAGGAAAAAGAACATTACTCCGTGGAAGAAACAAGCAGATGCTCTTGAGGAGCTGTAAGTGGGCCTGGGCCTCCTTTGATAAGAGGAGACGTTGGAAGAGGTGCCCTTTTTAGAGCAGCCGGGATCACCCCCTGCACTGAAAGAGGGGGATGGGAACAAGACACAACAAGGACCACGGAGAGGACATGCCGCGACGTGCTGTCTACACACCCTATTACGGGATTCATTGTTAACCGTCACTCACTTCACTCACCCTTCACTCACCCTTCACTCACCGTTGCTGTCCACCACGACGCAAGCAAATATCCGGACATCGGCTCTCGATATCGTAAGCAGGACCAGGGAGGCCGTATAAGCATTGCCTATATCGTCTATCTAGTCTATCGTGTGCTACAAGGTAGAGTTGACGATGGGAGATGTGATGGACAAGATTGGTCTTTGTCTCATTGTGTTCACGTGACCGTGTAAGCCGAGGCTGCGCAATGCGCCTGCCGTTCAAGGCTCCTTTCCCCTCATATCCTTATCGATAGTGGTCAACACAGCCGACTTTATCCCCCTCGTCGGATGTTGACCATTATTGTCTACAGATGGACAACGTCGGCGACAACAATCGACCAAAACGCTCCGACGGGTTTCGACAAACGCACTGCTGCCCGGCCGACTGAGCTGCACATCATCTGCACAAGCAGTATCGCATTTGGCAACGCTGCCCCGCGTCGTCTTCCTCGGCATTTACCACCACTCCTTTTAGGTCTGGTTGTCTTTTTTCGCTTCTTTTTTCACGATGCTCCTCATTGGCCTGACGGGCTCGATTGCCACGGGCAAGTCGACGGTCTCGTCGCTGCTGGCCTCACCGCCCTATGGCCTCACCGTGATCGACGCCGACAAGCTGGCGCGCCAGGTCGTCGAGCCGGGCACCAAGGGCTACCGCAAGATTGTCGCCTACTTTGGGCCCACGACTCCCGACCTTTTGCAAGAAGACGAGTCAGCGCCTTCGCCGTCGCCCAACGGCGCGCCGCTCAAACCGTGCCGCGCTGGGCCGCCGCGTGTTTGGCGACGACCCCGAGCGCCGGCGCGACCGCGCCGTGCTCAACAGCATCGTGCACCCAGCCGTGCGCGCGGCCATGTACCGCATGCTCGCGACCTCTTACATCAAGGGCCACTGGCGGTGATCCTCGACGTGCCCCTCCTGTTTGAGAGCAAGCTCGACGTGCTGTGCGGCAGCGTGCTCGTGTGGCCGTGCGCGACCCCGAGGTGCAGATGGCGCGGCTGCGGGCGCGCGACCCGCACCTGACGGCCGAGGGACGCGGCGAACCGGGTGCGCAGCCAGGGCGATGTGCGCGACAAGGCGCGGCGGGCAGAGGCAAGGAACGGGCCCGAAACGACCAAACACAAGGCCAAGGTGGACGGCATTGTGTTATGGAACGATGGCGACAAGGCGGCGCTGGCAGCGCAGGTCGAGGCGGCAATGGCACAGATCCGGGCAGCGAGCCCGCCGTGGTGGCACAGCCTGCTACTGGGTGTGTCCACCACTGGGGCTGGCGGTGGCAGCATACACATACTGGCAAAACGGTCAGATCAACAAGCGGTGGTTTGCGGAAGAGGAAGAGGGTGAAGGCGAATCTCTGAGGCCGGCCGACGAGGAGAAGGGATACGAACGGCACAACACAAACGACAGTGGAAGCATTAGGCAACACACAGGACTACGGCATTCCTGACGGAGGCACATTTGTTTGTTTTTTTGTTTTGTTTTGTTTTGTTTTGTTTTCTGTTAGTTTTTTGCTTTCCGTTTTTCGTTCTGTTTTTGTTTCTGCTTGGTTTTTTTTGCATTACTTTACCCAAACGACTCTGGATTTCGATCGATATTGGACCGTAACAATTCCCTCTCACTTTTAAAAGAATGTAAAGACAGACGCAAAAGGACCTCCACCAGGTGTCGGATATCCCGCAGTACCTGGGTGTGAGCGTGCCATTCCCCCAAGTTGTTCCAGCCTGGACGAGAGGATGTGTAAATGTCATGTCTGGCTTGACGATGGCTATGACATAATCTCGGCTGATGGCAGGCGGCTAGCTGCAGCTTACAGGTATTAGCGGGCTCTCCAGTGGATCGCCTGTCTGCGTCAGCGCTGGAACATGGCCCATTCCACTGTAAGTTAGGCACTTGACAGCCACGTTACCTGCATATTGCCCTGGCAAGCACTGGGATAGACGCCCCCAAAGGCCCCTTTTAAAGCGAAGGAGCCGCCGTAACGTGTTACCATGATGAGAGGAACAAGAGAGAGGAACATGAGAGAGGAACATTAGAGAAAATCACGAGAGGAGAAGCCCGAGCCTAGCTTTGCATCCTGAAATGCATCTTTGCCTCCGCGTCTTCCTTTGCAGCGTGACACGTTGGAGCATTTATCTGAAAAAGGCCTGCACACAATGGCCATAGGGCTGCAGATCTCCATGTGGTGACCCTGGGGCAGAAAGTGGGTCAATTGGTAGTAGCAAACTTTTTAACCTTTTTTTTTTTTCAACAACCACTCATATCAGGTTGATTCTCATACTCTGTACATGCGTCCCAACACACTCATGAGGACATACAACGATTTTTAATGATTACACGTTACAGTCAACCGGTGAAAATAAGTGGATAACGGAGAACTGCAACAAGGCAAGGGAAAAGGAAAAGAAAAAAAGAAAAAAACTTCATCATGGTTCAAACAACCCGTCCGCGAGGACCACCACTCAAACGTCGACAGCGACTCAGACAACTTTGACGACCTCTTTGCCGACCCGCCCGACTACTACCCGCCCTCGCCGCCGCCCACCACCGAGAAACATGCGCTCGGCCGCAGCGGCGTCCAGCTGACGCTCCACCTGGTCGGCCACAGCGTGCTCGAAGCCCACCGCCTGTGGAACGGCAGCCGTGTCATGGCCGACTACTTTGAGGAGGAGCAGGAGGAGCAGGGCCACGCGCTGATCCGCGGCAAGACCGTCCTGGAGCTGGGCGCCGGCGCTGGGCTGCCGGGCATTGTGTGCGGGCTGGTGCTGGGCGCGCGCAAAGTCGTCGTGACCGACTACCCGGACCCGGACCTGGTGGCGACGATGCGCAAGAACATTGAAGAGGCCGAGGCCGGGCTGGCGAGCACGGCTGGGTCCGCGGCGCTGCAGGCGGCGTATGCCGGGCCGGGCACCGTGGTGGCCGACGGCTACGTCTGGGGCGGCGACCCGGTGCCTCTGCTCAAGTATCTCGAGGGGGGGGAGGAGGGGAAGGAGGGCGAGAAGGAGGGCGAGACTGAACGCGCCAGTGAGGACAGCAAATACGACGTGGTGCTGCTTGCCGACCTGCTGTTCCGGCACGCAGAGCACAGCAAGCTGGCGTACAGCGTGGCGCAGACGCTCAAGATGACGCCCGAGAGCCGGTCGTATGTATTCTTCACAAGCTACCGGCCGTGGCTGCGGCACAAGGACCTGGCCTTTTTCGGTGACGCGTGCGCCGCGGGCCTGGTCGTCGAGCATCTACTGGAGAAGCGCCTGGAGAAGCCGCCGTTGTTCTTTGAGAACGACCCGGGCGATGTGAACGTGCGGTCGACGGTGTCGGGATACTCCCTACGCTGGCCGGTGGAGGGCGAGGACCCGGCATCCTTCTGGCCACCGCCGGGAGGCATCGAGGGGGCAGCAGCAGCATAGGAGGGCGGGGAGACGGCGACAGCATAAAAAATGGAGTTTTTATTTTTCATTGTGTTAGTTCGAATAAAGTAGTCGCGTGCGAAATGTCACGTAAAAATGCAGCTGTGATGTTTTCTATTTCCATGTCATAACTCGTCCCATCGCAATTAAAACGCCTTGCCATGCACGCTAATAGCTCGTGAGCAGTCTCCAGTCCCTTGTCTCCGTCTTGCTGGACCTCAGCCGAACCTCTGCCGCGCCAGCTCCCGCAGCATGTCCATCGTCTCCGCCTCGCGTGCCCGGTACTGTGCCCGCCGCTCGTTGAGCTCCTCGTCGTGCGCCCGCCTGCTCTTCTTCCCGCCGCTGCTGCCAGTACGTCCGCCGCGCCTGGACTGTCTCGGCCTCCTTTTGCAGGTCCCTGGCGCTCTTTCGGCCACTGCCGCCGTCGTCCCCCATGAGCTCGTCGTCGCCCATCTCGAGACCGCCCCCGCCCGGCGACCGGTCGCGGAACCCGCGCATCTTGTCGTTGAGCTCGCGCTTCTTCTCCAGCTGCCGCTCGCGTGTGCCGGCCGCTGCGCGTGGCGCCAGCTCGTCGAGGCGTTCGCGCTGCTCGGCGCGGTCAGCACGGCGGGCAAGACGCAGAGCAGCACGTTCGGCATCACGCGCATCGTCGTCGAGAGCACGGCGCTCATCCAGGTCGGCACGGCTGGGAATGGCCGGCCCAGGCATCCTAGATGACGGCTGCGGAAGGACGACACGGCCCACGAAGATGCTCCCGTTAGTAGCCCTTGATCTGGCGGCAATGCTGGTCCATAGTCGTCATTGTCGTCATTGCCGTTGCCATCGTCATCTTCTTCTGTCCCTTTGTCGCCACGTTCGCCCTGCCCACAGCCAACTTCTCCACGACGGCCGTTCCGTTGTCGCGGGCCCGCACGACACGCAAGAACAGCATCGGCTCGTACCAGCGGTCGTCCAGCTCGTGCCCGTTCCACTTTTCCACGAATCGCCGCCAGCGGCTCTGGATCTCGCGCTCGTATTTGTTGTTCGTTTTGCTATCCTTCTTGGCGTCCCGTTTGAGGTCCGCCAGCACAACGTGCTTCTCCTGGTCCAGGAAGTGCGCAAACAGCGGCTCGAACGTGTTGTAGTCCGTGTTGGCAACAAGTTTCCGCGCATTGTGAGGGAGGACGACAGTGCTGCCTCCCCCTCTCCTGCGACTGCGGTCTGCCCGAGCGTGAACGATGCCGGTGGTGGTGGCGGCGGTCTCGGTGATCTCGGTGGCTGTGTCGCTCTGAGCGACCGTCTCTGTGGTTCTCTCTGTGGTCCTCTTTGTGGTCCTCTCTGTGACTCGTCTTCTGGTGCTTGTGGGCACGTGGCGACCGTGATCTCGACCTATGCCGATGCCGATGTTTCTCATGCCGCTCCGTGCTCAGCCGGCGAGCCTGGTTCGTGGTGTCCTCCATTCGGGCCCAAAACTGCGAGATGCCAGTCCCTCGTGGCCCCCTGTTAGACAGCAGACTTGGTATGGAGCTCCGGCATCTAGGGTATGCCGAATTAACAGCGGTGATGGGCCTGCTTTGTTGTGCTCTGCAAAAGGGGCGGAGCGAATCATAAGAGTTGGGCGAGGAAGGCGCGATTCATGACAGAAAACAAAAGCGGGGCTCTATCATTACCAGCCAATAATGATGCAGACTGACAACGTCAAACTTAGGACAAATAACTCGAGAAGAAAGCATCGCAACAGTTAACACATGTTGTGGGCTCTGATAATCTGTAGGGCTTTCAATATGTATTTTCCTCCTTTTCCCCCCTTTTTTTATTTTCATAAATTAAAAGGCCGAGTGTTTTGTTTAAAAAGCATCAAAATTTTTAGATAGAGGAAAAAATGAATATGGAGGAGAATATGAAGAGAAAATAGTAGGTAAATAAGAAAAGTAAATACACGACGACGAATCGTACACAATGTATTCAGATCACCAAGAATGATTAAAAAGAAAAATGGCGAGTCCAAATAGCACCAACTTTAGCCTTCCCGAACCTGCTCGCCGACCTGAAATTTGGTCATTTCCCCTCAAATGCACTCTACAAGTACAATGTCGTGGTCCATTGTCCGAGTGAGAGGAAAGAAATAGACCAAGATGGAGGACGCTGTCGGAGCTCTTCCTAGCGTGACCCATCGAAACATTGTTCCGGACAGAACGCCTCTCTGCCCATTACAGCGTGTTGTTGTGAATTGTGCATCCAACACACTGGCAATCGTCACCGCAGGGGCACGTCAGACCCTCGCCTTCGCAGCCCATGATCGAGTAGCTGACAAACAAGAAATCGCCCGCCGGTAGGCTCACCTGGTCGTCGCTCGTGCCCGACGTGTCCGAGGGCGTAAACACTTGCTGCTGGGGGGACGAGTCGACATTACTGCCTACTTGCTGCTGCTGCGGCTGTCGCGAGGTCAAGGCCGTTGGGGTCGTTGTCTTTGTGCTTGATGCCGTGCTCGAGGCGTCGTCCATCAAGCTCCACATGGACTGCACTGTGTTGCGTGTCGCATTGTTGTACGGGTGTGCCACGCAGCCGACACACTCGCAGCCATCGCCGCACGAGCACATGTGTGAGTCATCCTGTGTTGCGGGGTCGCTGCCGTTGCTGGCGTCCAGCATGGCGCCATTGTGCTGCTGTACTGCAAATGCTGGCTGCATCGCGGTATTGTCGTATGTCTGCTGGTGCTGGTGCAGGTGGTGTTGGTGGCGCTGGTGCTGTTGCTGTTGCTGTTGCTGGTGCTGGTGGTGTTGTTGATGCTGGTGGTGTTGGTGCATGGTGCTATCAAACATGCCTGCGTCGGGTCCGGAAGTGACCGTCAGACCAGCCCGCCATTGCGAGAGCTGCAGCGGTGCCGTAACCGTGCCGTACTCGGGAGGATACCGGTACCACGTCGGTGCGCCATTGGCATTTCCCTGCTGGGCAAAGTGCCCATAGACCTGCTGGTGATTTAGTGAGACACCGTACTGGTCGGTGAGACCGCCCTGTCCGTTGGCCATGTGCGGCTTTGCATCTCCGTTGGCAGCGCTGTTAGACGAAACCAGCGGTATTGACGATAGGGACATATCTCCCGTGCCGCCGCCAACGCTCTCCGACTTGAGCATTGGGCGGTGCGATGCTGACGAGGATGCTGTTGCTGGCGATCCCGAGCAGCAGCTTTTGGAGTTTGCTGTTGTGCCGCTATTGCTTGCCACAGAATTTGTGCTTGATGTCGGGGTATGACGCGCTGAACCATTTGCTGGCCGTTGTTGCTGTTGTACTGCCGCCGGTGCACAACATGATGACGTTGTCGTGGTAGGTGGTGGCTGTGCTGATTGCTGGTAGGGAAGCCCATGCATTCCATTTATCTGGCCCGCCCGGGGATGCATGTTCAGGCCAAATCTGTCAAGACCAGCAGCGTCGCCACCACCAAGCTGCATCGCCCCGAGGTGTCCTTGTAAGCCTATGCTGCTGTTGAAGAACGAGTCAAACTCGTTCTGTCCTCCACTGTTGGTGTACAATTGAATGTTTCCTGGGTCCTCGATCGGATAACCGAGCGGTGCGTACGAGCCGGATGCAGAAGAAAACATTTGCGTCTGTCCGTCCTGGCTCGTGTAGAACCCTATGGAATCAACCCTGGAGCATAAACTGCCCGCCATCAGGCTGACCTGGTGGTCCGGCGACGGACATGCCCTCTATTCCAGGTTGGGAATTGCCGTTGGTAGACCAGCCGTCCGATGATGGCGGCGCGTGAATGTCATTTGGCTGACGTCGGTACGATCAAGAGCGGCCGGGTCGATTCGACCGCGCGACATAGACCTCGGGGACATTTGCGGTTTGTAAAAGGTCCGTTTCGATGGCGATCTCGGGCGTCTTTGTATTGGAGGAGCCGCCATTGCTATTGCTGCGGTGCTGCTGGTTTGCTGCTTACTGTTGGCAGCGGCACCCACGCCCGCCGCCTTGGTACCGGCAGCCGCATTTCCGCGAACGGGGGAGGGCTGCTGTGACGCTCGCGCATGCGCAGCCGTTGTTTGTGGATGCGGGCAGGAATACTTAGTGCCGGCCAGGTTTCCGCACAGGAAGCATCACGCGTTCGTTGGCGTGGTTGCATTTTGTTGAACGATGGCCGCGAATGCAAGGCTCGCTGGAGGGAAAAAAAAGAGGCTATGTCAGTTAATGCTCCCAATAAGAGGAGAGAAAGAAGAATGTAATGCTCTGCTCGTCTGTCCTTTTGTAACTTTTTCTCTCGTCAGGTTGACTTGCAGCGGCTACTTCTTTGCACCATACTATTGCTCCCGTTGTGATACGTATCTTGCGACGTCATCCATGTACTGGATGGAAAGACAGCGGCAACGAGCGGGTGAGAAATGCGAGAAAGACAAGGTAAAAGGCGGACAGCCATGGTGATCCGTGTACAGAGATACACGGTGAGGAGTCACGAAAGGTGAGAAACAGGAATAGGAAGGATGGAAAGACATGAACTCAAAGAAGGAGCAATGGTATGGGGGTGACAAAGGGGGGGGGGGGGGGGGGGAGGCTCAAAAACAGCAGGGAAAATATCATACCAGGCCATCTTGATGCCATTTATTATCGGCATCTTGAGTAGTTGTGCTGTGTTGATGTGTGCAGGATATGAAAATAAAGACTGTGACTTTGCGCGCCAGTAGAGAGGAGGGGCGCGCGTAAGAAGGATGAAGGTTGTGATCCGAGGGTGGTTTGACTGCGGAGACTCCTAGTGGTAAAACACCAAAAATAGAGTTGGGACCCCTTGAGCAGGTTTACAAAACAGCCTAGACCAGACACGGGACGCACTCTCTTCTTTTCTTTTTTTCGTGTCAAAGAGCTGTTACTCCCACTGTGGCCACTGTGCGTGGCCAATAAAGTAATCAGCAATGAGGTAAGGCCCTTGTGCACATGTTATTGCTGGCGAGGCCGAGAGTGTTTGGGTTTGTTGGCCGACGGTGTTGGATGCGTAATCCGGGGTAGCGAGGCCGAGAAAAGGGAAGAGAGTGAGAGGAAAAAACAAATAACTCCTGTAGATCGAGTCGGTGGACACACTTTGGTGAAACAAATCGATGCAGGTGTTGAGAGTGCTGGATTGAGCGATAAAGCTGTCACGACAGCAGTGATGACGGCAGCTTAAAGAGCGAGTGGGCAACCAGAGGTTCGTTTCGAGTCGACGTGAGAGGTGATGGTGCATGCAACAAGAGGCCAAGATGTCATCCGGAGCCTGTCGCCAATGGTAAACCGTCCTGGAGTGTTTTATGCTGCAAGTCCTGGCAAGTCGAGAAGAAATATGCGCAAGTATGTGAGCGAGTGGAAGGAGGGCAAACGTTCCCACACCTTTGGGACCAAAAAAAAGTCGTTCAGTTCGAATTGGCAGATGATATATAATAGTGCTCTTGTCCGTCGTTTGTAATTGTCGTCGAGGGTGAGATGGGAAAGGGACTCGTTTTATTCTTTTCTGTTGTTGCCGTTCATTTGGGTGCCAAAGTGGGTTTGCTAGCCTTGTCGTTCGAGGCAGGGACCTAGTTCCCTGCAAGCCTCCTTTTTTTCGAAAGTGGAAAAGGGCCGGCCCGTTTGTTGGTCGATATTCGGCAAGCCGGGACTCAAGACTGCGAGACAGAAGGCAACGTTGATCTTGTGGGGGAGAGAAAGAATGGGAGCAACAGGGCTGGCCAGGTATGAAAACGCAAGTGGCGCATGCCCCCTTCGGACAAGAAGTGTATATATGAGAAATATATAAATGCGGTCTTGCCGGATTTTCTCCCTCCTAGAATTATTCAGCAAAAGACACCGGGATTATGGAGTCTTGGTCGGGTTTCGTTAAGTTGCCCTGCTCCTTTCAGCACAACACATCAGTCTCGAGACAGGGATCGATGCTTGTGGCGTATCAGGCGAGTTGGGAGAGGCGGAGGGGAGTGCCCAATGACCACGGTATGCTCGCTGCTCGAACAAGAGACAACAAGAAAGAGGACGCACAAGGGGACTTAAATTGGGCGGAATTATTGGCCGCGACGGATGGCTTTCCCAAAAACAGCAACCGGTTGAAACAAAAATAAAATAAGAAGAGAGGCGAGATCTCGATGCTGCCAGCGGCTGACCGTTTCGGCCCTGTTATCGGCCCTTGCTGTCGAGTATTGGCTCGGCGATCGTGTTGGTATTTGTGCCGTTGAATCTCCTCGTCGCCTGTGTATCTTTCTTGGCAAAATAAAACAAGCAAACACAGAGACAAAGGCAAGGTGGCCAGGCACCAACAATGCAGGAGGGTATGCTCGTGTGGGAGTAAAAGCGCGCTGGCAGGTAAGATCCGAGTCAATGACAGGCTGGGACAATGTGAGACAGTTGGACACACGAAACAGTGAAAATATGATAAAAAGGTAGGGATAAAATGAAGGAGGGCGAGCAAGACAAGTCAACATAAGGTTGCTGTGTGTCTTGGCTGTGGTTGCACGTTGTAACCAAGTTTATCGAGCGGCCGTTCGGGAGGACGTGCAGCTCGAGTGCAGTAATAGCGGAAGCTCGCCGTGGCAGACGCACGTACCTCCGTCTGGGGCAGAGTTGCCCTTGGAAAAGCCCTGGGAGGATTTGGCTCGTTTAGGGAAGCGTACTGTCTGGCCCGGAGACTGAGAAACCAAAAAGCGGCTCTCTGGCGACCTGGGATTCCACGCCCACGTTGTTTGTGCCGTCACTCGTCGGAGTGTCGTATGTCGTAGCTGGTACGGTCGGAGCAGTCAGGTGCAGCTGACGCGGTCCGGTACAAGTGTTGCAGCCGTCGTTCGCGGTGTTGCAGCCTCACTTTCTTGGAGGGAAGATAAGTGGGAGAAGACACGAAAGAAGACAAAGAGGAAAGGGACCGCTTCCGACGATCGAGATCCGCCGTGGCGTCCCAGGCCAGGTACCAATGATAGGATCAGCCTTTTCCTTCTTGTTCTCTAGTTCGCGGCCTTGCGTCGTTGGAACGTCGCTGGCCTTGTCTACCCTGTCTTCGGAGAAGGCTGCCACAAACTAAACACGCCGGGCGCAGGACCCTTGTGCTGAACGGCCTCGCCCGCTTGGCGATATGCGTCTTGGGTGATTGCTTGCTCGCCGGGCCTGGCTGATTGGCTTGTGCGGTCACAAGGCGAGAAGGGGTAGCGGAAAGGGGTCGCGATGCAGCTGACGGTGCAGAAACTTGCTCAACCCCCAAGCAGTGGGCTATCAAGGTGAGCAGTTTCCTCTATGCAGACAACGCAGGTTGCAGGTGTGGAAGAAACAGCGTGAAGGAATGACGGCTTAAGGAAACAGTTAGAACGGGTGGCGGCAATATATAAAAGGGAGCTAATATATATAGGGAGGCGTGTTACAAGACTGCAAATAAACAGGGACGAAGGTGCTTATAAAAGTGAACATTAAGAGAGCATGGGGGAGAGAGGAGAAACAGATAGCTGAGAGCACATGAGAGACGAAAGGCTTAGCCTGGCTCGCTTGGATTCGAGAATAACAGGAACGCCCCAGGGAGCTCGTGGTCGCCCAGCAGGGTAGGGATGTGTTTCTAGGGACGGCTTTGACAGAGACAGGGGGTGTCTTTGGGTATGCTTGGTCAAGAGACAGGAAGCACAAAGCCGGCTGTACAATGTACAAAAACAGGCTCCCGAGTCGAGGGTAGCGAGGGACACACGCTGGCAGCGACAGCGGCGTTGGTGGAGGACGACGCAGCTGGTTGGAGCCGAGAGAGGACGAACAAGAGCAGGATCCAGAAAAGAATGGGAGAGCAGACGCAGCGGGGGGGAGGGTGGAGGGAAGGCCAGGGTGGGATGCGGGATGAAGACACGGAAAGAGCGTGCAGCGAGCAATAGAGGCAGGGCCAGGAAGGAGATGAAGCTCTTCTCAGCTCGGCTGGCTGGCGGGCGGGTGAGATGTGGATGAGGGACGGTGTGGATGAGAACGGACGTGGATAGGCGTGGACGTTGGGATGTGGTCTGCGGCCGCGGCGGCGGGCTGAGAACCAAAATAGGGTATCTTACAGGTTGCACGCAGGTGGTACGCACGCCGTGTGTCGTGTTCAGAGGTCGCGAGGGCGTGTGTGGCGATCGGGCGTTCCAGCGCCAATGGCGGTCGCCAAATAGGAGCAGAGGACGTTGGAAAGCCGTGAAAGACGTCACCGAGGGAGGCGGGCGAGGAGAAAATCCTAGAAATGGGCCGAGGACTCAGAAATTGCCCACAAAATGCCGAGAGAATGTCCAGAGACGGTCAAGGCCGGGCAAGTCGAGGAATGTCGAAGAGACGAAAAAAAAGGACACAAAAAGGACACAAAAAGGTCGCGGGAAAGGCGAGGTCAAAGTTAAAAAAAATGTCGAGACCCTGGTCGTCGCTAGTTTCTGTTTCTTCTGTCGCGCGATGGCCGGTAAGCGGGCACAAGGCGTCCGTGCTGCAGGCCCCCCCCGTTTTTGTTCTTGATGTTTCGACCAGCGACAAAAGCAGGCAAACGTAATCGAGTGCGGGGTTGGCGGCGCGGAGTGAGGTCAGGTCAGTGGACGAGGTTGGAGACGGTGGAAAGAATGGTGGCAGCCGCGTGGGCGCTGGAGATTTTCCTGCTTGCCACCTTTCTGGCTGTTACTTTTTTGGGCCGCTATTGGTGCTGTCAGGCGTCCGAAACAGGAAAGCACAAACACGCCATATCGAGGGTTTGCTCTTTCCTTTCTCCTTTCTTTCAACAGCACCCGCCCGCGCACTAATAAGGGCCCTGGGCACGTTTACGAATACTCCGTCCGCCGTGCGGATTACAGCGGGGCCAACAAAGCCGGACGTTCTAGTATCTTATCTTGCGGTCTACGGGAAGGGGCGACCTTGTTTCGCCATGTCCTAGCCTTCCTGAAGTCTTCATTGCGCACGCACGCGGCGAAAGTTCCAAGCGGCAGGCGCAAACGGGCACCTACCAGGCCTCTCGCAGCGCCCTGAATTTAAAGCCTGCCGCCCACTAATACCGGCCGAGATTCGGAACGAGACGAACAGTACTCGTACAGGTGCAATGGTGGCCTGGCAGGTCCGAAGTAAAGATATCAGCTGCACGGCGTATTGTGAATCTGAGGTCGCCATGCGGATATATAAGCCATTGGAAGCCGTCGGGAGCCATTGGGAGCCATTGGGAGCCATCCCAGGGCATGAAGAAACAAACTGGCAGGCTCTCCCGTCCCTTCCTTCCCTGAATAACTAAAATTGCTCGCTGTTTCCTCCCGCAATACCCTGTGCGGCGTGGGAATAAGGGGAAAACAGAAACAAAAAACAACAATGGCTCCTTCTTTCTCGTTTTGATGTGTGGAAGCTCCAAAAAAGAATTTTGATGGCGGGGTGGTCCGGTGTGATGTATGCCTGCGAGGGACTGGATTGGGTGAAGGAGGGGAGGACCCACTTCAGTATGAGCAAGTTTTCCATTGGCCCAGACAGCCCCAAAAGGTGGGGACGAAGGAACGTCGTTCTTGCTTCTATGTTGGGAAGGGCAGCAAAGGCAAGTGCAGCCAGCGGCGGGCGTAACGAAAAGAAATAGAAGGAGCGAACAAGGGAAAGGGCAAACACAGAGAGTCAAGAGTGGCTGCTCTTATTGGAGGAAGCTGCGGTCCGCGAAACGGGGGTTGGTCCTGGCTGGGAAAGAGCAAGCGCTGTGCTGTGATTAACAGGGGCCTTGTTGATATCACTTGGGTGTTTAAAGGGGCAACTGCGACGCGGCCGCAGAACTGGAAGGATGCGGCGCATTCAAGTCGTGGAGCTGGCAGCAACCAAATTGATGGCACAGGATATCCATGGGCCTACGCGAGTAGAAGAGATAAAAAGAAAGCAGGAAGAACGAGTTGAACGTTTCGGGGCGAGGACGGGCGGTATCCGGTGTGGCTGGAACTGCAAGGTTTGCACGGTTGCCTTTTCACTCGGTTCTCATTTTTTTATTTTATTTTATTATTTTAATTCCTTTACTTTTTTGGCCAGTTGATCTATTGAACATATCCCTTTCTTGCTTTATTCTCTCTGTTTCTCAAGGATATTCTGGTATACAAAAGTAAGCCTCGGAATCAGTCACACATAAACTAGGCCGGGACATTTCTGAAATACTTTACTAGGACGAGGGAGAAAGCCGGATCAGAAGAAAGAAAGAAGATGAGACAGTACATTTCCTCCACTTTCCTGCTTGAATGCCTTTCTCTTCTCGCTTCCCCCCCCCCCCCCCCCCCCGTCCCGTTCGGACACACACCTTTTTCACACGAGCTAGACCCAAGTGTCCTGTCCTGCATGAGATATGAACAGAACAATGCGAAGTGGCCCGAGAAAACAGCCTTTGCTTTGGCAACCGGGTTTCACTTTCTGGTACTCGGGCTTCTGGCGCTGATAGTTTCTTATGGAAAATTTTGTCAGTATGCTGCCTTGCGTCTCCTGTCTGTATCGATGTCAACCAGTTGGTGCCATGATCTGCACAAACACCTTTTTTGTCCCTTTTTGAGCCCACAAAATATCTCATTGTGTCTCTCATTGGCTTCTATCGTCATTCTGTCTCGCTCTTTGTAACCTCATCTCGCAGGAGACTGTTGCACAGAAATCGTAGGCGAGACAGTCTAGGAGTCATGAAATAGAAAAGATGCACAAGAAGAGCCATGTCTCGTGGGGGAGAGCCTACATGCATCCGCTGCTGCTTCCTGCATCATGTTTTTCTTTCTTTTTCTTTTTTTTGCCCCCCTCTCCTCCCCCAGCTCTTTGCTTCATATGACATGTCGGTTCTCAGCATGAAAAAGAATATTGATGAAAATTAAAAAGAAAGGATGTCTGAGACGCGGTTGGTCCGAGATCCCTGCCCCGGCCCCCCACCTTTTTCTTTCTTTTTCTGTGCTTTCCTTTTCTCCTCTCTTCTTGGCCCTGCTCTTATTTTCATTACTCTCCTTTCCAGTATCCCACACCGGCCGCCATCTAATGGCACCATCCCCCACGCCCAGTGTCGCCGCTTCCCCGTGAGGATGTTGCATGAACTGCCATGCGGCAGCACTAAACTGGCAATGGGGAGAGACGCGACATTAGAGCCTAAGAACAAGGTGGCGTTGCATCTTAGCTGCTGGCTCTGGCGCCTAGGTCGGGAAAGATGTGGAAGAGCAGTTGCAAGGGCAAGAATGTGGGCAGATGTGGGGGTGGGGTGTCTGTCCTCATGATGAAAAATGAAGAGGCCATGTCTCACCATTTTTTTAAAAAAAAAATTGTTATCCTATTCTTTCGTTCCTGGCAGTCCGACTTTTATCTGCTTCGAAGCTTACCATGTCTACTCTTTGGTGCCCCTCAGCCCTGCACCCTTGTGTGCTACAGAGCACTGCTCTTGTAGTTTATAGATCATCATAGGCTCGGAGGAACGGCCGGATCGACTGTACGTCTTCTCCGGAGCGCGCCAGTGACATGGACACCGAATAAACGCATCTTGCATCATCGACTATCCTCGGCGTTTCTGCCGCTGCGGCCTCTTGGCGTTTTATGTGACTCGCATGTGCTGCCAACACTCTCTTCGAGTTCATTATTATATTAAAACAGAAGAAAAAAAAAGAAGGGGGAGACAAAGTTCAACAAAGTTCAACAAAAGCCCTCGTCCTACGTTGCCACCGAGAGGTGTACGCGCACACATGTGTCTCTCAGTCCCCCTCCCTCTCCTGAGCCTTTGCTTTTCATCTTTCATTCCACTTCTCTCGCTTCAAGGCTCTTCCTCGTCAGAGAGTCGGCGAACATATCAGCCCGCTTCTCATGCGTTTCCGAGGCTGCGAGGGTTTGTAACAGATGCTTGAGCATCGACAGCGGAGGCATACTCGCATGGCCTGGGTCTGCCTGGGGGGTGCCTGCACAGCGGAAGCGGCAGCGGAAGCGGAAGCAGGCATGGTCTTCCCGCTGCCGAATCCTCCTGTTGTTTCCGCTGCTGTTCCCGCTGCTGTGGTCGTGTTCGTTGTCATTGTTGTTGTCGCTGGCGGTGGCGGTGGCGGTGGCGCATCGTTCATTGCAACGTCACGTCGGCTGTTGCTGTTGCCTGTGTTTCTGCTGTGGCTGTCGTGGCCTGTCGTGGCCGGCGCCGCCGTCGTCACCACCATTGTCATCGCTGCCCGTCTCGCTGCCGTCTCGCTACTACTGTTGCTGCTGTCACTCAGAGAAGAGACGCTGCTCAGGTGTAGGCCTCCTCGTCGTCCTCTCCCCCCAAATCTCCGCCATTCATCATCGTCGTTGTCGTTGTCATCGGTTGCGACCTCGCCTTCTTCGCTCATCTCGGCCACGTCACCCACTAGTGCGCTGATCTCGTCGCCGTCAGGGGAATGCCATCGTAGCGGTGACGGCGGCAGCGACGACGGCGATGAAGACTTGCTCGGCTGTTAGCCACCGGCAGTACGGGTCTCCATGGCTCCATGGGCTCGCCGTCAATGTCTTCGTCGCTCATGCAGGCGAGTCGAGGCCTCGTCGTCTGTGTAGTCGGAGCGGTAGGCCCATTCGTCAGCAGCGTCATCGGCGTTGCTGTTGTTGCTGTCATTATCGTTGTCGTTGTCGTTTTCGTTGTCGTTTTCGTTGGCGTTGTCGTTGTTTCCAGCAGCCTCGCCTCCACCTTTAGCAATATCCTCACTGGTAATCTGCATCATCTTCTCTCGAGAATCACCACGGGCGGCTGTAATCCACAAGACGGAACCAGAGGCAGGAGTCGACCCCTGTTCCATGCTGGCCGTCGTGTCGACAGTTTTCCACCGGCTCTTTTTGGCCGAGACTGCCGTCGTCGCCTGGTCAGCAGCCTGTGCTGCTGCGGTCGCCCCTTCTCCGTCTCTATCCTGTCCTCCTTTGGCGCGCGGCGGGTTTTCAAAGCTGGCCACAAAAAGGCCTGTGTCTCGGCTGAAAAGACAGACCAGCCCTCCCAGTGGCCCAGCACGAGCCCAATGCTGCGTTTCCACTTATCAGCGCGTAGGCGGCCCCAATGGAACTTGTCTGCCAGCCGGCCGAGCGTGGCAAACACATTGCGGCGGCGGAGGGCGGCGTCAAAGAGCTGGCGAAAGCGCCAGGCATGGCGGATTCCGCTGGTGGCCGAGGACGACAAGATGTCGCTCACAACGTAGACGGCAATCAGCTGTGCACCGCTCGTGTCCACCGCCTCGGTCTTCTCGTCGCCGATACCGAAACCGGGTCTCTGGTAGTCTGGATTGGCGGCCGTGTAGGCCAGTGGACACTCGATGTTGGCGACAATCATGTCGACAATCTCGTTGGCGCCGCGGCTGGCGTGGGTGAGGGCAAATGCAGTAACGCGGGCCACATCGCCTTTGCGCAGCTTAGAGAGCGTGGTTGGCATGCGGGCCAGGAGGTGGGTGAGACGGGCCTTTTCGAGCGGGTTGAGAAACGTGTCCTTGTCCTCGTCGTTGTTGGCTTCGGCAGCGCCAGCGCCAGCAGCACCGTCGACGTCCGAGCCGTCGGACGAGTTGTAGTCGGAGTCGCTGACGAGCTCGGCAAGGCTCGTGTCGAACTCGTAGGGCAAGAAATGGTCGGGCGTCTTCCACGCATGGCTGCCCTCAAACAGCGGCACATAGCGACCCTTGGCCTGCTGCTTTGCTAGTCCCGGGGTTTTCTGCGTCCGCATCATCCCCGTCACTGTCTCCCACAACCGGTAGCGATACCAGACGCCAGCCTCGCTGCGGGCGTCCCACAGCCACGCCCACTTCTCCTCAAGCTGCACGGAAGGCCGGCTCATGAGCAAGGCCTCAAACTCGGGCCCCGGTCAAGCACCTGCTCAACGACCTTGTGGATCATGCGGAGCTTCTTGATGTCGCGCGGTGGCCGCACGGGGACGTATAAAAGACCGTCACGACTGGGCAAGTTTAGGCTGCTGGCTGGGCTCGTAGTAAAGGTCGGGGGCGGAGGTATGCCACGGCCGTGCCGCCACCCTGGAACGTGCCAGGCGGTGCAAAGGCCTCGGAGGCATGGTGCTGTACGCCCGGGCCTGGCTTGGGGGCAGGAGGCACAGGTCTGGCACCAAAAGGCCGTGCACTGGCTCCTAGGCCACCGCTGCTGTTGTTGCTGTTGTTGCTGTTGCGGTTTGATGCTGTTGTTGCTGCCTCCTCCGGCCACACCGCTGGGACCCGTAGACAGAGCTGCGACAGCCGATGACAGGTGCCGGTGGAGGTTCAGGTAGTAGCCAAAACCGAGGTAGCGGTTCTGCATAGCGCTGACGGCCGCGTCAATATCGCTGGCTGCCGTCTCGGCCGAGAGCGTGACAAATGGCCGCGACCGACTTGCGGTCTGTGGCTGCGGCTGCGGCTGTGGCTGTCGGCAGAACACGCACGGCGTCAACGACCAAAACTGCTGTTGCTAGCCACCAGGGCCTTGATGGCAGCGGGCGAGGTGCCGGGCGGCAGGCTGGTGAGGCGTATCGTTGGCTTGGAGTTGGCCTTTTCCTCGGCCCAGTCCATGGCGTCGGCCCCTCGGTCGTCGACAATCTGGCCCTCCTCGTCGCTGTCGGCCGCCTTTCTCTTTCTGTAGTCTGCATCCCGTCCACTTCTTCTGCTGCCCCCATTGCCATTGTCATCATCGTCGCCGCCGTCGCCGTAGCCGAGCTTGCTGCCGAGGCCGCTGCTCTGCCGGCTTGGTCGTGCGTCGCGTGCCGGGCGGCTGCCGTGGTGTACCGGTCCCAGACTGCCTGGCCCACTATTCCGGTGGCCGCCGGGGCCTGTCGATGGTATGCTAAAGTGCCGCCGGCCGCCCGTGGTGCCGACGGTGGCGCCGCTCTTGAGACGTGCAGGCGGATGGTGCATCGACGCGCCGCCAGTTGCGCCGCTGCCAGTGCCGCTGCCAGTGTCACTGCCATCGTCAAAGCTCTTGACAAATTCTTCGTAGACGGCGGCGGTCTCGGCGGCCTCGCGCTGGCGCTTTGCCTCGGCCTCGGCACGCTGGCGCTCAAAAGACGGACTTTTTCGTGGCCGGTTTCGCAGGGAAGCGGACGTTGAAGGGAGACGCGTTGCCCGACATGGTGGCGATGCGTCAGGGAGGAAGCATTTGCCGGCGCACTACTGGCCGGTGTCACTGCCATGAGCTGGGAAATGTGGCGTGCTAAGGGTCAGAGTGCATGGTGAGGGTGGTGGTTCGTGATGCGTATTTTGGACCTTCCTTTTTCTGCGACGCTGTCGCGGAAGGCGGCAGTAAAGAGCCTCCACTCGCTCCCCTAGAGCTGTTTTCCTTGCAGGGGAGCTTGCAGGGGAGCCTACAGTGGGCGCAGTGGGTTCGGGAACGAAGCTGGGCCGATTTTTAGTGGACCCCAGCGCCCCCGACCGGCGCTAACGGCTATTAATGGCAAAAAATGGCCTGGCACGCCTTTTGGCAGCGGGGACTTGTAAAGAGCTTATCGAAAGAAACAATGGCCTCAGATACAATGCATCGTGAGCCGACACCTTGGGGCTTTCTTTTCTCCTTTCCTTTTCCAATGTCAACAGCATCTTCTCGCAGCACGGATGTACATAAACAATCCCTTGGATAGAAAGACAGAGGGGGGTCTCGCCTAACAGCTTGAGAAACAAAAAAAGAAAGAAAGAAAGAAAAAACCAAGATCACAGAAAGACAGCCAAAAGAAACACCAACACGGGCACCACCAAAGTCACACAAGCTGACACCCAAAATGGCTTTCTCGCCGCCTGCATCTGTCCTCATTCTGGGCAGCGGTGTCTTCGGCCTGAGCACGGCCGAGGCCCTCACCCGCCGGCCCGCGTTTGCCAACACGGCCATTACCGTGGTGGACCGCGGGTCTGGCCGCGGCGATGGCGACGACAATGACTTCCCCGCCCGCGACGCGCCAGCATTGACTCGTCGCGCATCATCCGCGCCGACTATGCCGACCCGGCGTATGCCGCGCTGGCCGACGAGGCGCAGGCGTTTTGGCGGGGCACCGTCCGGCCGGCAGACCGGCGCAGCGACGACAACAACAAGGACGACGCCGAAGACTACATTGGCGCGCCGGGCGCTACACCGAGAGCGGGCTCGTTGTCGTGGCGGATGCCTCGGACGCGGTGGGCACGGACGCCGCCGACGGAAAGAAGATCAAGAACGGCATGTACTATGTCCGCAAGAGCTGGGCGAACGTGCAGGCGCTGGCAGCCAAGACCCGTCGCTGGGCGGAAAACTGGAGGAGCTGCCCGATGCCGAGGCCATTCGCGCAGTTATCGGCACCGGCGGTACACGGGCGACTGGGCTACCTCAACGGCGCGAGCGGGTGGGCAGACGCGGCGGCCAGCATGGCCTGGATGCTGCGGCGCGTGCAGGCGACCGGCCGCGTCCAGTTTGTGCGGGCTAAGGCCGTCTCGCTCGACACAGACACGGACAACAGACACGGGGGACGCCAGGGTGGTAGGCGTGTGCGTCTGGACGACGGACGGACGCTGACGGCAGACCTCGTTCATTGCCGCGACGGGCGCGTGGACCGAGTCGTTGGTGAGCGGTGGCCTTTGCCGGGTCAGATGGCAGCAGCAACAGCAGCAGCAGCAGCAACAGCAACAGCCTGGCCGGCACGCTGGCTGCCACGGGCCAGGTGCTTGGCTATGTGTCACTGGCCAGCGATGAGGAGCACGCCAAAGTGGCCGGCATGCCCGTCGTGCTGAACCTGACCTCGGGTCTCTTTGTGATTCCGCCGGCCAAGGACAGCCGGGAGCTCAAGGTGGCGCGGCATGCATACGGCTACATCAACCCGGATGCCCAGGCCGGGACATCCACGCCCCTCACACACCTCGACGACCCGCAGCTGGCCATCCCTGCCGAGGGCGCTGCGGACATCCGCCGGGGTCTGCGCCAGATGGTGCCGGTGCCCGGCCTCATGGACCGGCCGTTTGCAAAGACGCGCATCTGCTGGTACACGGACACGCCCACAGGCGACTTCCTCGTCGACTACCACCCGGGCGTGCAGGGCCTGTTTGTGGCCACGGGCGGCAGCGGCCACGCCTTCAAGTTCCTGCCCGTCATTGGCGACAGGGTCGTGGATTGTGTCGAAGGACAGCGGCCAGCGGCTTTTGCCGAGAAGTGGGCCTGGCGCACGGCAGCCGCGGCAGGGGACGCAGCCCCGGGCTGGGCTACCGTCGTAACAGAGGATGGCAGTCGTGGTGACCGGCCGGGCCGGTTGCTGCGAGAGGAGCTGGCGAAAAAGGAGGCGGCGTGAGGGTGTCAACGCAACGTGAACATGAAAATATGAGTGCAACAGAGTCGCAATAGAGAATGCATTGAGTAGCAAGAAGTACAACGTGGCTATTGTGATGCAGCACAGCATGCAGCCACGGCCTGTCTATTCGCATGGAACTTTGTTATGGGAAAGACATAAAGTCAACCGTTAACATGCCAGCGTCTCCTGCGAGAAGGGGGCGATGCGTATCGGGTGATAAAAGTAGCAAAAGACAAACGACGAGCAAACGACGAGCAAGACGTAAACGCAAAACGCAAATACAAAACACAAGATAAAAACGAAAACCAGCCTGCTGTATGCCATAACCCTCCCTTCCATAACTCCTTTCGTGTATACTGCCAACGCCGATGCCATGCATGCGAGTAAAATGCAAAGAATATCAGAATAAATAAGAGCTTTGAAACGTGACTTCGTAACGTCATCACACCTTGCGAAAGTCTGCAAACCAGTTAGTCAACGCTCCTGGAGTACTCACACAGCACCAGAGACACCTGCATCCGCATCGTAGACTCACCCTGCAGCACGGGGTAGATCATCTCAAAGGCTTGGTAGATCTCCTCGCGCACCTTGGCGCCAGTGAGCACCGTCTTTCCGCTGACAAAAATCAGCAGCACCACCTTGGGCTTGATCATGCGGTAGATCAGCCCCGGGAACAGCTCCGGCTCGTACGAGCTGAAGTTGTGGTGCCGCGACGCCAGGCCCTCGAGCCGCACCGGGAACTTGATATCGCATGATCCGACAATGTTCTGGATCTTGAAATCAGAGAACCTGGCGTTGAACCCGAGCTTCTGGATGATGCGCGCGTATTTTCGTGATGCCAGCTTGCTGTCGTCCTCGGATTTGGCACCCGTGACAACCATCTTGCCGCTGGCAAATATCAGTGCCGTCGTCTTGGGATCCCGGATCCGCATAATGACGGCCGCAAACCGCTGTATTCGTGTTAGCAACTGACTCAGTGATGCAGCCATCGACGGCAAGGTTCGTCTGTCTACCTTTGGGTTGTACTCTGCGTTCCGTGCGTGCAGCGCAATCGTCTTGAGGTCCAGTCGGCAGTCCAGGTTGACCGTGGCAACGATATTCTGCAGCACGGGCACGAGACCACTCCGCTGCTCACCGCCGCCGGTGTTGCTGCTGGCGTCACGGGCGTCACGGCACCGTCGGCTGCTGCTGCTGGTGCTGCCCTGCGTCGTCAGACCCGGCGACAAATGAGGTCACCGCGGACACGGGCTGTGTCGTCGTCGTCGCCGTCTTCTGACTGCTGCTGCTGTTGCTGCTGCCGTCTGCTGAACCGAGCGAGTCGTGTGGCGGTGTGAGCTCAATGTGGCCACCGGGAAACGAGAGCGAGCCGGGTGCCGTGAAAGCCTTTGCCTGTTGGGCATTCACGGGGTGTGTGTGGATAGCCTCCATGCTGGGAAGTGTCCAAAGGACAAGACTAAGAACAGTGAGGAAAGCGACAGGTGAAGAACGAGATCTGTGGTACCAGCAGGAAGAAACAATGTTAACGGCAGTCCAGAAAACGGCTCTCCAGGTGTGGCTATGTCACAGGCGAGGTGAGGCCCCGCCGTTTGTGGTGGCGAGAAGCGATTTGGAGATCGGATATCACCTCACAATTCACAATGCGAGATCCAGATCCATTTACCGGCCACTCGCCGAAGTTGCTCGTCCGAAATTAGGAAACAGAGACACTTACCAAATAAGGAGGAGAGGGGTCCAATCGTGGAGATAAACAAGTCAATGTCTCTCCCAGCAGCACGGCTCTGGCAATGCTGTCGTTTTGTAGGGTTGGGAGATCCGCACAAGTCAGAAGGGAAACGTGACGAGACAACACAATGTGTACAGCCTTTTTTCTCTTGCACGTTTCTATTATTTTTCTTGTTTGTTCTCGCTCTCTTCTATTCTTGTGAGTTCTTGTGAGGCCCGGTGGCAAAACGGCAGGGACGGTGACAGGTGTGCGCGGTTGGGGTAGATGCGAGGACGATGACGGGCACAAAAGAAAGTTTTGAGAAGATGAGAGATTTGGGGTGTTTAGATAGAGATGGGAGGCGAGGCAACAGGAGGAGGAAGGTATGGAAGAGGGAAAGAAGCTCGTAGAAGACTAATACGTCGTTTGCAGAAGAGGAAGGAGCGACTGGTCGTTTGCTTGTTATGCAGAGGTGCAGCTTCCGTGTCAGAGCCGACTGAGAGCAATGTGAGAGGAAGGCGCTCCAGTGTGGTCGTCCGTATCAGTGGAGAGAGGCTGTTGACAAAGATGCGAATGAAAACAAAACTGGACACACAAAACGGTTACGTCAATGAGGGCCCAGATAAAGAGATAAAGAGCTCTTGACAGCTGATCGCAAAGCTCCATTCAAGGCCCAGGTGGGAGCTGTGATGTCTTTATTTATGCCTATTAGAGGTGGGCGTTGCGTTACAGAAGGAACAACCCAAAACACTGGCCTCAAGAGCAAGAGCTGGGGAAAGAAGGCAGGGCGGCAGGGACCCACTTTGGAGGTGGTTTGTGCTTTCCTCGCAAGCTCGCCCCTTGTGTTGTGATGGAGGGCTGGCGCAGGCCCTGATTGGCTGGCGCATGAGCATTTGCCAGACAAACTTGCGCGCCCAATCAGACAATGCATCCGGGGTGCAAGCGGGTCCTGACGCCCTGGGCTGCTGCCTGGGCGACGACTGTAAGGGATGCGAAAAAAGGGGTGCCCTCCTTGCTGTTTGGGGCAGGATTGCGCCCTGTTGCGTACCAGTACCTCCTTCCTCGATCGAAAACGTTCCTACCCCATGAAACTGGCAATAATGGGATATTTTAAAGGGCCCATTTAAGATCTTCACACGTCGTGGCCAAAGAGAGACTGAGAGTGATCCTACTCAGTAGCATTGCTTGTTTGCAGATACGATAGGAATGGGAGCAAGATGCACTGACATGCTGCATCAAACATATTCAAATCCTTTTCCACAATCCTTTCCCACAATCCTTTCCCTCTTTCTTTTCTGGTTTCTTGCGAATGCATCTATGATATATTTTATTGGATAGTCCTGAAGCATGCGTCCGCTGCGCTGCGCTTCTTTTCTTGTTTCGTTTGGCTTCTTTTCTTCTCGCCCTTTTGCTCTATGCTGTTTCTGCTTTCTTATTTTCTTTTTCTTCCTTTCCTTTCCTTTTTTCTTCTCTCCTATCTTGTCAACACGTTTCCACACTCCTTTTCGTCGTCACAAACCATCCCTTATCACTAAAAAAGGGGGTGCATGGACAATCCTCTCTCCCACCTCCCTCCAGCTACCCCCTGAAATGTAATACATGTACAAGTACTTTGCGTTGCACTCCTTGCTGCTAACACGCATGAGCCCTTGTCGATAACAAACCAGAAAGTCTGAACCAGTGAAATGGGCGCTCACCACTCCATCCCGACCCAGCCTTTCCCAGCCTTGCTTTTGCAGTTGCAGGCCGGGCTGCAGAGTCCTGCATCGTGACTCATTCCGGTTTGTTCCTCTTTTTGTTCTGGACTTGTGTCTCTTCTTTTCAGCCATTCGTTTGGCTGTTCAGGTGTGTCGCCAAGAGTTTGTACATGCATGCTCATGCAGCAGTCATGCAAGCCTCTTGCCCCTTTTCCTTTCGTTTTCTTTTTTTCTTTCTCTCTCCCCTTCATATGCAAACAAGATCTGGCTTTCATGCGGCTGGCAAGCGGGGGAATTTACCGAACACACCCGCCTTCACCAACCATCACAAACAGCTTCCTCCAACCGCTGACCAGCTGCCCACTGTGGCTTGTGGCTGCCAACCAGAGCAGCTAATGCTTGTCGCTCGCCTAAACAGCGGTGAAAGTGTGAGGTGAGACTGCGTTTTTCTTTTTCTTTCCCAACGGAAATTGTCGGAAAGACACGGCTACCTGTGAAAAAGGACAAAATGGCAAACAGACAACAGCAAGGACTTTGCTTTTTGTCTCTGAGTGCCTGCACGACGCACGACGCACGAAACAACTCATATTCTGTAAACAGCCTGCTTACATTTTGCCTTCACCGCTATTCTGTTCGTCTGCATTACTCCGTAATTCGTAAATGTGCCGTGTCTGCTTTTCGCGATCTGTACTGATAAAATAAAACGAAACCTATCTGATCTATTTTTTACTTGAATTTAAAGGGACTTGCAACACCTTTTCTGCCCCGCGCCCTGTTCCTTTGCAGACGCCTACACCAGAATCAAGCTTCATAAACCCTGTTGGGAGGACTTGGTTACAGATCATCTGTCCGTTCACCAGAACATCATCAGCATCGTGCCTGCCAAGTTTGTCACTGCCATAATCTTTCGGACAGGCGTAGATAAAATTCTGTCTTTCCATCTTCTGCCCGTCATATGTAGACAAACCAATATTCATATAACATTTAAGTATGCTCTACACAGAGCGACACCATTGCCGTCTCTGCATCCGTCACGCCCTCGTTCTCGAAGCCATGTTTACAGCAGCGTTGCCATTGTGATCATTTCCTGTCTTGGGCTCCAAAGGCAGGCCAGCATTCATCTCAGCATTGCATCGGTCGAATGCAGTTTTCTGGTCTTCCCCGGCCGTTGTAATAGGTACGTCTGGAGGAAAGAGTAGGACCTTTACGGCAGCATTGTTCACAGATTGAGAACCGAATTATCCCTTTTTGCGTGTTGCAAGAAAAAATGTATAAGCTGATTTTTTACTGCCTCTGTTATATAACACACGAGCTTTCTCAGAACCTTCAACCCCAGCCTTGTCCTTGTCACTTGAGGCCCAATGCATTCTATATGCTATCGAGCAAACTGGAGTATTTCACGGTGTTATAAACTCTTTGGTTGGCTGTGAGGGCTTGCTGACAGGCCGCCTGCGCCTCACCAAGCAGCTTCATGTCGTCATCAATATCGTCAACATGTGTGCTTTGCGGTCGGTGAAGCAGGCTCAGCATGGCCCCCGCTGCTTTCGGCCTCCGGCCCCTCGCAATAACGACTGCTGTATCCACCAGCTCCTGCAGCCTTCTGGCCGCGACCATGGCTTGCCATGCCGCATAGTAAATGCAGTCCTGGACCTGGCCTGCCGACGTATGTGCTCCAGAGCTTATCCTGGCGACATGGTCCTCAAAAAGGATAAAATTTTCTCGTCTGTAGCCAGTGTACGTTTCCATGCCCCTGAGCTGCATCTTGACCTGCTTGTTGGAGACTGTATTTGCAGCAGTCTTTGCAAACGGCGAAACGTTTTTGAGGTTTTGCACAAACGGCGCGGAGCCAGCACACGTTATAACGCCACTCGTGTATTCGGCCAGTGTGGCCTGTACCGGTGCCAACGCTGCGGCACCGGCTGAGGACTCTGGCTGCAACGCCGACAAGGGCAGCAAATTCTCGCGCTTGACGGCGTGCTCGCGCACATGCAGAGCAGTCCCCGCCACGGCACCAGCCACCAAGACATGCGTGCGCGTTGTCGTCTGCAGGATCATGGCATCGTGGTCCATGAACTTGCTTATCTCTTTGGCCCAGTATCGGCGGTCAAGGGGACCGTGCTTGGGGATGGAACTCGCTGCTTCAATGGCGGTTGTGGCGGCTTCCTTGGCGTCAAGGCCCGACCACTTGTGTATCAAGTGGCTGCACGTGGCCATGGCGACGGCCGATGCCTCTTGCAGCCGGCATACAGCGTGGATGAAAGCGCTGGTGTTCTCTTCTTCAATCTCCACGTTTGACCGTTTCCCGTTGTGGGCGGTGGTGCTGCCGAATTTCGACAGGCTGGTGGGCATGGCAATGGGTGTGTGTATCGGGCAAGCCAGGGGATGTGTTGTTGTTGTCGTTGTTGTCGTTGTGGCCGAAGCCGCCTTTTCTATGAGAGTCTCGGTCGTCAAATTAGAGGACACCGAGAGGCAGACGCTGGCATCATCCGCAAAGGGGTTTTCGTTGAAAGCCATTGTGAGGGTGTTTCGAAAGTTGGGCGACACTTGTTGAGGACTGGTAGGATATATTTGAGAAAATGGCGTTCTATACCAGTCAAGGTAAATAGTAAAACGGATGAATAAAGGAAGAAAAAAAAAGAAATATGTACATAATGCACAATTCAAGTGTGATATATAGCACACGAGGCTGGCTATTTTGGGGCCCCGACAAGAGGCAAGCCCTAGCTGTGGCCCGACCCAGTGGCAATGCTATTACTGCAGTCTTGTCATAGGAGAAATGATGAGAAGTAATCATCTCGGTGTTCTGCACGGAGCAGTGGTTGATGACCAGAGGTTGAGGATGTTAGGTGTTAGCTATGAGTTTGCCACTTTGGGCTTAGCGCATATCCTCTGGCCACCAGTGGTGGATGACTGTAGGAGGAGACACAACAACAGCCACAATGTGTATTACAGAGTTGTATTTTATTCCCTATCAAAACAGACAACACCTCCCTTTGCTTCCCGTGTAATGCAATAAGCCACCAGTAAACAACAAACAGCTAGGAAACCCGGTATATACCAATGCAAAGCATGTCCTTTCCTCGCCCCCATCTTCTGCACTCTCATGTCATGTAGTACTTGGGACCCTCGCCGCCCTGCGGCACCTGCCAGTTGATGTCCTGCTTGGGCGCCTTGATATCGCAAGTCTTGCAGTGAATGCAGCTGTTTTTGTTAGCAAGAGGAAGAGGAGCAAGACCAAAAGGCCAAAAAGAAGGGGATACTCACTTTTGCGCGTTGATCTGGAACCGCACGCCCTGCGGCTTGCTCGCGTCCTCAATGTACTCGTACACGCCGGCCGGGCAGAAGCGGTTCTCCATGCCCTGGAACTCGGGGTACGTCTCCTCGGTGTGCTTGTCCCAGTCCTTGACCTGCAGGTGCACCGGCTGGTCCTCCTCGTGGTTGGTGCCCGTGCGCGACACGCTCGTCAGAATGTCAAAGGTAATCTCGCCGTCCGGCTTGGGGTAGTCAATCTTCTTGAACTGGCTGGCGGGGCGCGTGTTCTCGTGGTCGGCGTGCTTGTGGTGCAGCGTCCAGGGCACGCGGCCCTTGAGGACAAGCGCCTCGATGCCCGAGTACAGCACGCCCCAGTACATGCCGAGCGGCGTCTGGAACGAAGGCCGCATGTTGCGCACCTCCTTGAGCTCCTTCCAGATGGACGATTTGCGCAGAGCCTCCTCGTACTCGTACAAGAACACCGTGTCGCCTTGACGCGGCCATCCTCGTCTTCCTCGGCGGCGGCGTTCTCGGTCTCTGCAGGCCTCTGCAGCCTCCGCGGCAGCAGCGTCGGCGTCCGTGTTGAGCGCGTTCCACGCTGCCTCGGCCGCCAGCATGCCCGACCGCATCGCGTTGTGCGTGCCCTTGACCTTGGCACGTTGACAAAGCCGGCCGAGTCGCAATGATGGCGCCGCCGGGGAAGGCCACCTTGGGATGGACTGCAGACCGCCCTCGATCAGAGCACGCGCGCGTACGAGATGCACTTGCCGCCCTCGAGCACCTTGCGGAACAGCGGGTGCTGCTTCATGCGCTGGAACTCGTTGTACGGCGACAGCCACGGGTTCTTGTAGTCGAGCGACGTCACGAGACCCAGCGTCACCAGGTTGTCGCCAAAGTGGTACATGAAGCCGCCGCCGTACAGGTCGTACGGCAGCGGGTAGCCCATTGCGTGCACAATCTTGCCCTTTTCAAACACCTCGGGGTTCACCTCCCACACCTCCTTGATGCCCAGGCGTACGTCTGCGGGTCGCTATCGCGGCGCAGGTCAAACTTCTTGATGACCTGCTTGGTCAGGCTGCCGTGGCAGCCCTCGCCAAACAGCGTCACGCGCGCGTGGAACTCCATGCCGCGCTCAAACGAGTCCTTGGGCTTGCCGTCGCGACCAATGCCCACGTCGTTGGTGGCTACGCCGCACACGGAAGCCGTCCGGCGCGTACAGCACCTCGGACGCCGCAAAGCCCGGGTACACCTCGACGCCAACCTCCTCGGCGCGTGCGCCCAGCCAGCTGACGTACTGGTTCAGGCTGACAATGTAGTTGCCGTCATTGTGCATCTGCGGCGGCATGGGCAGCGGGATGGCCATGGTCTTGGTCAAGAAGTTCATGCTGTCCTTGCCGGCGGGCGTCGCAAACTCGAACCGCTCCGGGTTGTCCTCGTCGAGCCAGTTGGGAATCAGTTCGTTGATGGCGTCGGGCTGGATCACGGCGCCGGACATGGTGTGCGCGCCAATCTCGCCGGCCTTTTCGAGCAGTAGCACGCGGAAGTCCTCGTTGCCGGCCTCGTTGGCCAGCTGCTTGAGCCGGATGGCTGCACTCAGACCTGCCGGACCACCACCAATGATGCACACGTCCACCATGTCGCTCTCGCGCTCGATGCTCTGCGGGTCGAAGCTGTCCTCATCCTCCACCACGTCGGCCATACGCCGCCGCCGGCTCTCGGAGAAGAATCGTGTCTGTGTGGAGGGAGCGCTGTTGTAGACGCGTGCGATAGCGAGCCGTGGCCGTCTTGAGGACTGGCTGTGGCTGTAGCGGGAGGGAGGCGCAGAGGGAGAGGAAGGGGACGAAGGGGACGTATGAGACGTGCGGGATGTGCGGGATGTGCGGTTGCGGCGGCCGGCTATGGAGGAGGAGGAGGGCGCCGCCGCCGGGATGGCTGTCCGGCGCAGTGCGCTGCTGTTCCACCTTTGGTTGGCTGCGCGTTCGGAGTCGGGCCCGAGGCCGAGCGCTGCGGGGCCATGGCAGGCGTTGCGCCGGCGGCCTGCACGGCAGACAGGACGGCGCCACAACCGCCAGCCTTCCAGCAGACGCGCACGGCCACGGCTGGGCCGCTGGACGCGGAGGCGGCTGCGAACATGGCTGCGTTGGAGGGGGTTTGTCGAGGCTGGATGTGCGCAATGCTCGTCTCGGTTCGAGGAAGTCCTGGTGAAAGCCGCGGGCCAAGTGGCGTCGGTATCCGCCGAAGAAAGAGTCTCGCGGTAAAAATCTCTTTTGCTTCTGCTGTGCGAGAGAACGAGCAGTGGGACAGGAGGTGGGAGAGTGCAAATTGACAAAAGGAAAGAGTCACAGTTCCAGCTCTGCAAATTTATTGCATGGCCAGGCCTGGGCGCTTTGCTTTGCAAAGTGGGAAAAGAGCCGGACTGCGACCAGCGATGGCCGAAGAGACCAATGGGGTCCGCAGACGAAGGGCGACAAGCTCGCGAGCTTCAGGAACGGAGACGGGCAAAAATGGAGCTCGGCCTAGTCACAGCTCCAATTGATAGCATAGATTCCTGGAAGCCCGTTGGAACGAAGGAATTGCCCGTTGAATGATCTGGCGACTCGAAGCTGGTCAAAGAGAAACAGAAATTGCGAAAGTGGACGGCGCGAGAAAGTGGGCGTGCCTGTGACGTCTATATTCTTTTTTTCCTTTTTTTTCTTTTTTTTTTTGGCGCCGCGGTGGCACTGCGGCCCAGACCAGTTCAATCCTCGCTTGCGAAAAAAATTGGTGAGAAAACCGACACCGCAGTAAGCCAGGGACCGTTAGTTTCCCTCCAGAAAGCCGAGGCCATCGGTGGCTCGTCCAGCCAGCCAATCGTAGGAAACGTTTTACCGAAGCAAGCCGTTATTTGGCGGGACTGGGCGGGATGTCAAGAGGATGGGGCAAGAATGGGGGGAAGAGTGCGGTCACGTGTCTGGTCCAGCAAGCTGATGGGCAAAGCTGTAATTTGGCAGCTGACAGCAGCGCTGAGGTCGAGTCAGGTTTTGCTCCTCGTCACGTATGGGCGCCAGAGAAGCGGTGCTTGGCCCGATGCTCGCTGTGACAAGCTGCACAGGACGGAGAGCCACTTTTGGCCGCAGCCTGCGTTGTGTGAACGCCGGGAACGAGAGAACGGACCCGCAGTTCAACAGCCCAGAAAAAGGCCTCAAAGGGCAGAGGAACAGTTCTCTGTTGTCACTGGCTGTGGCAGCACTCGGTGCATCACGACTGGGCGCCGACTTGTGCCGTGTCAAGAAAGCAAGAAAAATCACACTGTTAATACAAAATAATAATAAAAGAAGACTTCAACACAGCGTTCCCCGAGGGAGGCTTCCAAAAAGAAAAGAGAAAAAAGAAAAAGGAAAAAAAGAAAACAGACAACCTATCCCAACTCACACCGGTTCCATCCCCCAAAGACATGTCCCTTCACTGGCACATACTAGTTCGCAACGTGCCACGGATAATTATCCGCCAGTCCATGCAGCAGGCCGCCGTTGGAAAGGGGTCCGTCCAATGATCCATCAAAGCCTTGCGGTTGCCCCTGGTCCACCGGGAGAGGCGGAGGCGGGAGGGCGGGAAACCCGCTGCTGTAAGCGCCGCCGTTCTCCGTTCCCGGTGCCAAAACAGCCCAGAAAGCGACTGGTCTTGGTCTTGGCGGCTTCCCAGCGACGACGACAAAAAGGGCGCTGCGAGGCCATCCGTGCTTGAGAACATGCCGTTGCTGGGCTGCATCATACTCGGAGGGCCTTGGCCAAGCCCCGTGGCCCCGATCAAGCCCATTGAAGGCACGCCTGGTGACGACGTCGCTGCCAGCATTGCTGACGAGGGCGTCGCGGAGAGAAGCAATTCCAGTGACAGCGACGGTTTGCAGAGCTTCTCCGCTGGCCAAGGCCCAAGAGGGTGTCTCGGGAGCTCGCACCTGATCAAAGACGCTCAGCCCATCGTCCTGGGTGGCAGCCTCTGGACAAGCCCCTGGGACGGTGGACAGGCCGGAAGAGCACTTAAAATGTCTGGCGACTAGAGACGTGATCAAGCACAGTGCTTTACTTACGCAGGCCAGGACCGCAGCTCGGCGAGGAAGAGCGTTTTCTGCGTGTCGCTCAGCAGAGTGACACAAAACCGTTGCAACACGAGACAGGGCAAAACACATCATGCTCATCTCCAACCCCTCCAGATCCGGGAGACAAAGAAAGGCGTTGCACGGTGTCCACAACTCCGAGAGCGGCGTCGATTCCCCGTTCCGAGCTGCCACTTGCTCCTGCTGTGAACATCCGGGTGAAGGTACTCCAACGATGAACTGTTGGAGCACCGTGACAGTAATAAGGTAGGCAAGTGTACGGAGGTAAAGCCTCTGGGGCACAAGCCAAGGGTATTTGGTTTCCACATCGCGATGTGTATTGATAGCCGACACATCGTAAAGGTTTGGCAAGTCGTCTAGCCAGACACGGACCGCCGCCTCTACCATTGTGGCAGAAGCAACTGAGAATGGAGGGCGGACAACTCCGCAATGCCGAACGACAATGCAGGCCAATTTTCCCTGAAGCATCATGTAGTCGAAGGCAAAGGCATGTCATCGCCCAAGTTCTTCTTGCGGTCAATGTCCACGGAAGGTGGCGCGTGGTGCAGGACTCGTAATTTGATTTGATGAAGAGGCTTCTGGAAAAGGACCGAGTATTGCCTACAATGCAAAGTCAGCAATCCAGTCAGTCACACAAACGCCTTCATGAAACGAGAAACGAATGGCTCAAACATGTTCTTACCAGTCCAGAGTAAAGAGGATATACCAAGCTCGACGTCTCTCTTCCTGGCCCCAGTCATCGATTTCTTTTAAACGACACTCCAAGTGAAGACCTTATCCGATGTTACGGTTAACCAAGAGCCTTCGTCCGTTTTCCTACAAAAAAAAACCAATCAAAGACCTTGCGTTGCTATAGGATAGTGCTCACCTTGTTCTTTTGCCTCCATAATGGCTTTTGGAGACGCTCCGCGACTCGGCCCACTGCAACTTTGATCGGAACCAAGAGGCAGCCATCAACAATTGCTGGATCTGTAAGAGACCCCCCTTCCGGGCACAGCCATGGTACTGAGTTGCTCGGCATGGCTGTGGAAGCTCTCGGAGACCGTGTGAAGGGGCTGGTTGAACGCGGCTTCAATTTCCTGCTTGGTATGCGGGACAAGTTTTGGCGGAGCACGCGCAAATGGCAGCAGGATCAAGCATGTCAGCCCGACATTGATTGGCTGCTGGTCATCGTGGTCTTGCCGCCATTTGATGTAGCTGTTGTAAAAGGACGCGAGGAGAGGATATTGTGTGGGGTTCCCGGCACAAATAACTGCTGATGAGAATATCTTAAAAGGTTGTCAGAAACCGTAGACCGAGATAGATTTTACCGCGGGGACCCTTACCTGCCAATGATTTCGGAATGACTGTTTCGAGACGTATATGTAGTCGTTGCCGTTGCTATTAGCACCTGGTTCAGGCACTGAAAACCGGCTGTTTTCAGATTGTGAGTGACCAGACCCCCAAAGTAAACAACGGCGATAACTTATTGGATACCTCACGTACGGATGCCGTTCTACTTAGGTCGAATGGACTCGGTACAGAGCTGACAGGATCGGGTGTAACCTCCATCTCTGTTTCAAAGCAGTCTCTGCTGGTTGACCTGATTATTGTGGGCGGTTTTTTTGTAAGAAATGTGAAAAGTGAAAAGTGACAAACGACAAGACTACATACAGGACAGACAACAGGCCGGGTCAGTTTCCATACCTTGTTCTGCAAGAAGTCTTTCCAAAGGTGACAAAGTCGAGCGGTCAACCAACTCACTTTTTTCTGTTCTTCTTGAGCAATCGCTGCGGTCTGACGGAGCAGAATTGTGTTGATTTCGGCGTTTTTAGGACCTGGTTTGCATTGTCGAGAAGAATGCGAAAGACTCGGCCGACCTTGGCAATGCCTTGCAGGCTGAATGAGGTTCAAGGGTTCCGTCAACGTATTGATGCGGGTCAAAAGTTGTGTATAAGTAAATATTGGGCACGATCTGGGAAAAAGAGATCGATGATGAAAGATGAAGAAAACTCCAGAAAAAAAGAGGAGCGGGAGTTGTAGAAGAAGACCAGGGGCTTGCTCCCAATATAAGATGTGGGAAGAGAACAGAAGAAAACACGCCTAGGGTCGAGAATATGGCTGGCTGCACCAGGTGCATGCGCAGCCAAAAAGTAAGAGACAATCTCCTTGAGAGACTTGCCCACCAGGATCAAATGGCGACCACAACAAGGCACAGGCTGCATAGTGGGGATACTGTGAGCTGTATTCCTGCATTCGTGGTTGACGTTGTATCTTTGGCGTGCACGATACATACGGAGTTACATGTCTGTTCTCCAGCAAGCCAAGCCAATATTTGGCTGCATCAGAGAGAGGGTTTCGGCGGCCAAAGGCCGAAGAGAAGACTCTCGCAATCGTGCCAGAGGAAATCCGCATTTGGGCCAGCCCACGCGCGCGCAACGACAACGGCTTTGGCATCCGGCGCCTCCCAGGTTCAGCTCGTCTCAACTGGGACTGGTCTGTCTCATCCTCTGGCCGGGCGCTTCTGGCATCAAAGACGTGGCGTGGGAGCAGGGGTTGTCGCCCCCGTGTTGGGCCTCGATGCATGGCAGCCATTCCGACCACCATCTTCCTGCTCTTTTGTCTTTTGTCCTTGTTGTCTTTTTGTCTTCTTGGTCTGCATTCGTGTTCTTTCGTGGTAATGCAGGCAAACGACCAGTCCGTCTGTGTGCTCTCAAGGGGGCGATTAGAAGATTACCGAATCACTCCGTAAATAGTTCTGGCAAATTGAACAGAAACACGCTGAAAGAAAATCTCACAGTCAGAAGGGAGTCAGGAGGCGAGTCAGTCAGAAGGAATTGTGCATATATATTTCGGCGAACCCACCGTTGCATCAGAGAGAGAGAAAAAACATACCTTAGCCTCCTGCATCCTGCAGTCTGCACACCATCTTCAATGGCTGGTTGCTTTCTTTTTTCCATCCCCCCCGCTTGCGTTTGTCAATGTCGCTCTTGATGCGTTGTCAATTCGCTCCTATTCTCTTTTAAACGGGATTTGGCGTGATTGATAAGCGGAGCAGCGTGTCTAGCGACGCCAGGCTGACAGAGACAGACCTTTGCTTGACTGCTCCGAGTGGAGATCTAGTCGTCCTCCGTGCAGCACGGCAGCTGTCATGTCCGAAAGACAGCATTCGGAGCAGCACGTCGTATGTCTGCTGCGAAATGAGGGCGGAAGAAGAGCTCGAAGATGAGCCCGTCCAGCTGCTCGTGTAAAGACGAGATCGCATCAGGAGGCATAGGCGCGTTGTGTGTAGAGCGTAGATAACAGAAGAGATTAAAGGAGCAATTTTGACGGAAGCGAAGAAGAGAGCTTGAAAGTCCCCTGTGAAAATTTTAGAGCAGCTGCGATTCTTGATTTGGATTGAGATGAGCTATGGCATAGTAAAGAGCAGGTGCATCGTGACAAACACCGTCCGTTCCTTCCTTATTCAGGTATCGTGACGCTTCCTTCCATTTCTGGCGTAACTGACGACACTGCAAAAATGCGCCTTCCTCCAGTCGATGTAAATAAGAACAGGAAGGGGCGAGGGAGTACGTGCCTCTGCACACCTTCATGTTCAGCCTGCCCCTTTTCCCTCTTTTCCCTCTCCTCCCCAAAGACTCCAATCCGCCTGTTCAGCATCACAATACGTACAGAAACTACAATATTGCATCCCATCCCAGCCGAGACTACTGTGCGGATCTCTAACATCTCCACGTCCAGCCTGTATGTACGTTGCTCGCGCATCTGCGTGAATGCAAGCCATCTGCGTGTAGATATACTGCATAAACCCGAGATCTCAACGTCCTGTTCCTGCCGACAGAGCGACAGCCAGTTGACCGCACCAAGAACACCGTGGCGACGGTGCAGCGATTGACGCGTGGGAGTTGACCCGGTGCGCTGGGTGACAAGGGGCAATGGATTGCGACCCATGGAAGGCGGCCGTCATACGACTTCGGCGGGAGGGGGAAAGGGGATTTATCGACCCATGTCCAGAGCACTCCCGTTTTGATGCGACGCAGATTGACGAGCCGTGTTTTGCGCGGCGGTCGACGCACCTTGACGTTATTCCTCAAGAGTCTTTTCGTCGCGAGAGCCAGAATATCCTTGAGCTTGACCGCGCCCTTGGCTCCCCAGCCGGACGGGCCACTGTCGACATCGGGCCGCACGGCCACATACCAGCTCCAAGCACGCCGGTCCAGCTCCGCTGCCGAAGATGGTCTGCCCAGCTGTCGAAGACCACGCGCAGAGCCCCAAGGAGTAGGCTCAAGTTTTCCTCCTTCTCGGCGTCCATGGCCTTGACGGTCTTCTTCTTCTTCGTTGGCGTTGGGGCTGTGCGCCGTCGTCGCCTGCCGGCGCTGGCTCTTCGACAGACAGAAAGCTCCGCAAGAGATAGTGTTTGGCCCCTTCTGGCCGGTGGATAGGCATGCCCACGACGGTCGTCAGGCCCGAGCCGGAGCCGTGCTTGAAGCGGGCGCTCGCAGAATTGCCGTCTCCCGCGTTTGAGGCCTGCTGCTCGCGCATTGCCTCCAAATCCAGGCCCCAGACTGCCTCGCCACCTAGGGATACATTGCTAACCGGTTCCTGCGCAGCCGCTCAGCCATCACGCCCGTCACACAGTTGCGCATGAGACGCCAGCGGTCGGGACCCAGCATTGTGCCACCAAACCAGCGCGTCAGCACGACCAGTGTGTTCCACAGCACCCATTCTTGCAAGACACGAAGCATCAGGTCGCCACACCCGGTCTCGCCATCGTCATAGGAGTCCTGCCGCACATTGTGTGAATAATCGCCAGTGCCCCGGACGCGGTAGGCCCAGGCATTATGTGTCGCACTCAGCAGCCCCGGCTGTGCCTCCATGAGCGACCGAATGAGGCCTGCACGCTGTCCTGCTTCGGTTATGGTGGTTGCGCTTGCCACAAAGGTTGAGTGTTTGAGGGAGATTGTCTGGCTTGTCGACCAGACTCCGGCAGCAGGTTGTGACAATAAACGGATCGGCTGTGGCCCATCATCGTTGGCGAGCGTCGCCTCCGGCTGCGTCTCTTTTTCTTTGCCGTTCTCGACCCCCTTCCGGATAGAGGCACCATGATCATGTTCCTTGGCCTTGCCATCGCCTTCTTCTTCTTCTTTTTCGTCTCCCTTCCAGGTGTATCCGCTGCGCTTTAGCACGGCCACCTCGCGACCGAGAATGCGCACGCGTGGCTGGCCTTGGCCCCAGCCAGCCTCGTCCGCACTGGGTCCACGTGCCCAGTCCATGCCGAGGCTCGTGGCTTTGGATCTCGAGTTGGCGCTGACGACTGCCTGGCCCAGGCTCAAGCGACTCGACACGGGCTGCTCCGGCATGGTGTAGCGGAGCAGCTCGACGGCGAACGCGAGGACAAGCGGGGCCCGGTTTGTCATGAGCACAGTCGCTGCCATACGCTCTTCGTCTTCGTCGATGACCGGCACAAAGATAGGCAGCTCGAGGGAGCGTTCGAGCTCTGCGGCAGTCATCGGCTCGGGGCCCAGCAAGCCGCCGGTCGAAGCAGCCGCCGCTGTGCCATCCAACTGCTTGGCCCGTTTTGCGGAGGATGCGGCCTGGCTGCCGGCACTCGACGCCGCCCCACGCTTGATTCCGGATGCACTGCCTCCGGCCGCCATTTCTTTTGAGAGCGGTCTTGCAGCTGGTTTGCAGAGACTTTGCGCCCGCAGCATCCTTGACTGCGGCCTGGACAGCGTCCAGGGGTTGCTTCTGCAATTTGCTGTATGCTTTTTTTGGTGGCCGTGTCAGCAATGTTTCACAGCATTCTTCGCGACGCCCCGACAACTTTACCATGTGTGAAACGCACCTCCTCAAATTGGCAGCCTGCAGCGCCTTTACTTGCGTCATTGCCTGCAAGATAGGCAGCTTCCGCGTTGTTGTTAGCAGGCGCAGGAGCTCCTGCAGGTCTTTCTCCGACGGAGCAGCCGCCATAGTCGCTCTCTCTTGCGTGCTGTGATATTGAGCTGTCGTCTTGTTGTTTTGACGTCAAGCGCTTCGACAACGAAATGCACGCAGCGTCCGGTTGTCGTTCCCCAGATTGTTCCGATAACGTCGTTAGTGGGAAAGTTGGTTGTAGCTCGCCCAGCTCCAGTTGTTCACGCCCTTACGAATAGTGGCACTTGACTGAAGGCCCACTTTCTCAACTCACACTCGAACTCGGGAAAAACCTCAAACCTCAAAATCATCGACGACAGACGAACGCAACGTCGGGTACGGTGTCACAAACAGGGGCCTGCCAAAGCCGAAGCCAAAAAAGGGCCGGATACAGCTTTACACAAACTTCACACGGCATTTACCGAAATAATCAAAGCACAGTGTCTCGCAGCAGGCAATTAGCTGTCTCTCCTCGAAAGTCGTACCTCACATCACCCATCCCATCGGCAACATGGCAGAGCGTCTCCTGCCCGGGATTTGCGGGCGCGACGATGCGGGGGTGGGCAGTCCAGCTACATAGCTACCCTCAGCCCTGGATCCAGGCCGGCACTTGCCGGTGTTGCCGCCAACAGCTGCAATCGGACGGCGCAGCAGCCAGGCCGGCGGTCTCTCTTCCAGCAAAACAGCACCTCGTCTACGGCAGCCGCAAAAGGCCAAGCTCAGTCAGGCCACCACCCTCAAAACAGCAGCCGCAGCCAAGAAAAGACTCCATACACTTCCAGCACAAGTTGCCGCCCGGCTGCCGTACAAGTCGGCGGCGTCGTCTTCTTCCTCTTCCTCGTCGAGCCAAAGTGAGCAGCAAAAGAAGAATGGCAAGAATGGAGAGCCCGAGTCGCTTGACAGTCTCTATCTCCGCAGCGGAAACTGCCTCTTGTGGGTGCAGCTCTGGCTGCTGGTGTCCTCGGCTTCTACATTATGCCACTGCTCGTGACATACCTGACCGGTGGCTGTCGCGAGGACCACACGCATGAGGAGATCTCGCCCGATGCTGTGCCCACAGGCATTCCGCCGGTGGGTGCCGCAGCTTTTGATGCCTCGCTGGATATGCCGGAACGTCATTATGGGCATCCGCAGCCAGCGCCGCAAGCTGGCCAGAAGAGTCGACAGGTGCGGTGCTGGAGGTGGCTGTCGAGTACCGTTAGGCCGCAACATTGGCTACTACATCTGGGACCCAGCCACGTTTTCACCTGACTTACAAGCGTGCTGCTGCACTCTCGTCAGGACAGGCCCTTGCAACACAACGGCACGACGCTTACATCGTTTACGGGCATTGATCTGTCGGGTGAGGCTCTTGGCCTCGCCCGGACGCAGCTGCGCGTCACTGTCCCGGCTGTTGGTGCTGCCATCTCGGAAAAAAGCACCAGCCATTGAGAATGCCGACAGCAGTAGCAACAAGAGCAACACAACCGAGGTTGTCAATGTCCTCGACGGCAAGGTGCGCCTCTTTCCAGGGCGATGCCATGCAGCCTCTGCCGCCACCTACGCCTGCACCCGCTGCCGCCACTGCGGCCAGCCCCCTCTACTACGACACCGTTGTGCAGACGTTTGGTCTTTGCTCCGTGGCCGACCCCGTCGTGCTGCTGGCCAACATGGCTGCTGTGGTCAAGCCCGACACGGGCCGCGTGGTTCTGCTGGAGCGACGGCCGCGGCGGGTGGCCGGTGGTGAACGCACTGCTGGACAAATATGCGACAAAACACTTTGCGCGTTTTTGGCTGCTGGTGGAATCGGACATGGCGGCGATTGTGGCCGACGCGCAAAAGGCTGTGCCCGGTCTGGAAGTGGTGTCGGTGAAACGGCCCGGCTGGCTGCAGTTTGGGACGCTGTGGCGGATTGAGCTGCGGGTCAAGAGTGCAGCAGCGGAGAACGAGAACACGGCGGAGAAGAAGTGATGTTGAGAGGTTAAAAAAGAAGATGAGAATTGTTGTACGATGATCATGACGGGCGGTGTTTTTGGAAATATGGAGAAATCAGGACTAGAAAGGACAATATTCACCACTCTTTTTTTGCTGTTTGAGGAGATGGATTTTCATGTTAAAAGAGGGCGTCATAAACATAGATTTAAATGAAAACTGAAAACCAATAAATAAATCCAGGCGCTTTTCAGCCACTTTCAGAAATTCAACAAAATCAGTCGAGTTCCTTCTTACACATCCAATCGAAATACCAAATTCTAGCGGACGCATCCCATTGTCTCGTCCCATGTCCTTTGTATCAATAGTTGCCCTTCTTCTGACGATGAAAAAGATAGCCATCTAAACAAGACCACAGAAACAGCTTATAGCACAATGCGTTGGCAAACGTAGGAGAGTAGAAACATTAGCAGAACAGTACAAAAAAGGCATAAAATAAAACAAAACAAGAAATCAAAACATGACAGCATTTGGCACAAACAGGATGCTCGTCACAACGGGCTGGTCAGAAAGAAACACAATGACACCAGACAGCCATATTTTTTTTCTCACACAATACCAAAAAGACAAGGAGCAAGCTATCTTTGTCCAAATCCATCCCCGGTCTCCTGCTTTTTTTAACGTGCCTTCATCCGACACCTCCGCACCATTTTGTCTATCCCATCCTTTGCCCCGCCACTCACTCATACAGAGAAAACAAACACAAGAGCGGCGCAGAGACCACACAGAGAAGCACCTGCCACGTGAAGAGAGGAGAGAGAGAGATCTGAGAAGAGAACCCGAAGCTCGGGAAAACGAGCCGGGTAGAAAATATGAGAGTTTTCATAAAAGGGAGAGAGGCGCATAGAAACATGACAGAAGCAACAAAGTAGAGAGAAAAGAGCAAGAGGGCTAAATGGAAACAACAAACAAAAACAAAACCGAGACGCCCCCCTTTTAAAACCACACTGTCAAATGACGCCTTCATCCCATAGCCACACACAACCCAAACATGCCCAATTTTTTTTAGACCGCCGAAACCCCAAAATAGCAGAAGAAAAACAGACCAAAGAAGATCAAGAAAAATAAGAAAGATCAAAAAAGAAAAGAAAAATAGCAATATAAATCATTACACCGCTCTTTGTGTATCGCCACTTCGACTCGTACAAGCACGAACACGGAGACAGAAAAAGAGAAGTTTAAAACTCGTCCAGGAGGCAGTCGAGCTCATCGAGCTCGATGCTCTCGGGGCACTGATCCCAGCCAGACACCATGCTGTCGAGCTTGGCCCAGCCCTCAGCTTCTGTGTCCCTCTTAGGGCCCAGCGAAAAGATGGGCGCATGGCCGGGCTCGTCATCAAGGCGAACTGGTCAATGTGACGCGACTCGGAATCAAACAGCAGGGACTCGTCACGGCCGGCGTCGTCCAGGTACATGCTATTCGAGGAGGCGCTGCCTGCGCGGCAATGGTGGCGGGTGAAAGGAGGGAACCCTTGGCGGCATGCTTTGCTTCTGCAGGCCCTCCGCGGTCTGTGTGAACTCCTTCTCGTCCTTTTCGAGAGGAGGCGATGCGCCGCGGTGGTTGCGCGACGAGTACGAGCTGGACGAAGCGGTGGTGTGATGGTAGCGAGAGAAGCGGGGTAACGGGGGTACCGGTGCGACAGAGATGCATTCGGCGTGCCGGGCATTGGGAGGTCGTCATCAAGGTCGTCAAACTCAGGCGCAGACAGGTCGACCTCGGGCGACGGGCTCAGTTCGCGACGGCGCTCTTCCTCGGTAGCCTCGGAACCCGACGCAGCGCTTGACAGCGGGGGCGTCACGATGCTGGTCCGTGGCACAATAAAGTGAACGGACAAGGCATCGGGAAGCGGCAGGTGCGGGCAGGTGGTCAAAAGTAGTACGTGCGCCGGGGGTGGATGGTCTCGAGTTCCTTCGTGAGCGGGCACTTTTGCAAAGTTGACCAGCAGGGGCGCTTCATGTAGGACGCGAGACGAGAGGAGATAATAGCGCAGGGGTTTGCAGACCTATAGAGAGGGACTTGTTAGTTGATGGGTGCGACAAATGGGGAAATACGAAAACGGCGCTAAAAGCTGAGGGTACAGAGAAAAAAAAGTACTTCGGCAAAAAAAAAGCGAGGGAAAAGTGACCAGAGATAGAGAGAAAGAGAGAACAATTGGTGAGCGCATCAGACGAATGCGATCGCATGGGGGAAATGGAGAGAAATCAGAGTAAAAAAGTAGCAGTAAAAGAGTAGCAAACATTCTGCAAACGGAGAGAGGAGAGAAAAGCAGAAAAGAAAAGAAAAGAAAAGAAAAGAAAAGAAAAGCAAAACATACTGCTGAACAGACTTGAGCTGGTGCATCAGGATAGCGGAAAGCTCCTTGATCAGGTGCGGCCGATTGCCCGTAGACTTGAGCTGGATAATGACGGCCTCGACAATGTCGTCTTTGACCTTGTCCATGTCAATCTCGACCTCCTCGACATCGTCCATCTCAACTGAAGCCTGGCGCTTTGGCGACTGAGGGGTGTTGCGACAGCGACGGGCTTTGCGACAGCAGACGATTTCGAGGCGGCAGTGGCGAGGACAGACGAGATCGACTCGCTGCTGCTGTGGCTGCGCTTGGTGCGTTTGCTCGAGGGCTGTTGCGACGGAGAAGAATCGACAGCAGAAGAGGCGCGCTTTGGGCGACAGAGAGGACGCGGCGATTGTGGAAGTGGAAGGAGGCGCCATGTTGGTCTTGGAGGTGTCGGAGACGGACGTCAGTTGTCTTTGCCCGGCGGCGGAGGCTGTGTTGTTGGAGGATGAAGGAGTCGAGGAAGCAACTGGCGATGTGCTGTTGGCGTTGTTTGCGCTGTTTGTGCTGTTTGCGTTGGAAGTTGCAGGCCTGGAAGCAGCGGTGGCGGCGGCAGCGGCAGCGCGAGCAGCGTCGCGAGCAGCGTGCGTAACAGGGACGTGGATGCCCAGCGACGGCAGAGAGAGGATTTGCGACGAGTATTGTACGGCATGATGAACAGGGAATGGTTAAGAGTGTTGCAGCGTTATGGGCGGCGATCCGAGGGACCGATCAAGGGAGGGGATAATAAAAGGTGAAAAGAAGGAAAAAGGAAGGGAAAAGGAAGGGAAAAAAGAGGGAAGAAGAAAAGGAAGAAAAAGAGCTGCGGAAACAGGGGAAAGCGGATATGGGGGTGAGATGATAGGAGGAGGGAAAAAAGAGGGAAAGGAGGAACAGGCGAGTGATCGTCGGATTTCTCTGCCTTTGCGCCAAAAGCGTTTGGTGTTTTTGCCGGTGTCCTGATCGTTTCCTTTCTACTGTGAAAGCTGTCTTTGCTGTGTGATGCAGGGGGGATTGCAAGCAAAGAAATGTCGTGCAGATAGATGGATTGGGGGTTTGCTAGGTATTCTGGCGATGCAAGAGGTCGCTGGCACTGTTTTACTCGAAGATGGTTGGTGTTGGAGCGCGGACGGGGTGTGGAATGTGTAAAGGCAAAATAGGAGGATAAAATAGAAAGACAAAGGCAAGACGAGAGGATACAGGAATTCGGTGAGAGAAAGGTTGCGAAAGGAGGATGATGGGAGCGAGGATGCTTCAAGAGGGCGAGAGAAAACAGGAAGCTGCTGTTTCGTCGTTTGTAGTACGTACACCCAGCTCCTTCTGTTTTGGGTTTAATGCGTTTCGATCGCACCTGCCGGTGGTTGCTATTTGGGGTGTTGTGTTGAAACAAGGGAAGGAACGGTGGCAGCGGGGTGAGTATTGCCTGGTTGGCGATGTCGGCCGGTCGTTCTTTCCTTGTGCTGGTGATGGAGTTTTGTTTTGTTTTTGTTAAATGCGGTTTGTTGGAGGGTGAAGAGAACACAAGAGGAAGGAGCAACAGGAGGAGGAGCGACCGTATGGATGGAGATTGACGGTGTGCAAGTGAAAGTGGTGCGGCGATGAACTCAGCGGTGGCAACGGACGCAGGCAGAAAGGGGACTACTGTTCTGGGCTAAAACAGGAGGGACTAAAAAAAAAGTGAGCCAAGGAGAGGAGATTTACAAGCGTCACTGTTGGTCGGCCGGGCGGGCGTTAAGGCAGCTAGGCGGGCGTGCAGCAAAGAAAGTGGTGCATGTAGGGAAAAAAAGGGGACAGGGGTGTGAGTGGATGGGAGGGAAAAGAGGAAGGAGTAACTGAGCAACAAGACACAGAGTTGGGATGAACGGCAAAAAAGCTGAGGCAGGTGGGAGGCAGGCAAACAGGAAGGCAGGGAAGGAACGGGTGGGCACACGGTCGTTCCTGCCTCGTGAGAGAGGATGTGCAACCTCTCTTTACTCGAGCATGGCCAGAACAGCGTTTGCTTGCCAGTCTACGCGCCTTGCTCTTTCCTCCGCGGACCATAAAAACTGTTCGGTGGAATTCGGGTGGGCATGGGAGAGCTGGAGAGGAAGACACGAATGGCGTCTACGCAAAAGTAATATCATGGGTGAGAAAGAGAGGCTTTCCGAGCATCTCCTGTTTTTCGACAGTTTTTTTCGACAGTTTTTTCTTCACTTTTCTGGGTCCTTTGCCTGTTTTACTGGAGACTTCTTGGGTCCCCGGCCTAGTCCCCCATTTATTTTCCTCTTGATGGGCGACAGCCGGGAGAGGTCGAGAAGGTGGTGGAGTTTTTTTTTTTTTTTTTTGAGAGGTGTTGAAGGCCTCTTGCAAACAACGAAGGGTGGTACAAGAACTTTCACACCTGCGCCTGTGTTTGCGCATACAAAAGTGCCCACCTGACAAGTCTCTTTTTCGTCCGCCTCCTCGCTGCTGCCTCGCCGTCAAAACTTTTTCTTCCACCCTTCACTGTTGCTTCACTCTAGGCATGTGGGTCCCCGTTCCTTCTTTCTTCTTTTCTTCGGTGCCATAATAATTTCCTTACGAAAAAAAAAAGTCTGGGAAAGACCCGAAACGAGCAACGGAACAGCGCTAGTGGTGGACTAGACTTTTTCCTGCGCTCACCCCCTGTCGAATGCTGTCGCATGCGCAGGAAAAGAGAAAAAGGGCAGGGAGAAGGTGTATAAGAGAGGCAGGAGATGTCACAAGACACACAGACGAAGCAAACAAAAGGGGCGGGCGTCAGGAAACAACACCGGGAAAGCTGAAAATAGACAACCACCAGGTGCCAAACTTCAAGCAGCTCTTGCCTGTCAAAGAGCCAGACCGACGGGCGGTCTTTCCTTCTGATGCTTGCTTGAGCCTTGGGCAAGAGGTGGCACGAGCCAGAGAGATGCCTGCGCAACAACAGTAAGATGCCGTTTGGCAGGCACGAGGCGCGGCACGGAAGCAAGCAAGGATAGAGCGAGGCAGCACAAGACCAAATAAAACCAAAAGAGCAAGAGCAAGCAAGGGCAGGAGAAGAGAAGGCGAAGGAGCGATTTCCATTTCCAGGGTCAAAAACAAGGCAAGCATCGCACGGGCGCCACCCACCACACGGGCGCACCTTACTTCTCGCCTGGTTTGACGTTACTAGTCTTTCACAATATCCACCTGCAGGCTCTGTGCGTCAGGCGCGAAGAGGATTGAATCATACGGAGTACTCGTATCTTACTTCGTAGGCAGGCGCTGGTCATTCAGCAACCGGGACGCAAGGGAGTGGGAAGGCACGACGACGTATATGGGGAAAGAGCTCTGTTAGGAGCTGCTGCGAAGCAAGGGCGGAAGGAACTCTGCTGTCGTCTCCTGCGCCAGGCTCTCCAAAAAAAAAAAAAAAAAAAAAAAAAAAAAACTTCCCCCAAAAGCCAGGAATAAGGCGCTAGGCAGAAAAAGGAGGCTGGGTGGGCATAGGGGAAAAAGCCGGCCAACGACACCCCAAGAAGGCAGGTTCGAAAAGGCGACCTTGAAAAAGGCGGTGACGGACTGCAGCCTCCGCCGTTGGCATGGAAGGCGAGAAGAGAGAAAAAGACGAGTGAGCGAGCAAGACGAGGCGAAGGAAAGGGGTGTGCGACGCACAACGTGAAAAGTGGCACCGCTCGTGCTGCGCGGAAGCGGGCTGTGAGCAAAAGGTGCAGAAAGTGTGGGTGGGCTGGACGGCGGTTGGGTGCAGGTGCTGGGCTGGGCTGGGCCTGTAGCAGCGCGGCATATGCAGAGTAGTTATGGAGTCGGGGGGCGGCAGGCATGCTCACACGCAGAAGAGGCAGGAGCGCATCATACATGGACGATCGAAGGGAATTGGAAACCCGGAAACGCAAGTCATCGACGAGGACTGTGGACGCGGTGGAGTTGGAAGACGATGGAGATGTCGATGGCTGAGGACGAGGAGCAGCTCCGTCGGACCTGACAAGAACTTCCGACAGTCATGAGCGTTGATATCACCGTCGACGTCAGAACAGTGCGGATGTTTTTCGCACAGTAGAGGGAAAGCGCCGTGGCGTTTGTGCCTAGCTTTTTCCACTGAAAGAAGCTTCGACACAGTGCCAGTGCGATAGCCGTGGCTGGGGCGCACTATGCGAGAAACAGGCAGTTGCAGTCTAGCCCCAGCCAATCACAGAACACCAAATTCCGATTGACTAGGCCCACGGATCTGGACATCTTTAGGACCGCCGCGCAAAGTCCCACAGTAAAGTGTCTGCAGCTCCATGCCTTGGTTACAAAAAAAATTTGGTGGTATTTCGCTTTTGGGGCTCTTGGGTGGCGAGAAAGCTTTTGTTGTATCTTATAAGTACGAGTAGGGTCTTCTGCCGGGCCTAACGGAATGCTCTTTTGACTGTGTCATGCTCTGCTTTGCGCTGCCTCAGGCGTGCGGTTTGGGAACAGATATATCTCAAACGTCTTAAGGATAATAAAAAATTGGGCAAACGGGAAAAGTGTGCACAGCATGCGTGAGAGTAGTAAGACGTCTTACATAAAGCCGTTAAAAGATACAAGACAGGTCAAGGATCCTTGGCATTACATTTTATCCTATTGGCCAGAGACAGCACGTCATAATAAGCCGAAGGGAAGAGAGCAAGGTAGTCTTGTAGGGAAGGGGTGAGGAGACGGAGAGGACGAGACCCTCGAGAGCGCGAATGGTAGACGGTGGTAAGAGAATGGGATGCGGCATCAGACGACAAAACAGCTCTACTAGCTGCCGGCAGGTGCTAAGAAAACTCTGTGCTCTAGTTGTGAGCACCCGCTATTTTCATTTAAACTGCCCAGTGAGAATCTCGGATGTACGAGTAGTCTGTGCAGAGGGCGGAGAACAAATATCTCAAGTGTGAAAGAAAATGCCACGAAGCGGAAAGGAAGAGAACGACAGTACTGGGTGTTGGTCTCGGTTTTGAGTAAAAATGCACGAGCATTAGTTTTCTTCTTGACCAATTACGAGTCCAAGCCTTCATCTGGCCGGACCAGATGAGAGGCTCGAGCGAGTCCTGAATATCTATTAGGCATGCTCAGTATCTTACATTTACTTCACAGCAAGATCACAGACGGGCAGAGAAAAAGTCTGACACTGATTACCACGAGGAAATCAACGAAGATGGGCTAGAAAGTGACAACCATTACAAAAGAACCACGCGGGAGTGGAGGCACTTGAGATGTGGTTGCCGAGTTCAGGTCTGTCAGGTCTGTTGGAGGAAAACAAGAAAAGAGCGTCTTCTTACAAAGGCGTACAGGCGTACTTCGTACAATGCATACTCCGCAATAAGCGTCAGAAGTGAACCAGAGGGAAAGAGGAAAGAGGCTGAGAGGCAACACGACGAAACGGAAAGCGCGAGCGGCGACCCCAGGACCCTGAAAAAGCGCTCGCCGCCTCGCCCCCAATTCTGGGTCCCCTCTAGGCCTCTTCAGCTCTTTGCCGAATACCGTGGCAGAGGAGCGTAAAAGACCGGAATTTTTCTTTGAGAGATTTGCTCCGAACAGTATTACGGAGACGCAGGTTTACCGTGAATTGAGATAAGATCCTACTTCCCTGCCTCGGAGGACAGTTGTTTACACTGGCGCCGTGTCTCATTACTCGTACACTCTCTTCCTAACCCCATGCATGCAATGCAACGCTCCCCAAAAGTTACGTAATCCCACAGGTCTCCTGGGAAGCTTGCCGCCGGCGTTTCCTCGTTCTCCGTCGAGGTTCGTACTCGTACGAGAATGCAGTGGATGCGTTGCTGTGACGTCCCATTGTATTTTGTTCGGAACTAGCTTGGCTCGCCTAGTTTTTTATTTTATTTTATTTTTTATTTTGACATTATTCTTTTTATACTTCTTTTTTATACTGGGGGTTTTTTTTTCTTTCAGGACTCCCTGCATATGCAGGTTGCATGCATGCATGCATTCTGCGTTGCATTGGAGACAAAGGCGGTGAACATTCACTCGAATTGACCACTCAAAAGTGTCGCGAGAGCACTTTCGCTATTGTCTTTGTCTATTTTACCCGGATCTTTTAATCACCTCGCTTCCTCTCGTTTCCCTGGGAGAAGCGCTTGTCGCTGTCAGCCGTGCTGGTCCGTCGCCCGTAAGCGCGTTGCTTACTCGTGGCCCGTGGAATCTTTAAAGGCCAACCAAAAAAGCCCGGCTTCTGTTATCTTTTTATCGTGTTCATATTTTATGTTTTTTATGTTTTTATGCTTTTAATGCCGTTTTTAATGATTTTTAGTAGATGAACCGACTTCGTAGCTGCCTTTTTTGTCCCTTCGTTCTCCGAAGTACGAGTGCCTCGAAAGCGATGGTGATCTGCAGTGCCGAGTGACGCGAAAATGCGCAGATTCATACTCTGATCGGAGAAGCGCAAAAGGAACAAGTGTGTCTACGTCAGTAATGGCCCTTGATTTGAATCACCGTTATACGAGGAGGAAAGCGATTGTAATTGATGCGATGTGCATTGAGCGGAAAATAGGGCATAGGTGAATGTGTATTTGTCAAGTGCACGAACTAAAGAAGCAAAGAAACAAAAAAGCAAAGAAGCAGAGAATGAAGAATTGAGAATAGAGAATAGAGATCTGGATTTTAAAACAGGATGCTCCTGTCCTCCCCGGCAACTAAAACCATGTCTTTTTTATGATGCAACAGAAAAGCAACGACTAATAAGATACAACCGGCCAAGCCGAAACCAAACTCCTCGGAATAAACAGAAGAAAAAGAGAGAAAACACACAAAGAAGCCAAATGATTTAAGATAACACAGCATTAAGAGAATAAAAGTAAACCGTCTCGTAAAAATAACACATAAAGAACCCTTTGCCACCCATTTTCCCAAATGCCGCTGGAAGACTAACGGATAGAAGAAAAAACAGAAGCAAAAAAAAGAAGAACGGAAGAGAAGAGTATGATGTGAGGGGGGGAGGTTCGTTTTTTTAACGAACATAAATAAAGCGTGTTTTGCGTGTCTATAATGATAGCGCCAAAAAAAAAATATTTTGGGCTGTAAAAGCTTTCAAGACCGGTTCACAAGAGAGGCGAACCGCTCCGACAGCTCGGGCGCCGCCTTGATAAAGGGGAGGTCAAAGAAGAAGAACTTGTCGTTCTTGACAAGCTCGGTAATCACGGCCAGCAGACCCCACGGCTGCGGCCAGTAGTTGACGATCCGCTCAAACAGCACGCGGCAGATCTGCTCGCGGATCTCCGTCTCCTCCGGGTCTGCCATGTCGTGGCCAAAGATCTCAAGCAGCGCCAGCGCGAAAAAGTTGGTGTGCGCGTTAGGGTACCGCAGCTGGTTGACAATGCTGCAGATCATGTAGTACCGGCCCTCGGGCGTCAGTTCGTGCAGAATCATCGACAGCGTCGCCATATCCGCTCCGCTGGCCGTGAACATGGGCCCGCCGTTCGACGCCCGCGTTGCCACGTGGTTGCCAATGTGCGCAACCACGGCGTCCACCACCGCCACATTGCTCGCAATAGGCACACGGCCCCACGTGCTGCCGGCGGTCTTGGTCTCCGTCTTGCTCATAGCGTACTTGACATGAGCCACGACCTCTTCCGACGGGCCATTCTCGAGCGCCTGGTCCAGCAGCGCCGCCAGCCCCATCGACGATAGGAGCGGGCCCGGCTGGTACCGGCCGTAGGGCGCAATACTGGCCTCCTCCATTTGGTCGAGGCGCAGGCCAGGCAGAGCCGGGTCGGGCGGCTTGGGGATCGACGAGGGGGTCGCAAAGAGGACGATGCTAATCGGCTGCACGAGGTACGGCGGCAGGCACTGGACCAGCTCGACGTGGTTGGCGGCCAGGTAGTCGGGGAAGTCGTGGTAGATGACCAGGAGCAGCTTCAGTGACGCCCGCAGCAGCTCGCGGGCCATGGTCGTGCTCTCGGAGATCTTGAGCTGCTCGCCCGTAAACGTCAAGAAACTGCTTCAGGATCTTGGTGTACGCCGCCCAGCCATCGTCGCCGGCAGCGCGCAGCAGAGACGGCATGAAGATGCGGTGCTTGATAATCTCGACCCATCCATACACGAAGAAGGGGAACATGGCCGGGCCCAGGTCGTTGAAGCGGACCGCAAACCGCCGCAGGATCTCGTTGCGGTCCGTGTCGGACAAGTGCTCCGACACGTTGTTGATCGACACTAGCAGCATCGAGAAGAAGCGGAAGAAGACCCGCTGGTTGTAGAGATCCTCACGGTGCAGGTGGTGGTAGTTGAGGATCATCATGGCCAACGCCAGGATGGAATCGAGCAGATCGGCGCGGGGCGACGAACGGCCCTCCGTTGCGGCCGCGTCGCTTCTGCTGCTGCTGCTGCTGTTGCTACCCTCGCTGCCGTACGCCTGCACGATAATAGCGACGAACTTGGCCACAGAGTCAATGGCCACGAACCCGTCGTTGGTGCTCTCACCCGACTGCACGGCAATGTCAAACCGCTCCACCGACTTGTCAATGGCGAAGCGCGTAAACAGGAACAGGTCGTCGCGGTTCGTAATGATGCCACGCGCGCGCATCTGCTCCACAAAGATGAACGAAATGTTCTCGGGAATGTTGGGCCGCTGGCTGAGCAGAACCCATTCCTCAAACACGTATTCGATCTGGTCCTGCTTCTGCGTCACCAAGTTCTCCTGGCCGCTCATGCTGGACGGGTCGTTGGCAGTCAGAGGAGGCGGTGCGCCGTGGGTCAGGATCTTGGTCTTAAACTCCTGGCCACCCGGCACCTCGGGATCCTCTTCGATCCAAGCCCAGGCTTCCGACAGACTGTTGAAGAAGTGGGCGTAGTAGATGACCAGCTGGGAGTCGTGAATCAGGGTCAGCTCTAGCAGACGCGTGAAAAAGACAATCGAATTCTCCTTGCGCTGCTTCAGGGAGGCGGCCATGGCATTGTCAATGACCGTCCAGTCCAGGAGGCCCGTGGGCATCAGCACCTGGATGAGAGGCAGGCGCAGGAACGCCGCACCGGGCTGCGTGGAAAAGTACTGGTGGATGCGGTTCGTGATGGGTATGCCCACCATCTTGCGCAGCGACTCCAGGACCTGGACAAAGCTCTCGAGGGCCAGCGTGGACTCGGCCACGGGGCTGAAGAGCATCGCAGAATGTTGTCTGACGCATAGACGGCAAAATCATCGACAGACTGCTGCGCCTTGATAATGGTCTGGATGAGCGCATCAATCAGATCCAGAACAGGGTGCGGTCTTGGCAGCTCCGAGAAGTGCTCCTCGACAGCGTCGCTGGCAACACGCTGCAGCTCCATGGTCAGCTTGCGCACGCGCTCGAGGACGTGCTGGACATCCAGGTTGGGGCCCGCCGGTCTGTTCATGTTCATCGCCGTGTTGCCAATATTGCCAGCCACGTTGCCACCGTGGACATGGGGGTAGCTCTGCTGCATTGAAGCAACTGAAGGCTCTCCGAGGCAGACGGGATGGCCGAGATCGGGTTGTACGGGTCCTGGAGCACATCGTTGGCCAGGGACCGGGGTTTTCCGAGGCCTGGGCAGCGTGCGCAGCCGAATTGTTGCTGTTGTTTGCCGTGGTCGGGCGCGGGTGGCGAGCAAAGTCGTCGTAGATGGCCATCTGGTCGGCGTTGAGACCACTGATGCTCGGGTTGAGCTTGTACGGGTTGGGGATGGTCATGGCCCAGCGGCTCAGACCCGTCTCCATAAAAGGCTCGTTGGGGCGCTGCATGCGGTGACGACGGCGCACCTCGAGCTCCGGCTCAATCATCTCCTCAATCTCGTACGCGGCGCGCTCCTCCGTCGCCTTCTCGATCACGCTCGACGCAAAGTCGAGGTTCGAGTTGACGCACATGATGATTGTGCCCTCAGGAAGGCCCTGCGGCAGGTCATTCGACAGCGTGCGCATGTAGTTGGTAAAGTTGGCGCGGAGCGGCTCCTTGGACGTAACGAGGGCGAGGCTGCCGGCAGTGGCCTTGGCCATGCTGATCGCGGCAGTGCGGAAGCGGTTCTCGTCGGGCTCTGTGGCAAAGTCCTTATGCACCATCTGCTGCGTGGCAATAGCCGCAATCGCCACAGAACGGTCGACAACCTGCTGAATAATATCCTGGAGCGCGTGGACAAGGGCGTTGCGCACAATCTCCTCGAGGCGGGCAGCGCTAATAACCATCTCGCTCACCGGCGGCACGTGCACCTTGGTGATCAGCTCGGGGATCATGGTCACCATGCTGTTGGGCACGGCACCAGGCACCATGCCATGTCCGGCAATACCGCCAGCAGCACCAACGCCGGCGTGGCCCAGGCCGTTGAGCGAGAGACTGTCAAACGTGTCGAGGGCGTCGGGCATCAGGTCGCTGGGCACCTCCATGGCCACACGGTTCAAGATCTCGCCAGACGGCTCGATGCTCTTATGATCGATGCTCAGGGTCTGGCACAGAACCTCAATCTCAAACTTGAGGTTCAGCTTGAGCTCCGCGTTGTGGTAGAGGTCGATGAGGAAGTGGATAATGTCCATCAGCCACGGGTTGGGCGGCTTGAAGAACATTCGATTGCTCGCCCTGGCTGAGGACCTTGCAGACAAAGGGGATGACGACAATTAGGCGCTTCGTGTCGTGCGCCTCGATCAGCAGCTGCTTAAAGGCAATGTTGCGGTGGCGGATGGGCTTATCACGCGCAAGTGTCAGCAGGCCCAGCCAGCCGCCAAGGTTCTTGAGGTGCGTCCGCTCCGTCGAGTTCTGCATCGTGGCCTCCGAGTTGAGCATGCGCGCCACGCTGACATAGGTCTCGCGGAGCACAGACGCCCAGAGTGCCTTGTCCTCAAAGTGGCTGACCAGCTGCAGGTACACCTTGTGGTAGTTGGGCTGCATCTTGGCACGCTCCTCCACGAGGTGGCTGGCAAACCACTGCTGGTGCTTGAGGTCCACCATGGGGCGAATTTCCAGAAACATGGACTGCAGTGTGTTCGCAGTGATATTGTTAAGCACAAACTGAATCTTGCCCTGGGCTTCGACATCGGGGTCCTCAAAGGGGATGTGGGGTGGCAAGGGGTCGATATTGATGGAGGTAAATGGCGGCTGCTCCGCGCTCGTGCCATCGTCCCCATTGCCGTTCGTTAGCTGGTCTTCACCGCCATGCATGCTGATGCCGACTTCCTCCTCCGCCTCGCGCACCACGTCGCTGGCCTTCTTCCATGCCTCCGTGCCCTGCAGGCTCTTACACTGCAGGAGCTGGCGGCAGAAGCCGGGCCACTCGCGGAAGCGGGCGTAGAGCTGCATCAGCGCCTGCATGCCGAACTTAAACATGGGCTGGTCCTGCTTGTGGTCGCGGACGGCCTCCAGGATCATGCCGAGACCGACCTTGAGAGGCAGGTCCGAAATCAGCTTGTGCGACATCATGCCACCAAAGAGCACAGCCGTCGTGGCAAGGGCCTCGAGCGGGTAGTCGCCAAAGTGACTGTATTCCTCAAACAGGCTGTTGATCATGCACGCAAAGATGTCTTGCTCGAGCTTGTCGCGCGAGTGCTTGTAGTGCTCCATGATACGGACCACCTCACGAACCTCAATCTCGTTGCTGTACATTTTCTTAAAATGCTCTTCCATCTTGGTGTTCGCCTCTTGGGGAGGGTGTGGCTCGCCTTTTCGCTCTCCTCGATAATGTCGTCGAAGCCCTCCCCATAGTTAATGAGGCGAGGGTAGATGGCAATGCACTGGCGCTGGAGGGAAACGAGCTCGGGGCTAGGGCTCGCTGTCGGTAGTAGTCTTCCAGAATGCTGAGGAGGGCCGCCACGGTCTGAACCTTCAGGGGTACGTTAGCCTTGGCAGCCAGTGGCTGGCCATCGGGGCGCTGGGCCTCCAGTTCGGACTTGATAATAAGGAACTGTAACAACGGCCTCGCGATTTCAGTGCTACGCTCGGCGTTGTTCTTTGCCCATAGCGCCAGATCAGCGCAACGCTGGCCGTGGGCGTATGCGACCAGGTCGAGGCCGAAACCATTAGGAAGGTAGATGAGGTCGTTCAGCCATCCGTGCTTAAGACAGTGTTGGAAGATTGTGGGAAGCTCGCCGGGCTGGTAGGCATGGGCGGTAATCAGCTGCTCCGTAACCAGCTGTTTGTCCTTTCTCCAGAGCGTGTCAAAAACAAAGTCCGTGTTGGGGTTTTGGTTGTACAGGAAGCCGTTAAAGATCTGCGTGAACGAGTCTGCCGCTGTAGCCGACCACGGTTTCGGACGAGTGCGGCTGAGACAACGAAAATATCTAGATTCGGGATGACCACCGTCTGGAACAGCCTCCGCGCCTCGATGCTGCTGGACGCCGGCTGTGACTGGAGAGCGACATGGATAATAGCCGAGGCGGCAGCGAGCGAGACAAGCGGGTGCTTGACAGCGACGGCTGCGCGCTCGCGAACTTCGGAAGCGTCACTTCCGCATACTCTGCAGTTGCTATCGTTGGCTGGATGCCGGGAACCGTCGTAGCGTCGAGCTGCTCGGGTGTCTGGGAAGCATAGCCGGAGAGGAAGGAAAGCTGCGTGTCGGGTTTTCCCATGTACCGCCCCATAGACGCTGGATGTCGACGCTGGAGTCATCGCGCGCAATGGGACCAGGGCATTGTAGAGGCGGAGAACTGGGTGGGTGATGCGCGTGCCAGGCTGGTCAAACCGGTCAATGACGTCCTGCCAACGGAAAGTGGCCGCACGACACGGCGCAGTGCCGAGACAAGAACGGACGGGCTATAAATATACGTCTGGCCAACGGCGGTGTACACAAGCGCAGTGGCGACCTGCTCCTCGGTGATCGTCTGCCCTTGGCGGCTCTGGAGATAGGAGACGCACACATCCTCATCGCGCGTAAAGTCTGCGCCGTCTTCTGGCGAAGTTGGCGAGCGAGCTGGCTGGCCGGTCGCGAGGATGCGCAGCAGTCGAGCGCGCCCAGGATCTCAACGGCGGCCCAGGTCCGCGCTTTCGTACCGCTGGGCGACTTTGAAGGCGAGATCCGCCTTGGCGTTGGCGGTGAAATTAGGAGGGTGGAGTTGTATGAAGCGGTCGACGATGAGAGAAACAAAGGCAGGATCGATGTCGGCATGATCGCCGCCGGATTTGGACAGGATGGTGGTGAACGTGGGGAAGTTTGTGGAGAGGATGGCGTCGGCTGGAGAGTGCAGTGTTAGAGAGCTGCTTGCATGGAACGGAACGCCTGAGTGCGAGGAGAAGAAAGTAGACTCACCCTTTGTCTTGAGGTCGGAACGCGAGCCCAGTTTGAAAGCAAGGGCTAGTATGGTCTTTTCGAGGCATCGAGCTTGAAGTGCTCCATGAACGTTGACAGGTCAAAGTCACGGAAGATGTCCTCGGTGCGAGCTCGATCGACTCGGCGATGCGGCGAGCCTGTTCTGGGTCATGCGAGATCTTTGCATTTCCGAGAGCAGGACCTGGTAGCTTCCCGCATTGCCCCCCGGCCGGTTGAGGCCAGGGAATATCTGGGACGCGCTACTGGCTACCAGGCGCGTGAAGTATTTGGTATACACCTCCATGCCGTTCTCATCGATAAGCTGTGGGTGGGCAAGGATACGAGTTAGCAATGGCAGCCGGGGGTAAGACAGTGAGACACTGAGGCAGTGAGACAGTGAGACACTCGACTCGGGCAGCCTCGGCACACGAGCTGCGCGTGCTTACCTTTCGAAGTTGCTCCCACTTTGACGGGTCGTCTTTTTCCTGCCTTGATTGCTGCTCAGGAGCACAAAGACCTGAGCAACGACAATCTTGGAGACAGTATTCGTCCCGGTCGGACTGCCGGTGACGGGGCTGCCTCCCAATGCTGCGTTCTGGACGGATGCGGAGAGTGACTGGTTCCCGTATGTAGGGATTGGGCAGGACTCGGAGAGAAAGTTCCCGCTCGAGGTGGTGGGACCATGGGGGAGGCTGGAGAGGGGGACGCTGGGAAGACGTTGCTACTATCCAAGGACCGGACAGGAGCCACTTCTCACCCGGCAGTAGAGTAAGAGGGAGGGGAGAAAGGGGCGGACGGCGGCGAGAGGGATCGAGGCGCGACAGAGACGAATCGATGTATGCACGTCTGGGCTGCGGACAGGACGGGAAGAAAGAGAACCGAAGCAAGCGATGCACGAGAACGGCAGCGGGATGTCGGCGATGGAGCTGGCGAGGCGAGGGGGGTGTGGTCAAGTAGTGATGGCCAGGGAGTGAATGAATCACAATGACAAGAGAGGCTCTGTGGAGGAGGAGGCGCGAGACGGGCGGCGCGTGGTCACAGACACGAACAGCAAGAATCCTTCCGCGGTCGAATCGCGTTAGTAGTCCGGGTGTGGGTGGAAAGGAACTGGCGCAAGGTCAGCATGATGTGTCCTGACAATGGCTGGTGGAGCAGCGGATGAGGAGGGAAGACGCGCAGCGCCGGGCCACAGACGGAAGGCCGACGCCGGACGACACGGGGTCGGCACAGGCGCAATGCACGTATCCGGGGCTGTAAACGGCCACGCAAATGCAGACGTGGCCCGGAGATCCCGTGCTGGGCCCGTGCAGTGCTTGCGTGGCGGCACCGGCCTCGTTGCTTCAGTTTTTACCTTTTGGGAGCCCTTGGAAGGGGTCGATTAAATGTGCGTCAAACGATGTCAAAAAATGGTATTCGAGCAGAAAGAACATAGGATTCGAATCGGCGCGTCGGCAATGCGTCGGGATGCGGCGATGGCGATAGGAGGGAGGAGGAGGGAGGGGAGCGGGTGGAGGAGGCTTTGGATGTGTGTGTGAGGTGGACGTTTGGCTCATTTTTCTGAGAAGGGGCTTTGGAGGTCGATGCAGGTCTTCCCTTTAGCTTGGCTTGCTGTGCGTGTGGTGGTGCTGGGTAGTGACTGCCCGCCAAATTCACAGCGCACCTGCCCTGCCTGGAGCTGAGGAAGGGAAGGAGCTAACGTGTGCCTGCCTTTCGCCCTACATAACCTTGCTGAGTGTCCGCTTTTCAGTTTCTGCCTGAGAAGCTAGGCACTGACTGGGATCTCGTCCAAGATCGGCACTGGCAACTAAAATCTGCCACCCGCCTGGAGCTAGGACCAACTGCCACAGCTGAGACACACAGCAATTGACTGCGTGTGCCTAACGAGCCCGATATCTGAGTATTGAGAAGTGATTTACTCGCAGTTTTATTGTCACAGTATCCACCGACATCCCCGTAACAAAAGACGAGTTGTCAATTCTCTTGCATCTTTCCCTGGGAAGCCATGACGGAAACCGTCACGTGCCATTTAGATCATGTGACCTCCATGGCTGTAGCTCGGATAATTGCATCACAAAAGCGAGGCTAGCTTCAAGCAACAGGATACGGTTTTCGTAGGACTTCGTCCAAGACCACCCTGGTCCGAAAAAGACACTTGCAAGTCGATGACGACGATAGCCTCTGTAACACACCCGTGTGGGACAAAACTGGCTCGATTTCCGAGCTCTGGACCTGCTTGCGCAGCCACCAGCGTATCGTGGGAAGCCGCGCATTCAATTAAGCGGATATGCGGGGCGCATCGCAGTTGCCCTGGCGACGGCCTAGTCAACAATGGCCTCCCTACGAGCATCAGCGTCACTGCAACCCACACCGATGCCACCCCCGGGGCAAAGCGACAGCCGTGTGCTATTATCGCTGGCTCTGTGATATTAGATTAGCTGGCCGTCTTCCCGTTTTCCAGCAAGATTCTTTCTCGTCTCTTCTGCACATCCCGTTTGGAGCATCACATTCCAAACGACATCGCGCGCAATAGAAGAAGCAAAGACTTTGCATCGTCAGAAACCGGTATCTTCGCGACTCAACCTCAATCTTCAATACACGGCGTCGTCGGATCAGCCTGAAACTTTCACTCGCACCGCCAGCACAGTCGGCGCTATTCTCAACGCCATCAACGGTTGCCGGCCACGATGTTGACGTCGGCGGCCGATGGGCCAACGTGGCCCTGTCATGTAAGTCGTCCTCCGGCCTCAGCTTTGAGCAAAGAAGCAGACAGCAGTTGTCTTTTTGTATGACAGCTCGCCATCAGCAAGAGTACTGACCTTCACAGTCGCAAACAACTTCTGGGGCAAGGATGACGCTGGCGTCGGTCCGCTCCTGGAGCGCATGCAGGGTGCCAAACAGACATGTGATGAACTCCGAGCATTCTACAATGGTAAGTGGCACGACGAGACGACAATACATTCAGGCCACGTGGACCAAAGCTAACATTCACTGCAGCCCGCGCCTCCATCGAAGACGAATATGCCCGCAAACTACTATCGCTCTGCCGTAAGCCGCTGGGTCGCAAGAGATGGGAGGCGTCAAGTCATCGCTGGACGTGATGCGCGGTGAGGTCGAGTCGATGGCACAAGCAGCACCAGTCTATCGCCGCGCAGATGAAGAGCGAGCTGGAGGAGCCGCTGGCCGCCTTTGCCGGGGCCATGAAGGAGCGGCGGAAGATTGTGCAGAACGGCATCGAGAAGCTACACAAGGTCAAGATGCAGCAGACACAGCAAGTCAACAAGGTGCGCACGGAAGAAACACGGCCGAGCACTGACCACGGTCTTTCCGTCTTCAGAGGCAACGTCATACCGTCCAGAAAACTAACGCATACAGACACGAGACCGCTACGAGCAGGAGTGCCTCAAGATCAAGGGCTACCTCGCGCAGGGCCACATGGTGATGGGCCAGGAGGAGCGCAAGAACAAGGCCAAGCTCGAGAAGACGCAGATTAGCGTGGCCACGTCCAACACCGAGTACGAGAATGCCGTCAAGATCCTGGAAGAGACGACCGCTCGCTGGAACCGCGAGTGGAAGGCCGCTGCCGACAAGTTCCAGGACCTCGAGGAGGAGCGTCTCGACTTTACCAAGAGCAGCCTGTGGTCGTTTGCCAACATCTCGTCTACCGTGTGCGTTAGCGACGACTCGTCGTGCGAGAAGATCCGCCTGTCGCTCGAGAAGCTCGAGGTGGAGAAGGACATTGCAGCTTTATCCGCGACCGGGGCACCGGCCAGGAGATCCCCGACCCGCCCAAGTACATCAACTTCTGCCGTGTGATGTCGACTCGCAGTCCGAGACGTCCGAGGACGACAACTACTCTGTCGCTCAGTTCCCGCGCAGCATCAACCCTGCCTATCGCACTTCGTCACCGCAACCTTCCACTTATGAGTCACACCACGATCCCAACTCGGCGCTGGCCCGCGACATGGGTCACGAGATTGCCGAGCCAGCAACGCAGCAGAAGGCCGTGGCTCCAGCGGCTGCTGCCCAGCGCGTCCCACCCCCAGACACATACTCTCAGGCTGCGCCCCGCCAAATCCAGCAGCCTCAGCAGAAGCAGCTGCAACACCAGCAGCAACACCAGCAACAGATCCAACACCAGCAGCAGCAGCAGCAGCAGCAGCAGCAGCGCCTTCCGGATACCACCCCGCCCTATGATCCGAACGACTTTGCTCCTGTTCCGTATGACCCATACCCAATGGACGGCATGACGATGCTTTGCCGGACCAACAATGGCGGACCGCAGTCTGAGTTGGGTTCGCAGATCAGCTCCAACAGTGCCGCTACCTCGGGACGGCCATCTAGTCGTGACTCGCACAGCGACTTCTCCAACCTGACCCCTTACTCAAGCCAGGAGCTCCCTAGTGGAAATGTCTCTAGAAATATCTCGCCAGTGAAATCTGAGCCACCGAGTGCCATGGTTCCCGTTGACGATAAGAAGGTCATGAAGAAGAGCGGCTTCTTTCAGAATCACAGCCCTTTCCGGCGCAAGAGCACCAAAAGACATCTCCACGAGCGCCAAATGCTTCGCACAGAAACACATGGCACCAGCAGTCTGCAAACCAGAGTGCATCAACCAACAACGTGGCCCGCGGCTCGGTGTACGGTGGGAGCCAGGCACAGCAGTCACAGCACCAGCTTCTGCAGCACGAGCGGACAGCGAGCCCCGACCCGATTGACGCCAATGCTAGCCTTGCGTTGAACATTGGTCAGAATGTGTTTCCTGTGTCTACTCCGGATCGTCGCCCGGCAGGTGGAAACGCAGCACAGAGCAATGAGCCTGAGGCTGCCGAGGATGACCCGATTGCCTTGGCCCTGCAGAGCTCAAGGGTGTCACGCTCGGCAAGCAGTCGTCTGTGAGGGTCTCGGCCGACCACTACCATGGCATTGCCACGCCTGCCCCAGGGGCACGTGGCAATGTGTTGCCAAGAACAGTGCAGTTGCCGCTGGCATGCGTGGAACGCCGCCGCCATCATACGATCAGCAGGTCCAGCACCTGGGCGTGCCGTCGCCGGCGGTGACGTCCAAGGCCATGAAGCAGACATCGCAAAAGTTTGCTCAGCAAACGCGGAGCATGTTTAGCCCGACCAATAACGAGTATCAGCAAGGTAGTGGCCAAGGTGGTGGGGCCGGTGCTGGCAGCGGCTATGCGGCCTCGCCGGCACGGCAGCCTACTCGCAACAGCTACGACATGCCACGTGCCGCCTCCCCTGCCCCGAGACGTAGTGCATCGCCGCGGCCAGGCACAGCAGCCGCCATGTATCAGCAGTCCCCGCAGCAGCAGCAGCAGCAGCAGCCCGACCCGCGTATGAGCCACCGGTCGGCATCTCCGAACCCCTACGCGAGCCGCCCGCCATCTCGCCAGCAGCAGCCTCAGATGGCCTCTACGCCGAAGCGGGACTCTAACCAGTACTACTCCCGGCATGCATCGCCCAACGATATGTCGCGGGCAGCGTCTCCGTCCCCCTACCGGGGTGAGCAGCCTGGCCGCCCCCGCAGCAGTATGGCCAACCACCACAACGCCGACATGGCCGTGCAACTGTCGTCTTATGGAGGCGGCGATGACGGCTATGGGTCGCAGCGCAGCCGTGGCGGTAGCACCAGCCGGCGGGCACGAGCAACTCCAACTCGCGCGCCATGGGTCTCTATGAGGGTGGTGGCAGCAGTGGCGACTCGATGAGATCGCGGAGCAAGAGTATTGGCGAAAATCGCCAATTTACACGCGATGGCCGTCCGATCATGCACTTTGGTAAGTTTCCATTCCCTTGTATGATTTTAATGTTTTGTGTTGGACATGTTACTAACTTGTTCTTTTCTTCTCAGCACGTGCTCTCTACATCTACCAGGCGGCCATCCCGAGGAATTGGGCTTTGCAAAGGGAGACATCCTGGCTGTCCTGCGCCACCAGGACGATGGCTGGTGGAGGCAACAGTGCATGGCAACAACGGCAACGGGCTGGTCGGACTGTGCCCAGCAACTACTTGCAGCCGATCTGAGGTAGGACCGCATGAACACAGCATACGAGTTGTTCTATGTGCTGTCGGTTTTTGATGTTTTTCTATTTTTCTTCATTTTCTCTTCACGGCCTCTTGCTTTTCTTTTAATGGCCGGCTGCCTCACGTTCTTACATTTTGGGCCATCTTTGGACGGCGGTTCGTCACATTTTGCCCTCATGATGATTTTTTTCTTTTTTTTTGCTTCTAGTTTCTAGTGCATTTCGATTTCGTTTGAACTTTGATTTGTTCTTATCTTGGTTGTCGTTATTTTTGTCTTTTTTGTCGTTTACCTTTTTTCTCTTTTTTGTTTTCTTTTTTCTCTTTTTTTTTTCATTTTCCTTTAATTTATTGTAAACATATATGGTCCGTTCAATAGATTGAATGTTATAGCATTTTCACTCATCGCCGATAAAAAAGCATATCACAAGTAAATACTGTAAGCATGCTGTATCTTAATATATAATTCGAAGACGAAGTATTACTGTTCCTTTGTTGCGTCTCCAGCACTTCACGAACTCTCAGCCACTCTTTGCACAGCTATTTCAACAAATGTGTCTTGCTTGAAGTCTCGGTGGCTTTTAGCTTTGAGCTCCTGTTGCTGGGCGCCACAATAGAAGTACCGGCCCCACTCTTGATTGAAAGCACGGGCCTGTTTTAAAAAATGGCAAGAGCGATCCACTTTGAGCCTGGGCCCAGTCCCGTGCTTTGCCTAGCTATGGAGCACACTAAAACGAGGACGGGCAAAAGCAGCGCGCCGCAGAAGCTGTTGTGACCAGTCGCTCGCTCCTTCCGCCAAAAGAGAGAAGTGACCGACTCGGGAAAACAACCCAAACCACAGGCAACGAAAAACACACTCTCAAATCTATCCAAACCCACGTCATCCCACACAACGCCCATCCCTGTCGACTGGGCTCTCGTCTTCCATTCCAACCCGCCGCGTGTGTTTTTCTGCATCTCGGCTCCCTTGTATTTCTCCTTTGTCATTACGCCCGTCCTCTTGCGTTGCGTTGCTTCGATCCCGCCCTTTGGCGCACCGCCCCAAAACAAGCCCGTCGCACAGTCAGCAACAGCTTTTTCGAGACAACAGAAAGGCCTCCGAAAAGGGAGCAAGTCCGATATCGACAACCACGACACGACAAGAGCGACAGGAGCATCGCGACGTTGATCTAAATCGCATCTCCAGCTCTGAGCCTAGACTCTCGATCGAACTCTGAAGGGGCAACCGCTGCCGACAGCCCTCCCTTCAATCGAGACGTTTATCACGAACTCGGATTTCCTCCTCACTTTCCTTCACTTTTCTCGTCTCCTCGAAACAGTAAAAAGGCATCGCCCCGAGTCCTTGTTCACGACTGCCGCGATGGGCGTCTGCAGCTCGCAGTGCTGCGGAGGTATGTGGCTTCCGACGCCGTCCTCTTTCGGCCTTCTTTTGAGCTTTCCCCTCTCCTCGGATTCTGACTTTTTGACCTCCCATTTAGGCAAATCCCGCGATGGCCTCTACGAGCCCGTCCTTGCCGATAGCGAACGCGAGGCCGTGGCAGACCTCCTGCAGTACCTCGAAAACGTACGCCTCTCGCCAGTTCGTTTCGTCGTGTTCTGTTCTGTATCCTCATTGTCCGCAGATGCTAATCGTCGCGCCCTTGCAGCGAAATGAGACCGACTTCTTTTCCGGCGAGCCGCTTCGGGCCCTTACCACCCTTGTTTACTCCGACAACATTGATCTGCAGCGCAGTGCTAGCCTGACGTTTTGCCGAGATCACAGAGCGAGGTAAGACTGCCACGGAACGACAAGATCGCAGCCATTGCAGGCGACGTTAACCATTCCCTAGCAGACGTCCGGGAAGTCGACCGCGATACCCTCGAGCCCATCCTCTTCCTCCTGCAGAGCCCGGATCTCGAAGTGCAGCGGGCGGCCAGCGCGGCCCTCGGCAACCTGGCAGTCAACAGTGCGTCCTTCTTTTCTTTTCTTTCTTTCTCTCCCTCTCTTTCTCGTCACTGTCAATTTAATACTGACGACCGTGCAGCGGCCAACAAGGTCCTGATTGTGGACCTGGGCGGCCTCAACCCGCTCAAGCGCCAAATGCTCTCCCCTAATGTTGAAGTGCAGTGCAATGCCGTAGGCTGCATCACGAACCTCGCGACACACGAAGACAACAAGGCCAAGATTGCCCGGTCCGGCGCGCTGGGTCCGTTGACCCGCCTCGCCAAGTCGCGTGATATGCGCGTCCAGCGCAACGCCACCGGCGCCCTGCTCAACATGACCCATTCCGACGAGAACCGCCAGCAGCTGGTCAACGCCGGCGCCCTTCCCGTGCTCGTGCAGCTCCTCTCCTCCCCCGACGTCGATGTCCAGTACTACTGCACGACTGCCCTCAGCAACATTGCTGTTGATTCGAATAACCGCCGGAAAACTCTCCCAGACTGAGCCCAAGCTAGTCCAGTCGCTCGTCAACCTCATGGACTCGTCGTCGCCCAAGTTCAGTGCCAGGCTGCCCTGGCGCTGCGCAACCTGGCCTCGGACGAAAAAGTACCAGCTCGACGTTGTTCGCGCTTCCGGTTTACCGCCGCTGCTCCGTCTCCTCCAGTCGTCCTACCTGCCCGCTCATCCTGTCGGCCGTTGCTTGCATCCGCAACATCTCGATCCACCCAATGAACGAGTCGCCTATTATCGAGGCTGGCTTCTTGAAGCCGCTGGTGGAGCTGTTGGGCCTCGACGGACAATGAGGAGATCCAATGCCATGCTATCTCGACGCTGCGCAACTTGGCTGCCAGCTCCGACCGCAACAAGGCCCTTGTTCTCGAGGCTGGTGCTGTCCAGAAATGCAAGCAGCTGGTGCTGGACGTGCCCATTCAACGTTGCAATCAGAGATGACTGCAGCAATTGCTGTCCTGGCTCTTAGTGACGAGCTCAAGATGCATCTGCTCGGTCTCGGCGTGTTTGACGTCCTGATCCCGCTGACCCAGTCGACTAGCGTTGAAGTACAAGGAAACAGTGCAGCAGCCATGGGCAACCTCTCCTCAAAGGTAATTACCCCCTCCCCTTTCCCCTCCCCCTCATCAATCACACATACTGACAACGACTATAGTTGGCGACTACTCCTTGTTCATTCGGTACTGGCCGGAGCCGAGCGGTGGCATCCACGGCTACCTGAGTCGGTTCCTCGCTAGCGGCGACGCGACTTTCCAGCACATTGCGATTTGGACGCTGTTGCAGCTGCTTCGAGTCGGAAGACAAGCGCCTGATGAGCCTGATTGCCAAGTCGGACGAGATTGTGGAGATGGTCAAGCAGATTGCTAACCGGCCGATTGGTTCCGAGAACGAGTTTGAGGAGGACGACGAGGGCGAGGTTGTCAGCCTGTCTCAGCGATGCTCGAGCTCCTGGCCAGAACAATCCCAAGTCGCACATTGAGGGTTAAGCCCTTTGTGGACTGAGCGACTTTTGTCTTTGTTCGTCCGTCCGCCCACCCGCAGTTCTCTCTGTCCGACCATCGATCGATCGGCCTACCGTACCATACGGATATCACATTCCTCCACCCGCCCTACGTTACTACAGATCGCCGAGTTTCGCGCGCAACCTCTTCCGCATTGGCCTAATTTCTTGTCTTTCCGGTTGCACTTTTTGCAGCAGTTGGTCTCTCTTCGGCCAGAGACCCCAGGGCATGGTGTTTACGGCGTCATTTATGCTCTGCCTGTGTTTTTGCTTTGTCCGTTTATGAATTTTGCTTTGTCTTGTTATTTGTTTTTGTTACTCTCATTGCCGCTTGTTCTGCTCTTACTTTCAATTTGCTCTTCCATATCTGTTTGCGTCTCTGCTGTTCTTCATTATGCCTTTCTCGCTTCTTGTTGTTTCTCGTCTCTTTGAGCTTTTTGCATTCCATCCCGGCCGTGTATCGCTTGGGACATTGTTGCAGAAGCGAAGCCGGACGGGTGTTTGGCGCGCTTGCTTTCTCAGTTGATTTTCTCTATCCTGCCATCTTTCACAGCGTCTTTTACTATACCGCCCCAAGTCTTTCAACCCCCCCTCCCCCTGAGCCGCGCCCACCCGGCTGTACTTTATTTTCCTTTGTACTTTGTTCTATTTTAATGACTAAGAGGGTTGAGTGACGCATATAGGGTTTGGCCATTATTACCATTGACCAGGTTATCAGCTGGCGCGCCGTGTTCTTGAACTCGAGAGAGCTTCGGATACAACGTTTCGCCCTTGTTATCGCAGCAGCCATACCCGTGCCTCATACCTCGGAGCCTTTACCGCCAGGCCAGATGTAATTAGATCATTCAAATCCATTCCACATCCACCTGTGAACCCAAAGCGCTGTGCTTCCCTCTCTTTTCGGAGCCTGAGAATAAGGTCTATGTTCCCGTCTCTACGCAGAGTTTTTGATTTTCGCCTGTGCCAAAGGCCTGGAGAAGTTGCTGGCTGATTTAAGTCCTCGACAGCCGCCGTAGGTGGAGGTGGAGTTGGATCCGGCTGTGCTCATAGCAAGGTAACTTCCCGATCGAGCCGTCACTCTCCCACCTTGCCAGCGAGAGAGGCCGCTGAGGAGCAATGAAAAGCTTGACTCATGCCGCTCTTCAAGCCGGCGCTTCTGCATCCATTGGGTTCTCGATCCATCCCCAGTTCTTGGCAATGACCTTGCCCCGGATGAGGCCGAGAGGAACAGGTCCAAACGTTCGCGAATCGCGCGACGCCGGCAGGTTGTCGCCCACCAAGAAGCAATGGCCTTGCGGGACCTAGGACATTTGAGATATGTTAGTACGTATCCCCCTTTTCACCCTTTGGTCCTGCACACAAGATTCTCATTCTTTCTCATTCTCATGCTCATTCTCATGCTCATTCTCAGTCTCACCTGAATCATCAGATCGCTTGCACCCTCGGGCGAGTTCACCAGCACATAGTCCCCGGCATGCCCATGACCGCTTCACGGCCTCGTCGGCGGCTCGACCGGGATCCGGTACACGACCAGGTCGCCCACGCGCACGTCGCGCCCGCCGCGGAACGCTTGGCCACGAGCAGCCAGTCGCCCGCCACGGAAAAGGTGGGCAGCATGCTGGGCCAGACGCGGGGCCGACGCTGTAGCCATAGGTCCAGACAATGTGACAAAAGGCGAGTGTCTTGGCCGTGCCAATGGCCCAGCGGCCGGGATGGCCATAGAAGAAGCGGCCGAGGCTGGCAAACCGAGACATTAGGGGGGCAAGAGGGGGTGGTTTGTGCAGTTTTGTCGTAGGTGAGCTTGGAGGCAAGCTGTGGTGTGATAGTGCACTAGAAAAGCAGAAGCTCAGTGACGTCGCAGCATGGGCCGGACTGATTAGTCATTAAAGCTCCACCCAGCGGCAACTTTCACTGGACGGTTCTCTACAGCAAATTTGGCTTTATTTTGAAGAACGCGACGACACCTCTCCTCTTACGGCATTCCTCACTCGGAACTGACGACCACGTCCGCGCACCATTCCTGCCATGAAGGCCACCGCATGCATATTCACGCCGGCGACGGCCCTGTCGCGGGTCTTTCTGTCTAGCACTGGGCCGCGGCAGACGAGTCTCGTGGCTGGCAGCCGCAAATACACAAATGCTGCCGGCAACAGCTACACCTCAAGGCACGGCAGCGCGGTTCTCATGGCCCGGCTCGCAGCACACCCACAGGGGAAAAGCGCATCTACAAGCCCGCGTCGGTGCATCTACCAAGGCACACCGCCGCGATGGCGTTCAGAAGAAGGCTTTGCCCGACGGCCAAACGACAAAGCATCACGGCCAGACCACAGCCAAGGCGGCAGCAGGCCCAGCGTCCCCAGCAGCGGGGCTCTCTGCACTTGGCAACGGCAAAAGACTTTTTCGGTGACAATGCAGACGCGGGCAACGAAGAAGGCGCATCTCAAACGCCCGAGGCAGACTGCAGGAGGAAGTGGAGGAAGGGGAGGAGCAGCAAATGGCGACGATATCCCGGCCTCCACCCGGAAACACAGCAACGCCATCCCCGGCTTAGCAGAGCGCGTGAAGGGCAAGGTCCGGATGCCGCGGGACCGCGACATCGCGTCCAACTACGTCATCCTGCAAAACGCCGACGGCTCGCTGTCCGCGCCGGTGCAGACGAGCACTGTGCTGCGCGGGCTGCACCGAATCACCGAGTCGCTGGTGATGCTGAGCTACGCGAACACCGACGGCCCGCGCAGCGACCCCCAGTCGCGGTTCCCCATCTGTGGTCGTCGTCAACCGTATCGAGGAGCGCAAGCAGGAGGCGGACCTGCGGGCCGCGGCGCGCAAAAAGGGCGTGGCCAAGAAGGAGCTCGAGCTCGCCTGGGGCATCGACACGCACGATCTGGGCCACCGCCTCAAGAAGCTGAAGGGGTTCCTGGAAAAGGGCCTGCTCGTCGAGATGACGCTGATGCGCAAGAAGGGCAAGCGCGTGGCGACATTGCCCGAGGCCAAGGAGTTGCTGAAGCGCATCCGCGAGACCATTGCCGCCGTTCCTGGAGCCAAGGAGACCAAGCCGATGGAGGGCGAGCTGCTGCACTCCGTGCGGCTGGCGATCCAGGGCCCCTCGGCCAAGAAGAAGAAGGAGCTGGGGACCTAGGGCACACGAGGGCATGTGTTATTTTTGTGTGGATTTGCGTAAAATATATAGAATCAACGCCCAGATGAATACACCATATTGCTCCGTATAGTGCTGTTAGCGTATTGCAGGGCACTGAGTCGGCCGTCTACAGTGGGGGCGCATCACAAGGGTCCTTGTCGCTGTGACCGCCCACTAGCGCGGGGCTGTTGGCCGATGTATTTTGTTGTGTTTTTGAATTTTTAGCGGGCATTATTTTCTTAATGCGGCCACAGGCTGCGTTGAATGTGCATCAATCACCAATGACTCAGGTCTCGACCCGCAGGCTGCACACCACGAAACCAGTATTACGCCGACGAGCGACAAAGAGCAGCCGACGCCGTCCGCAACATCCCTGCAGTACTTAGACATCAGTTTTTTACCACGCTCCCACAGGGCAACGCCTTTGCGCCCGCCTGCTCTCGTCGCCTTCACGTCTCCTCCTCCTTTGCGACCGGCACAATCAACACAAACCGACAGACATACCCAGGGCGCAGTGGCGGCCAGGACCCTATACGCGGCCTCTTTCCCACAGATCCTACGTACCTTTCACACAAGCCGACCCCAGAGCATGTCGTCAGGACAGCCGCCCGAGGCGGCCACGGGCACCACCGCGCCCCCCGCAAAACAGGACGCAAAAAACGGAGGCTGCCCCAGCAGCGGCCGCGGCTGCAGCAACCGGCGCCGGCGACGCGCCCCCGAAGAAGCTGTCCGGCGCAGAGTTAAAGGCCCAGAAGCAGGCTGAGAAGGCCAAGCGACGAGCGGCGGTCATTGCGGCCAAGGAGGCCGCAGCAGGAGGAGCAGTCCCAGGAGGAGCACCACCTGCAGCTGCAGGCGGCAAGCAGCCAGCCAAAGCAGGGCAAGGCAAAGGGCGGACAGAATGCGGACGGCGGCAGCGGTGCCGGCGGCAAGATCACAGGCCCGCTTGTGCGGCACTCGTCAAACCCGTCACGAGCAGCATTCCGGGGCCGCAGCAGGTGCGTCAACAGCTTCCGCGGCGTCAGCAGCAGCAGCAGCAGGGCCGAGGCCTCACCCGTCGAGCGTCAAAAGGACGCCCGCGCTGGCATTCCGAGTGCTTCAGCCAACCTGCCCATGGCCAAGCGCATTCTCCATCGCCCAAGCCCACAAGGACGTCCATCCGGCGGTTCTGGCGGTTGGCCAGGCAAAATGGCTTCCTTTGTGCTGCGGCGACAACGTGGCACGGCTTGAGGCAACGCTTGTCGCGTTCAAAAAGGTCATCGAGTCGTACCAGACGCCGCCGGAAACGCCTTCTCGCGCCACTCTTGTCTCGCACGTCCTCAACCCGCAGATCGAATACCTCACCGAGTGCCGGCCCAATGTGCTTTGCCATGGGCAACGGCATCCGTCTACTCAAGGCCCGCGTCTCGCAGCTCGACCTCGATACCGACGATGCTGACGCAATTGCCGACTTGTGTGAGTCCATTGACGGCTTCATTCAGGAGCGTATCTTTTGTCGCGGCTGTCGGCATTGCCCGCGAGGCCGCGTCGATGATCAACGACGGCGATGTCATTCTGACGTACGGCGGCCCGCGCCTGGTTCGTGCGGCTCTCGAGCAGGCCTGGGACCGTGGCCTGCGTTTTGATCTGATTGTCGTCGAAGACGCCAGCAACCCGGCCGCCGGCCAGGCCCTGGCCAAGCAGTTCCGGCAGCGGGCGTCGTCGGCGTCTGCCGCGGCAGCAAACGGCACAGCAACCTACGTGACATACTGCCCGTCGCTCGACGGCATCGACAGCTATGTGTCGCGTGCCACGACTGTCTTCTTGGGCATTGAAGCTGTCTTTGCCAACGGCGCTCTGCTGGCTCCGGCTGGCACAAATGACGTGGCCCTGGCCGCACAGGCGAGCGGCTGCTCCGTCATTGCGCTGTGTGAGAACGGTCAACTTTGACCGCGACCGCGTGGCCACGGACGCCTGGCGCACAACGAGATCGACCCGGACCGGTGCGATGGCGACGCCTTCCGCTTGCTGTTTGACATTACGCAGTCATCGTCAGCCAGCATGCTGATCTGCGAGTACGAGGAGGCCAGCGGAATGGTGCCAGCGCATGCCATTTACCAGGTGATGCGGACGAGAGAAGACCCGAACTAAAAAGTGAGGGGAACGCAATATTCTAGGAACGCAGGACCCGGGATACAAGTGCCAGAGAGCATGTGCGGAGAAGACACACAGCGCGTGTATAGATAAAAAAAGATAGCACGAGAGAACCAGGGCATTGAGCAATGAAAGATGAAGCAAAAACACCAAAAAAACATGGGGCTTCGGCGCATTCATTCCATGTTCTGGCCTACACGCCGGCCGGGTTGTCGGAAGCGATGAACTGTTGTAAAAAAAGGTTTTATTTTAACCAAGCATGGATCCCTCGTTACGGGAAAACCATGCATTACTTCCGGATGCCTTCCTGGCCCTTGTTGTATATCTGTGTCCACTTCATCGGAGAAGCCAGCGTGATTTATTGGTAGCGATTGATTCAGTCCGTCCCTCTCAAATCTCCAAATAGCACCTGATGCCTTTTCGTCACCTCACCTGACCGAGCCAACGCACGCGCTCGGCGGTCTGCTGCCCGCCCGGCTGGCCCGCTTCTCGAGGATCGCCTGTTTCCGTGCCGGCCCAAGGATCTCGGACCGCCGACTGCCTGTCGTCAACGGCCGCTCGCCAGCCAGTAGCCGAAGCCACGCGCCGGTTCGCGCCGAACACGGGGTATGCCCACCAGAGAGCCTCTTGTGTTTGAAGAAGGGGACGCAGCTCGATGCTGAAGCTGTTTAAGCGCCACGGCCGGGCCCGCCAGACCTTAGGAGTAGCCGTTTAGTACCAAGGATACCCCGAGAGCCAAGAGCACGAGCCTCGGTGCCGTTCGGCCATTATCGCCGCTGTGGCGTCCCGGATTGGAACGTACCGAAGCCCGTCCAGAAAATGACCGGTTGCACGCTATTTGCTTCAATTGCCTGCACCGCAGCGTGGAAGACGTGTGCTTTATTCGAAAAGACAAGTGGGCGCTGGCAACGACGTGGATCGAGGGTGGTGTGCCGTTGTCGTCGGTTGTCGCTGTGATCGCTTGGCGTGAGGCTGTAACTTGTCCGCTGAGGAGCCAATTTGGTGATGCTAAACCCAAGCGTCTCCATTGGCCTGCCCGCCCGTCCCACCCGCTGCGTGGGCTTTTTTTCCCTGCAAAACATAGGCAGTCCGGAAGCTAAGTTGTTCCGGCTCAAATTTCCACTTAAAGTTCCTATTTAATTTAAATTCATCTCACGGTAGCTAACTGCAACATTTAGATTAGTGGAACTCCCTGGTAACAAGCGGCGACAAGGCGTTCACTGGCTGCCCAGAACGGATCATATGTAATTTTCCAGGGTCGCAGTTTCCCTGACCCTGCAGACTGGAGGCGTGGAGGCTGCCCTCCCCCAACTTCCAACGACATCTCCAAAAGGGGCGTTTTTTGTACTCTCCTCACTCTTCGACAACCTACTTTTCCTAATCACTGCAGGCAAATAACTATTTCTAAGAGTTCAGGCGGACCGGTCTCTTCAATTTCGGAAACCTACAAATCTGCGTGTCTGTTTAATTTGGAATCCGAACCAACTCGCGTGCAGCCGGCCTCGACTGTTTTACCTATTCTACAAGGGTTCGCCTGCACACGAAAATGGCTGCCCAGGGGTGTCTGCTCTGCTGTCTGTGATACATTTCTGGGAAAAACGAAGAGGCCCCTCGCGCTTCCAGCAACTAAAACTGCATTGGCTCCTCACGGCCGGACGTGGATGAGGCCGTGGCAGCCCTCGTCCGGGGCTTTCGAAATTTCCGCGGACTCGTCACCCCTCGCCGGTTCCATAAGCCTCTGGACCACACTTCTTTGCCAGTTCCTGTGAGGTCGTTCAAGGCCATCTGAGCTTTCCCCTTGTCGTCTGCCGTACTGGCTCCTGCTTATCGAGGGGCTGGCGCATACATATTCAAAAGAAGGGTGGGCTACGACACAATACGCAAGCAGGCTTGGTGAAAAGTTTGAAAGCTAGTGTATGTTCGCTTTGCTTCGAAAGAATTGATAGCAGTGGGAAGTGCCGAGAGGAGGCCTTGTTGTACTAACAACAAACGCAGGGCTACGATAGAAAAGGTACAAAAGTCTAATTTTTCCCGGAGATAGCGCCGAAAACAAGAAGTCGAGCGCAAACCCATCACAGTTGTCTCCATTGACCGACGGAAAGCCACCGCCCTCACATCGACGGTGCCCTCGACGCAGCGGTATCTACCACAAGCAGTCTGTATCGAAGCGCTGATCGACTCGAGCGGGCCCATTGAGAAGGCACATTGCGAATTGCGCCGTGTCGGATTGCGCGACGAAGCCGCTAACGAGGAGCAGGCCCGCGGTTTAAAGACGAGAAGGTACGGGGCCCCTAGCGCGCCCCAAAAGGTGAGGCGAGAAACAACGGTGAGGCGTGAGGAAGCGTGAGCGGCGACCGCGAGAAACAACGGTGAGGTAGGAGCTTTGACGGAGGGTCGACGGAGTGCAAGCGGGCGCTCCAGCGCGAGATCCGGAGAAGGAAGAGGCGACAGCGCGTGAAGAAGAGGCGTGAAGAGGAGGAACGCCGAGCACGCGACAGAGAGAAGCGCCACCGTGAGCGGAGCTTGAGCGAGAGCGTGAACGCGAGGAACGTGAGCGTGGGAACGTGAGCGCGACCGAGCGGAGAGAGATCGTGAGAGAGATCGTGAAACGCCGGCATCGAGATCGGGAACAAGAGACCGCGACAGGGATCGCAAACCGGCAGCCGGAGTCCGCGATCTCGGAAGCCGGATCGCACAGGGAGGCCGTGACAGAAATCGCGGAAGCGTGACCGCTGGGATCTGCCGTGACCGTGGTCGTGATCGTGATTCGCTCGGTTGGAACAGCAGACGGCGCTCTGATTCGCTCCGTGGGAGTCGTGACCGTAAGACCGGTGGGCCCCGAGGGTGACACGCCCCGTCTCGGACCAGAGGCCGCGACGCTGGCCCCAAGGTGCTAGCGCCGGGGAAAAGCCCGAAAGGAAAAGTAAGAAGCAGCTCACAGGTGAAGAACCCAGCGGCTCGAGGAGCTGGCTATGCCTGGATCTGCCTGCGAAGAAAGCAAGTCATCTCAGACAGCACGTCAGCCTTCACTGAGGTCGATGAGACTTTAGAGCAAACCAGCTCCGCGCAAGACGATGCCCCAGCATCGGCCATCCAGCTATCAAGCGGGCTTCGTCCTCCAAGACTGTCTCTGATACAGAAAGCAACAACAGCCGCAGCCGCAGCAGCCGCAGCAAGCAGCAGCAACAACAACAGCACAACAGCGGCAAGCATCACCACTTCTCCCCACCAAAAAATCCGGGTAACACCCGCTCCCGATGCACTAGCAAAGCAGCAGACACAGCTGGTCTCCTGAACGCAAACGCAAAGACCTAGTCCCAGTCATCAGATCACCCAAGAGGATAAAAAACCTTGATGGGTTCCGACACCCAAACGTTTCGAACGATTCCCTCGAAAGTAAGAGAGATCAATGAAGTCATTGATGCCAAGGACACGACTATGGACGCTACAGACATGACACTAAAGGTCGCGGCAAAGATCCCCTCCAGAGACGCCACACCGGTTTCCGGCAAGGCTGCGCCCAAGGAGGAGCAGGCAAAGGAAGCCAGGCCCGATGCCGCAGAACAGGCCACCGCCAGTCGGAAGCGCGCCCGGAGTCTTTCTAGGGCATCACGCGATCGCGAAAGCAGCAGACACAGCTGGTCTCCTGAACGCAAACGCAGCCAGCGCGCTGAGTCCAAGACCCTTCGCGACAGGGCCATCAAAGACGCGAGGGACGATGGGAGCCAGTCGCGCTCACGGCGCGATAATAGGTCAGAATCGCCCCGGCGCAGAGATACCTACCGTGGTCGCGATAGGGAACGCGAACGGAGCCGTAGCCGCAGTGGCTCCAGAACGAGACGTAGAGACCGGGACCAGCCGCGGGGTAGGAGCCGAACTCGGTCCAGATCTCGGTCCCGGATTCTTTCTCGCCGCTCACGCTCAAGGCGGGACGATAGGGACGCATCCCGTCGCCGCTCGCGGTCACGGCAGCATGCATACCGAGATAGGAGCCGGTCGCGCCGCCCAGCAGACCGTCGTCGCCGCAGCCGCAGCCGATCTGCATCGCGTTCTCGTGATGCAGTTGTCAGCGCCTCAACAACGAGGGCGTCTGCTGTGGCCGCTGCTGGCACCACCACTACTGTTGCAACTTCCGCGACCCCGACAACTGCCACGGCAGCTGCGGCTCCAGTTGCTGCCTCTCGCACCAACGAGACGAGAGCAAAGAACCGGAAAAGCCGCAGCCGGTCGCCCCTGGGCGCATCATCGACGCTCGTTCGCCCGCCTATGCATCTCGATAAGGATGAGCTGGAGGCGTGGAAGCGCAGCGAAGTCAAGAAGCGCGAGCAGGAGGCCAAGGCGTACCTGGCAGCACAGCGCGAAGCGCGCGAAAAGGGTCTGCCCGTGCCTGGCATCGACGACAAACATACAGCAGGCGACCGGTCTCCCGATGCCAAGCGCAAATACGAGCCTGATGAGATCGACCGTTATGTGCCTAAAGAACGTCGGCACATAGATCGTGCCGTCTCGGGCGCTGGTGGTGGGCCGGATCGACGGGACCGGGACGACCGGCGTGACTCGCGTGATACGAGAGACAGGGACTATCGGTCCCGAGACGATCGCCGTGGTAGCCGCTCGCGCAGCCGTAGTCCCCGGCGCGACTTCCGTGATCGCGAACCGGGCCCGGGACCGGTGATCGAGATAGGGACAGAGACCGCGACAGAGACCGCGACAGAGATAGGGATCGCGATCGTGACCGTTATGGCCGGCGCGATCGCAGCCGCAGCCGCGACAGGGACCGGGATAGAGACCGGGATCGGGACAGAGACCGGCGTGACCGTGACCGCGATAGAGATCGCAGCCGGGATCGTGTGCGCGACCGCAGCCGCAGCCGCCGGCGTCGTAGCAGAAGCCGTGGCTAGGGCTGGGTTCCATGGTCATGGCGCCCTCAGCAGCTGTATTGAGGCAGCACGGTTGCCGCGCATTGGTTAGTCTTGTTTGCTTTTGGCTGCCCAGATACCACATTTTGATAGCACGCTTTTATAATTACCCTTGGCAGTTGTTAAACTCCAGTCCTAATACACTATTATTCTATATCTACGAGCAAATGCGTCTCACCCTCCCTCGCCTGGTATCATATTCCTTGCTCGCTTCCGTCCAATCGCACCGGAGACACCCTACGTCCGCTGCTTCTTGGGGGGAGGGGCGTCGCCCTCGTCCTCATCGTCGTCGTCGTCCTCGCCATCCTCGCCGTCCTCGTCCATGTCCTCAAACTCAATGTCACTCAGCGTGTCCTCCTCCTGTGCCTGGCGGAAGTACTTGATGGCGTTGGGCCACAGGTCCTCGGCAAAGGCCAGCGCGACAATGTCGCCGTCCGAGAAGATCTCGTACTCGTAAGAGTCGTCGTCAATCTCAATGGCGTCGTCGTCGTCGTCGTCACCCTCCTCCTGCTCCTCCTCCGCCTCCTTCTCGCCTTGGCACGCTTAGCAGCACGCTCGGCACGCTGCTCGCGCTTGAGCGTCGCGGCGGCCTTGCTCTCCTCGGCACTGACGCGGCGGCCGACGTAGCCGAACCACGCAAAGAAGCTGATGCCGCCCATGGCCGTCTTGCTCAGCTCCTCAGTCAGGGCCTCGACGCTCGCGCTCTTCTCGCCTTCCTGGTAGACCTTGACGGCGAGATCCAGCAGACCGCCTGTCTGGTCCTTGCCCTTCTTCCACTTGATGGCAACGGGCTCGCTGACAATGCCTGACCAGGACTCGGCCGTCTCATTCTCCTTTTTCTTCTTCTTGTCGTCACCCTCCTCAGCCTCCTTGGCCTCCTTCACAGGGGCGTGGCGGTACCAGAAGTGCTTCTCGAGCACGCGGTCCTCAAAGATGTCGTTCTCGGCAAAGGTGAAGCGGATGGCAAAGCTGCGAGGCTCGCCGTTGTCCTTACTAGTGGCAGAGTCGCCAATCTCAAAGCGCGTGACCTCAATGTCCTCGAGGCAGTTGCCGAGGATGGCTGCATCGCCGGGCTGGATGTACTGGTCGATCTCGGGCGGTGCATGCTCGAGGACAAGGGGCCAGAAGCCGGCAACTTTGCGCAGGAGGCCGCTGCGGCGCTCGTACAGGCTGCGCTCGCTAACCGCCTGCTGGATCACTAGAAGGGAGTGAGGTGTTAGAAGGGAGGTGTGTCTTGCGTGTCTTTTGGGTTTCAGATGCGCTCGCCGACTTACGCAGCTCCGTGTTGAGGTCCTCAAAGTCGGACTCGATGTCGGCCAGTTCCCGGTACGTGACAGAGGAGACTGGACGGTGGGATCGGTGGGCGCCATTGTGCCTGTGTTTGGGGGCGAAGTGAATCTGGAAATGTCAAAAGTGAAGATCACAGTTCAACTGATGGCAAAGAGGAGAGGGATGGGATTGCGACAGATCGGTCACTGCAACACGGCATCGAGAAAAGAAAAAAAAAGATTCCCAAGAAATTTGTTAGTGGAAAAAAAGGCTGCATTTTGTCAGACCCCGAATGGGGAAGCTCTCACTTAGCTTGGACTTGGCAGGCAGGAGCTCTGCAGCTAGCGCCGGTCCCAGTGGGTCCGCCTCCCTTCTTTTCTTCTTTCTTCTTTTCGTTCTTTCCCATCTGGGCCATCTTTGTAATAACACCTCCGCCAGTTTACCGGCCCACTGCGCCTACCTAAAAACAGGGCCTGAATGCGCTATCGCCACAGCTCTCAACGTAAAGTGTCTTCAACAACACGACAGCAGAAATCTCTGCCAACAACAGCGTGTCGGGGATTCGTTTTGGTGCTTCGAGTTGGCTTCTGTATTGTTCTATCGCTTGAAAAAGCAAAACGCTGGCGGGGCTCGCCACGGTGGTTGTCCCTCTGATATCTGATATCCACAGAAATAAATGCCATTCCACATCAGGACCAACTCTGCTCTCACTCGTCGTAATGAACATCTTTTGTGTCCTTGTCGTCCATAACTTCCTTTCCCCACAAGCGGGCGCCGGCCTTTTGCAACAGGGCTACATTGTCCTTCAGGCCGCGTTTGACGGCGAGGAACAGCGGCGTGCTGTTGCCGCGGTTGCGCACATGCACACTGGCGCCGTGCAACAACAGCTCCTGGAGAACCTCTGTGCTGGGGCCTACCGCGGCCAGGTGCACGGCCGTGTTGCCCGCGTAGTCGGCTGTGTTGAGCATTTCGTACGAGTGCGTGGCCGCGCCACCGTTCAGCACGGCGCGGACGGCCTTGACGTCCCGTTACGGATGGCATAGCCGAGCGCTGTAAAGGCCGCCTCAATGGGCGTGAGGCGGCGAAGAGCGCCGTCCGAGGGCGAAGAGCCAAAAGCGTCGTTTCCAAAGATGGGTAGGTCGCCGCTCACGGGGCCAGCCAGAGGCGAATCCCCCAAAGCACCCGCGGGGTGCGAGAACACGGGCGACGTGAGCTCCGTCATCTCGCCGCACAGCGAGCGGCCCATCTGCGCCTGGATCTCCGCATAGGACAAGCCTTCGACGGCTAAAAGGTACGACAGCTTGGTCAAGGCAGCCTCGGTCGTTAGGTCGTGGCCAAAGACCACGCCAGCACGGCCTAGGGCGGTGGCTGGTGCGTAGAGCGGGCTCACAAAGCCGTTGGTGCATTGGCTGACATTGACAACGACAATTCCGCGGGCCACGGCCTCGCGAATGACCCGCGTCAAGCTGCCGTCGACGCCACCGGGGGCGTTGCCCATGCCAAACGTCTCGAGAATCAAGCCGCGCAGGTTAGCCACGCGCAGCACCGAGTCAAGCATCTCGGGGACGATGCCGGGAAAGATACGGAAACAGGCGACGTGCGCCGTGTCGAGGTACTTTGTGATACGGAAGCCGGCAATGCGCGTGGGCCGGCGCACGAGCGACCATGCGACATCAACGCCCAGGCTAGTCACACGGGCGAGCGGCGCGGCATTGGGGCTGGCAAACGCCTCGAACGCCGATGCCGAGACCTTGGTTGTGCGGTTGCCGCGGAACAGCGTGTGGTGGAAGAAGAGGCACACCTCGGGGATGACAAAGGTTCCCGCAATAATCAGCGAGCCCAGCAGGTTGTCGACGGCGTCGCTCTGCAGCGCAAAGATGGAGGCCTGGGACCCTGTTAGAATGACGGGCTTGCCCAGGTCGGACATCATAAAGGACAACGCGGAAGCGGTATACGCCAGCGAGTCGGTGCCGTGTAACACGACAAAGCCGTCGTACAGATGGTAGTTGTCCTTGACGGCCTGCGCAATCTCGGTCCAGCCGGTGGACGAGATGGAGCTCGAGTCAAGGAGCGGCGAGAACTCGAGGATGCCGTAACGGATGTGCCGTGAGTACGCACTGACAGGCGTGCGCAAGCTGGGCAGTTCCCGCCGCTTGCCGTCCTTGTAGGCCTCGAGCACGGTGTGCGGTGCTGGGTCATTGAATGATGGCCGGGGAGCCATGGCGTGCTCAAGGAAACCGTCCATAGGAATCAGTCCGTCGGGCGACGGCCGCATGCAGATGGTGCCACCGGTCATGATGATGAGCACACGGGACTCCGGATAGGGCGACGCCGGCGGCTCGCCGGGAGAGGGCAGAGAAGCAGCTGTGGCGGCTGCAGAAGCCGAGGGAGATGGGCCAGTCCCTGGGATTGTGATAGGGATGCCGGCTGCTGGGCGGCCAGGGACAGACTGGCCCGAGGCCGTGCTGGCAGTCGGCATTTTGTCGATAGACGAGAGAACAGCGCGGCGGCGAAGAAAAGGACGGATGTGGATGAGAAAGCGAGAGACGCGAGATAAGATACTGAGGAAAAGCGCCAGAGATGATTAATGGAAGAAGCCATCAGACGTGCTGCAGCGATCAAAGGAAGAAAGAGGAGCGACGAGGGTGACAGAGTAGAGGGTATCGGACGGAGCAGAGACCTAATGAGACCGTGAAGAAGATGCTAGGGAACGACGTTAAATAGCAAATTATGGCGATGGGTGTGGTGAACTTATAAGAAAAAAAGGAACAGCGGGAAAATCTTTGGCGACTGCCCGTGTAAGTGAGGGAAAGTGCCGTTTTCGCACGCTTCGCACCTTCCCATTTGCTCTGTGCGTTGGGCCTAGTGCGCACTGATTGCACAGGCGGAATGGTCAAGCGGTGGACGAGACAAGCGATTATGTGACGTAAAAAAGGGTAACAAGAATTCGGCGTGGTGCCTTGTTAGTGGCCTTATCGCTACACTGTGCAGAGTGTGGATAGAGGTGCCAATGCAATGGTAAAGGAAAGAGCCGGCAGGTCAATAAAAAGGAAAGAGCAAGGATGTTAGAATGCGAACATATCTTCCCAAGGAGAGAACGGCAAGACGGGAAACTCGTGACAAAATGAGAAGGTTCGAGACAGAGAGAGGGGTATTCTTCACCAAGAAGGGGAGAAGAAGAACAAATGTAATGAAACAGAAATAATACTGACGAAAATTGTCTTTTTTTTTTTTTTCTCCTTTTTGAATCAGGGGTTGGGCACTTTTAAAAAATACGTATCAAATAAAATTTACATCAATTGAAATTGAGTTTATTATGCTTGTCTCTTTTTTTTATTATTTTTTTTTATAAAAATGACCATTTACTAAATTGCAAGTCCTGGTATCATACTCATCCATACCTCGGGCTCACACATCGACGCCCTCGACATCTTCCATAATCTCCTCCTTGATGGCGACCCTGCCCGCCTGTTCTACTTCATCATCTTCCCCCCCTCCTCTTCTTCATCGTACTCTTCGCCTTCCCTGTCCCCCTGATCGTCTTCGCCTTCCTCATCTACCTCATCATCTTCATCCATGTCAGCAATCTCATTCTCTTCATCTTCTGCATCCTCAACACCATCGTCACCCTCGTCCTGTCCTTGCCATCGCGTTGCTCACCGCCCCTGCTGTCTCTTCCCGACACAGCCTCTCCTCCTCCATCGCCTGTCGCCTTGGTGGTGGCATCGCCGCTCTTCTTTGCAATAAATAACGGCACCGACAAAGAGTTCATGCCTCGCTTGCGTCTCCGCTCGGGCTTTCCGTGATATGCCCGCGACGAGATGGCGGTCAACTCTTCTGGCGTCAAATTGAGATTGGGTACAGGGATGTTGATGGACCGGATCGCGCCCACCCGTGGCGTCTCGTTGGGCACTGCGAGCGAGTCGCCAAAGCTAGAGTCATCCACGAAACGGCCAAACCGGATTGCGACCAGCTTGATTTTCATAATGGCACGCGCCTTCGCCCATGTTCCCTGGTGATACCACCCGGCGCCCATGCGCTCGCACTCTGGCCGGACGGGCGCTTCGGCCAGCAGCTTGGCCAGCACGGGGTCATACAGGTCGCATACCTGCCAGATCTTGCCATCGTCGCAGTAGCCGCGGCCGTCAAACACATGCGTGTCTTTGCGGCTCTGCATGGATGACGAAGCTGGAGCCGTGGCCGTGCCGGCTCCGGCAGCAACTGCATCTGCCGTCTCCAATAATATGGCGACGTGCTTGCCACGCCGCCCGGCGCCATTCTCGGCAGCGACCGCTTCTGTCGCAGGGTCTTCTTCCACTGTGTGCCAGTAGGCAGCCTTGCGCCCTTCGTGTTTATGTAGCTTGAACTGCATTGTCTGGTACTGCCGGCAGGCTGGGTCAGTCCGCGGGTCGACGCCGTAGCGCACGAGCGTATCGCGCCAGGGCCCGCCCTTGAACTGGTAGCACACATGCCCAAAGTACTGCTTGAGGCGGTTCTCTGTCAGGGGCAGGCCCGTTGCCGCAGTCATGTGGTTGATAAGCCCACGACGCGTCCACACCGGGCGCTCCTCCACGGCCCGCCGCATTGCATCAAGAATGGCCACACGGCGGCGGCCTGTGATAGGAGCCAGTGCTTGCGGAGGCGCAGTTGGCACGGGCTCTTCATCATATGCCAAAGATAAGCCAGCGAGGGGGGAGGCGGCCGTGGAGTTGACGAGCCGGACGGCGCCGTCGTGGCTCGAAACCACTTCGCGCACAAATGGGTTCTGCGTGTAAAAGTAGGGGAACGGTAGGCCCATGGAAGTGAAAAACGGCGGAGGCGGCAGGTCCACATTGGGAGGCGCTGCCACACCCGGTGTGATGGAAAAGTTGCGTAGTTTGGAGACTGCTGGTCAGCTAACGTGCCCGCTATAGATATAAAAAATAGCAAAATAGAGAAAAAGAAGAAAGAAGAGAAAAAAAAGAGACAAAAGAGTAGGGTGACAAAACAGGTTCAACGTACGCTCGCCTGGGAGGATATCCTCTGCAAATTTGGTCACAAAACCCGAGTCGTGCGTGGACTGCTGGAAATCAGCCAGGCCGCGATACCGGTGGCTGTGTTTCACAATTCCTACCACTTCGGTGGCGGTACTGCCCGGAGGTCTCCTGCAGCTGCTGGCGTAGCCGTGTCGCGTCTCGTCCGGCCAGCGCGTCACCTGGTGGACGGTCCTTGTCCTCACCCGCCTCATTCTTGTGATTCTTATAACTCTTAGCACCGGCCGTGGCCACGTCGGGGCCGACCTCCCAGGGCCCGTTGGTGCCTCGTTTTCGCCGCATGCCCGTCCGTCTGGGCACGTGAACGGCCAGCACCACGTTGTGCGTGGCCGCACTGTGCGACGACAGCATGCCCGATGCTGGGTCGTTTGTGGCGCAAGAACATGGGCACTGACGTCTGTGGGTCGGAGGGGTTCACAATCTGGCTATAGTCGGCGCGGCCGCCAAAGCTGTCGAGGCCGCGCTGGAGGCTTGTCAACAGCGCGGGATGCTCGACGGCAGCCATTTGCCGGCGCGGGATGGGCAGTACCGGCGCTGTGCCGCTGTCCATGTCGACGTCAGCATCCATGTTGAAGCCTGGCCATGGATCGTCCCGAGTTGGGAGAATGCGTTTGTATGTACGTGAAGCTGTGGTTGAAGCTTTGCTCTTGCTTTTGGTGATGTTGAGAGAGTCGTTCTTGCTGTTTGGATAGTCACATGACTAAAACGGAATGTTTTAGCGGTACTTGACGTAGTCACGTGCTCAATAGAGCTGGGTTCCTCAACACCATTCCAAATTACAAAAGCGGGCAAAAAAGCTTTTCAAAATGTAGCGATCATGGACAGAAGCCCTCAAAAGTACGCAGCAAACCCTCGCTGTCGATAAAAAGCTTCCGTGTTCAGAAAGGCTGCGATCAATGGCAATTGGGGCAACCACAGTGTTGAGATAACAGCAGCTTCGTGAAGACGGCACAATTTACACACGAACCAAAGGAGCTCCCATGTTTATTAGGCAGCTTCTTATCCGTCATCCGACAGCATAGAAATGCACTTATTGCCGGTGCTCCGTTGACAACGGCGTGGCATGCTCTTCCTTGAGCACGGCCGGATTTGGCAGCCGCCGGGCAGCTCCTTCCTGTTCTGACAGCAATACCCGGGGCGTTCCGGACGGAAGAACAACTTGGCTGCCGACCATGCCGAGTCTCGGCCAGCGCATGCCGATTCCTCCGTACGAAAGGAGGATTGCGGCAAGGGCGAGGGCGAAGATGAGGGCGCAGGCGATAGCAGTATATATGACGAAATGAGGCGAGCGAGGGTCTCTCGAACCTGTTATCAAGGTTGGCTGGACCAGTCGCAGGCCACACGCAGGGCCGGAGTCGAGACCGGTCGGGTGGAGCACCAAAACGAGCGAGCAAACGTCCGGCCAGTCCTGGCCAGTGGATAAGAATAGACTCTCTGGAACGCCCGCAAAACTCTGGAGCACTCTGGAGCACCCTGGAGGCGAGGGCGTCAGTCCCGGGGCAAATTCTTGGCCGCGGTGCGCGTACGAGTAGTGCGAAGGTGCGCGCAAAAAGCAGACGAGGAAGGTGCTAGCCAGGCAAAGCCAGGGCGCCCCACCTGCAACGCCGTCATGCGGACCAACGCATCGTAGTTTTTCGCGTTGTCCGGCGGTGTTGCAGAATGTCGAGCTACACGTACACGTGACGAGGGAATTGGGTCAGCAGGAGCGAGAAGGGAAGGAGCTGTGCAGGTCCTACTCCTATTTTTTCTCTCTTAAACCCTTTTTTTTCTCTTTTTTATGTCATTACACCTTTTTTTGTTCAATTTCTTTATATAACGTGGGGTTACGCAAACGAGCTTGTGTGCATCTGACCAGGAGGACACAGATGCAAAAAAAAAAACAATAAAAAGCTCACCGTCTCTTTCACTCTTTTGCTCTGGGACGTTTTAGCTACCAACACCTTTCCCCCTTCTTTGACACCTTCCTGACCTGAACGAGGCAAGAGCTACGAAACCGACGATCCAACCGTCAGAAAGAGAAACCACCCCGAACAGATACAGATTATCCCCTTTCACATCTTCCTCCCACCTCCTCATATCAATGGCCCCCTCAAGCTTAACGATGCGGAACCTTGCCGCAGCTCGTCAAGGCTTCGGGCTGCGCCGCTGACGGTGCCCACGTTCACCCGCGGTGGCAGCGTCAAAGCAGGGCATCGTGCACATTGGGTGGGCGGCTTCCACCGGGCACACTTTGCCTACTACATGAACCAGCTGATGGAGAAGCACGGCCTGGCAGACTACGCCATCTGCGGCGTGGGCCTGCAGCCGTGGGACTCGGCAATGCGCGACGCCCTCGCGGGCCAGGACTACCTCTACACATTGGTGGAGCGCTCGGCAAAGGGCAGCGCGGCGCACGTCGTGGGCAGCATCCAGAACTTTTTGTTTGCGCCCGACGACCGCGAGGCGGTCATTGCCAAGATGGCGCACGCCGACACGCACATTGTGTCGCTGACGATCACCGAGAGCGGCTACTTTTTACAACGAGCACACGCACGAGCTGCAGAGCGACGACCCGGCGATCCAGCACGACCTGGACCCGGCGAATGCAGAACACGCCAGCACAGACGTTTGGCTTCCTGTACGCGGCGCTGGTGCGGCGGCGTGCGGCCGGCCTCAAGCCCTTTACGGTGCTGTCGTGCGACAACATGCACCGCAACGGCAGCATCACGCGGTCGATGCTTGAGACGTTTGCTAAGCTGCGCGGCGACGCGGACGTGGCTGCCTGGATTGCCGACAAGGTCGCGTTCCCCAACTCCATGGTGGACCGCATCACGCCGCAGACGGCGCCCGCCGACAAGGTGGCGCTGGCCGAGACGTTTGGCATCCGAGGACGCATGGCCGGTGGTGACGGAGCCGTTTATGCAGTGGGTCATTGAGGACCGCTTCAGCGACGGCCGCCCGCCGCTCGAGAAGGTGGGCGTGCAGGTCGTGGCCGACGTGCTCGACGTGGAGCAGTTTGAGAAGCACAAGCTGCGCCTGCTTCAACGGCAGCCACTCGGCCCTGGGCTACCCGGGGCCAGCTGGCGGGCTTCAAGCTACGTGCACGAGGTCATGAACCACCCCGACTTCCACAAGTTTGTGTGGCAGATGATGCAGCAGGAGGTCAAGCCGATGCTGCCGGCCATTGAGGGCGTCGACATTGACGCCTACTGCCACACGCTCATTGAGCGCTTCGAGAACCCCACGATCATGGACCAGCTGCCGCGTATCTGCCTCGGCGGCTCCGGCAAGATCCCCAAGTTCATCATGCCCTCGATTGCCGAGGCCATCTGGGTCACGGCGCCCTTCCGCCGGCTGTGCTTCGTGGCGGCGGCGTGGTTCCACTATGTCAACGCGACGACAACGGCAACAAGTTCGAGGTCGACGACCCGATGCGCGAGGAGCTGCAGGAGAAGGCCGCCGAGGGCGGCGCAGACCCCCGCCCGCTGCTCAGGCATTGGCACGCTTGTTCGGTGACGATCTGCGCAACGACGAGCGCTTCGTCAAGGAGCTGACTACGGCGCTGGGGCTGAATTAGAAAGGACGGCATCCTCAAGACACTGCCCAAGTACATTGACTAAAGAGAGAGTGAGGGGAACGAGCACTTAGACGGACGATACATCTGATTTCATAGACGGGCAACGATAGACGACAACAACGACGACGTGGCATGGGGATCACACAAACACACAACACACGACATATACAAACGAGCATTGGTAGGCATGCTGTAATAGAAACGGAGACGCAAATAGGATTAATTACAAAATACAAAATACAAACAGACAACACGACGCTGTTGTGGATGGCTGTGAGGAATGCTGCCAATCTGCACGTGACATTTACAGACCAGTGTCCAGCGAATGAAAGCCAGGCAGCACGCACCGTGCGGCACACGGAGCACGGGTCATCTGCCTGTAAGATATCACAATCTCGCGTCCCGTTCTTCAGGTGCGGGATCCAACTCTATCTGCCCCCGTTTCATCGCATTTTATCTCGTTGGCTCCTGTTTCTCTTTTGCTGTTCCTTGACTCCCTATTCCCTTCTGGGCCGGGTTCTTTGTCGTTGCTGCTCCCTTGACTCTGGCATCGAAGCATTCGACTCTGGCACGAATCGCTGGACTCGTATCGTTTAGCAGCTTAAAGCCCGTAGCGCCCACTGCTACTGCCACGGTAGCCGTCGCGTCCGCCTGCCAACTTCACCCTGCTGTGCCACCCACAGTGCGCACTATGACAGCACTGTGTGTCTCAGCAGAGGAGAGCAAATCAACAACGGAGGGGAAGGAAACGCTCAGACCAGCTGCCGTCCACCGCCCAGCCACGCCCCTCTTGCTCTGAGCCTCTCCTCTCTCCAGACCCCCAAAAGCCCACTAGCGCTGCTCTAGTGCCCTGACCGCCCACTGCAACCACTGCCCAGCTCGAAAAACAACAGCAGCTGCCCACTATCCCCTGTGCGTGCCGCTGTGCCCTGAGATTCGCGGGGATCGTTCCAGCGGCCATCTGCCCACTTTCCGGCCCCTAAAGGCCCAGCTCTCTGTACTCGTGTCTCTTCCCTGACCGTCCCTTCCCAAAAACACCACCACACACACCTTCCCGCGACGAAGGCCACACCCCCCTTCTCCTCCTGTGCCTCTGCCCTCTGCCCTGCCCGCCTCTGCCTTCTGCCCTCCTCCCATCCCCATTGCAGACTGCACAGCCCTTGACGCACGCACGCAACACGCACAGGACAAAAGGAAAACAAGACACACACGCATACGCAAAAAAAGGACGCAAAGGCCGAATCGACGCCACCGGCTGCCTTGCATCCACTCGATTCCGCCTCGGGACGACGTCCATTGACGCCTCGCCGAGCACCATCGGAAGCCACGCACCGAGCCAAACCCATCTCTCCTCTCCCTCGACGCCCCGTCGCGCCCCGTCGCGCCCCTGTTCTCCGTCAAAGGCAGAGCCGACCGCTGCCTTCTGTTCCGGCCACCGACGAAACTGGGGCCCATCTCCGCAGAATCGCCAGGCCACATTCTAGTCTCGACGAAGACGAGAAGACGCCGAAGACGTGAAGACGAGAAGACGGGAATTTGGCAGACGACGGCTCGCCGGACCAGCTTCGGACCAAGAACCGATACAGTGCACAAGGACTGAAGACACGTCTTTCCGTCGCCAATCGCCGTCCTCTTCCGCCCGCCTTCTCGATCCCTCGCGACTTTAATCTCCTCATCCTCGATCCATCCTTGATCCAACCCTTTGCCCTCCATCGGCTGCTCTTCCCGCCCAGCTCGCCAGCCTGCACACGCGGCTACACTTTGCCAATGTTTCTCTCAAACTAAAGCTCAAGCGCGAGGTATGTCGACACTCTTCTAACCCTCTTCTTCCGTCCATCCCGAGACCGTTGATCCAGAGATGAGAGAGCGTTTTTCGTCCAGCACCATCTTAGCGGAGAATTGATGCCATGGGGCGAGATGAGAAAACTCAGTGCTCTGCGTCGTCCTTGTCCCATAAACACATCCAAGCTTATGCCTGCTAACGCTATCCACGCTATCCTTCCCAGCTTTCGCGAAGCAAGGACCCCAACAAAGCGTCCAAGAAGAACAAGGACTCCAAAGACGGCACCGCGTCTCCCTCGTCCTCGAGCACCGCCCGCGACTCTGCCGGCCAGTCCCCCGTCCTCACCCCTCCTCCTCCACCTCCACCGTCAAACGACATCCGCAACAAGCCCCTGCCACCGGGCAACGCAAGCAACATCGCCAGCAGCCTCGGCAGCATTGGCTCCAATGAGCACGTCGGCGCTGCTGCGTTCCAGCGGCCAGCCTCCCCACCTCGGCAACATCCAGGGGAACCCGGGTTTGTCCGACCGCTTCAGCAGCATGAGTGGCCAGCAGGCAGCGGGTGCTGGTAATGCCGGCGCCGGCTCCGGCACCAAACTCCCCCGGCCGCCTTGGCCAGCTGCCACCAACAGTGATTGTCAGCCCCAGTGCACCGGTATGCTGTTGCGCCCCCCCTCCCCTTTTTGACGCGCAGCTGACGCGCAGCCAAAAACCCTTGTCATTTCATTCACTGTTGAACACCCAACTAACAAACCCCAGCACATTCCTCCACCCGGCGCCGCCGAGACGATGCCGCACGACCTTGCACCGCCCAAGGCCGGCCAGAAGTCGCTTGTTTACGAACCGCCTCCTCCAGTCCACGCCCAAGGATGTCCCCGAGGGCCTGCGCACCCCAAAACGCCAGCACACTCGTTCACGCTTCGACATCTCCTCGCATCGTGAGCTCGACAAGCTGCCGGGCTTCCACGAGGTGCCCCCCAACCGCCGCCAGGACCTCTTCATGCAGAAGATCGACCACGTGCAACGTCATCTTCGACTTCAACGACGCTAGCTCCGACATGAAATCGAAAGAGATCAAGCGTCTCGCCTGCACGAGCTTCTTCGACTACGTCGCCAACAACCGCCAGGGTCATCACCGAGCCCATGTACCCCCGTGTCGTTGAGATGTTCGCCAAGACCTCTTCCGGCCCCATCCCGCCTCCGGTTAACCCCCAGGGCGAAGCCTTCGACCCCGAGGAGGATGAGCCCGTCCTAGAAGTCGCCTGGCCGCACATCCAGGTCGTCTACGAGTTCTTTTTACGCTTCATTGAGAGCCAAGATTTTAACACAAACATTGCCAAGGCGTACATAGACCACAGCTTTGTGCTGCAGCTGCTCGAGCTGTTCGACTCGGAGGACCCGCGCGAGCGCGACTTCCTCAAGACTACCCTGCACCGTATTTATGGCAAATTCCTCAACCTGCGATCCTTTATCCGGCGCTCCATCAACAACGTCTTCTTCCAGTTCACCTACGAGACCGAGCGTTTCAACGGCATCGCTGAGCTGCTCGAGATCCTGGGCTCCATTATCAACGGTTTCGCTCTGCCGCTCAAAGAGGAACACAAGCTGTTCTTGACCCGTGTGCTGCTGCCGCTACACAAGGTCAAGTCCCTAAGCATGTACCACCCGCAGCTGGCCTACTGTATCGGTGCAGTTCTTGGAGAAGGACGCCTCTCTTACAGAGGATGTGAGTTTGCCCCCTCGTTTCACTTACCTGTGTTTTGCGCAACTAACTGACCGTTTTCCCTCCCCTCCCCTACAGGTCGTTCTTGGACTGCTGCGGTATTGGCCAAAGGTCAACAGCACAAAGGAGGTCATGTTCCTTAACGAGGTCGAAGACATATTCGAGGTCATGGACCCGGCCGAATTTGCCAAGGTTCAGGAGCCCCTTTTCCACCAGCTGGCCAAGTCGGTCGCCAGCCCCCACTTCCAGGTTGCCGAGCGTGCCCTTTATTTTTGGAACAACGAGTATTTCTGCAACTTGGTCAGCGACAATGTCGAAATCATCCTGCCCATCATGTTCGCGCCGCTGTACGAGAACTCAAAGGGTCACTGGAACCGCACCATTCACGGCATGGTGTACAACGCCATGAAGCTTTTCATGGAGATCAACCCCAGCTGTTTGACGACTGCTCCCACGAGTACACCGAGCACCAAGCAGAGCGCCAGCGCCCGCGAGGCCCTGCGTGAGCACAAGTGGGCCGCCATCCAGGAGCAGGCAGATCTGCGGAGGGCTATCAACAACAACTCGTCGGACACGACTCTGGCGGCCTCGATGGCAACGGTGGCGGCGGCGGCGGCAGCTTGACCCGGACACAGACGGTAGCCTCGACAGCGTCCACGCTGCTGCCGCGCCTCGATGAAAATGATGTCGACGACAACCAAAAGCGGCTCGACTCGCTCAAGCTGCAAGATGCAAGCGGCCAGCGACGGGCGCGGCAGAACTCGACTGGCTCATCGGGCCGGTGATAAAGGGCAGGTAGGGTAGGGGTGTGTAGTGATGGGAAGACGACAACTACCAAAAAAAGGAGGCTGTGTGTTGTGTGTGAGTAGGCTTGAGAATAAGTCGCACGGTGTTTTCTTTTGTTTTTTTTCGTTGCCCTTTTATTTTTGATGGCAACCCGGTGTTCTAGAAGCAAGTCCAAAGGGTCCTTTTTTTATTTGCACGATGCAAAGTTGGAAGAGTCTTGTGAGAGGAAGCAAGAAGGGATTAAAAAAAAGAGAGACAGGAGTGATGCCACGTGGTGATTGTTGGCAAGAAGGGTATAATTCTGGGGGATATGGGTTGCCTTCTTTTGCTGCTGTATGACCACGGTATCTGCCGGTTGTGTCGCATTCCCGCCCTCCTCCCTCCTGTCTCCTGTCCTCTCGCGTTTTCTCTCTACTTTTCTTCTTTGTCGTTCGTCCTTGTCCCCTTGTTGGCCACGTTTTTCTCTGTCTTTCTGTCCTCTTTTCTGGTTTCTATTTCTTTTGGTCACTGCGCTCTTGTATGCGTTTTGCTGTCGCTTTCTCTCTATTTTTTTTCTTCATCTTTCATCTTTTACCGTTTTTACTTTTGTTCATTCGACCTTTTCTCTCTCTTCTGTCTTGCTCAACCTCTCTCTCATATTTCCATAGTCTGGCTTTTTTTATATTGTAGACACGTCAGAAAAACTTATTTTTTCTTTGCAACATAACGACTCAGTCTTTTTTACCATGCTAGTGTAACACAACCATACTGTGTTACCGTGCAAGGTAATACGACACTTACCCGGTGATATGAGTGCCAAAATTTTCACTTGTGAGTGAACAGCAAGTCATGTTACAAATGTGCAAGGGGATGGCATTTTGTGTGGCTTGTATTATACATCATCCATGCATCCAATTTTAGGAAACCTGAAAATGCATGAAAAGGGTACAACTCAAAATCTAGAGTTTGCTGGGAAGCTCAGGCACCTCCTGTAGAAAATTAAAGCGTCAGCAACAGATCATCACTCCTGTAGTTTTTTTTTTTCAGATCGTTTGTTTATAGTAGACATACCTTCCAGGCTTCCTCAAAACCTGCTGCCCGCACATACTCAATACCTGGGCTCTTGAACCGAGTCCGTCTCAAGCCGGTAGATGGCCTCCCAGACACTGTCTGAGTTGAGAACACGGCAGGGCGCGTTAGTGTAAGCGGACTGCCGTACCAGGCGCTCCGCCAGAGCTGTAGCCCGGACCAGCTTGATGGCGTGGCCGTTCTTCGTCAAAGTGGAACAGCGCGCAGCTGCGGCCGTGGCCTCGGGCGAGATATGGTCGGCCGATGTTGTAGTGCATCGTGATGGGCATGGGGGGCACCAGCATCAATCTGCAGTGCCAGCTGGCGTTTGGTACCGTTCAAGTGCATCACATTGCGCAAATGGCGGGCAGGCCCGAGCCGCATACTGTGCCAGGTCCATACGGATCTTCCACTCGAGAAGACGGGCCTTGGCTTCGATAGGGACCCACGAAACGAATTGAGAGCCAAGAAAAAGGGTATGGACGTGACATGGTGGCTATAGGTGTGAGTGGACAAAGCACAGAAGAAAAAGAAAAGAAAAAAGGAAGACAATGACAAAAAACAGAGAGAGAGAAAGACGCAGCTTACAGGAGGAAGAAATCAAAACTTGGGGTATTTTTGTCGGAATGCAGCGCCGCGGCAGGCGGCCACAAATACACAGGCCTCGGCATCTATGCGGCTGTCCGCGCAGCGAGCCCCCTCCTCCGTGCCCGGCACGGTTACGCAGGCGGCATCGCAGTCGTCTCCTCGCTGCGTCCACGGCCGAGAACGCCATGCAACAGTTTGTTTGGGTCTTCAAAGTGGGCGGACGCGGACACCTCGGGTGATTTCGCTACCTCCTGGAAAAGAGAGATGATGCTGGCTGGGGTCTTGGAGGAAGCAGCAGTAGTGGCCGCAGCAGCCTCTCTCGGCGTCAAACAGGAACCCGTCGAGAACCTTGCAGCTTGTGGATGGTGCCTGCGCCAGACCCTGGGCCACAATCGTCGGCTGGCCCCATTCAATGCCAAACATGAGCTGGATCAGCGGATGCAAGAACCCGGCAAACAGCCGCGCGCGCAGGCCCTCGGCGGCCGGCGTTCCCGAAAACAGCCGCTCAAGCAAGACAGCCTGCCAGCCTCGAGGCCGGTGCTGTCCGCTCTTTGTCACGGCGCGCCATGTCATGCTTGGAAAACTCTAGGAAATCCGGATAGTACGACTCGTGGCCAAGGTGTCTCGGTTGCTGTGGTCTCGTACGCAACTCGTTCTGCCAGGGGCCTCCTGGGTCTGGGCTTTTCACTGGCCGCTTGGCCTTGAGGCTTTGTGCACCGGCTTCATCAGGCGCGCTGGTAGCTTCTTGTTAAAAGGTCCGTAAGGTCTGCTGGATGCGCGGCTGGCAATCGGCGCCGGTGCCGTTAGAGGGCTGAGCAGACACTGGTGAGGGATGTGAGTTGGTGTGGAAGCCGTTCCGTTGTTAAATCAGTTAGATCATCTGGTGCGTCTTCGAGGTTCTGTTCTGGAGCAGCAGGAGGATAGACGCCAGCGTTCTGATGCCTCGGAGCGTCTGGGTGATGTGCCACTTGGCCCGTGTTTTTTTCGGTTTTGTCCCGAACGCGGGATTTTTGGGTGGATTGATCCGTTCATTGGTGCTTGGATCAGGATGCCAGAGTGCGGCGGCGGTCGGTCGTGTATGCGGGATGGGAGTGTGCGTGGGAGTGATAATCGGTGGATGCGGTACGGACGTCAAAGGGACCGGATGTAACTGTGACGTTGAAATAGAGTTGGGAGGGGACCATGCGAAGGAAGCAGCAGGAAGGAGCGATCTTGTTGACAGGGGAACAAGGAAGAGGAAAGAGCGAGGCTACGGCTCCTGCCCGGCCAGGACCTTGTCAGGACACGCATTTATAAGTTTTTCTGGCACCAGGAGCGGCTCTGGACAGAAACGAGTAAGAAGAGGGTAGTAACGGTAGGGAGAGTATTGTAAGCAGCAAGTTGAGAGCTCCCCAGGGGACGGTGTGTTGGTTGTTGTTGTCACACGCAGAGAGGCAACGGGCTGTGTGATTGTTTTAATGACGTCAAATACCAATGGGGCAAGAGCAACGTTGTGCGGGGGAAGGAAGCCAACAAGGACACGTTCTTTCTGGGGAACTTATTGTTAAATCCCGTACAGCGACTGGCTCTTTCCAGCGGCATCAGACGGATAATACGGGGTGTTGACGAGGCTGACAGGCACCGAAAGACAGCCTAGCGAGGTGGAGACCCAACGACGTCCTCTCCGTACCTGGCGTAGACAATAACAACACGAAACGACGAAAAAAAGAGGGTATACTTTTGGTTTATTTGGTTTTGGTATTCATCTGTTCATACAACGTTTGCGTTCTATCATGAGCGTCTTTCTTCCTAGAATCCAGAGGCCGTTGAGGATTCTCTCTTTTTTTCCTATTCACCATGACTAGCCCGAAAAAGGGGGAAAAGAAAGAAAAGAAACTCGAGAATATGCGAGAAAATGTAGAAAGGCAACAAGAAGCAAAAAAGGCAGGAAAAGAAAAAAAATAAAGAAACAAAAAAAGGAAACACCCCTCGAGTCTCAACGAGACCCAACTTACTCGCAGTGCCGGCTCGGACTTCGCCGGATCTGTCGCTGCTTGGTGCGCTCGCGGATCAGGCCCTCGCTGGTGGCCTCGTCGTAGCCAATAAAGTGTGTCAGGTAGTACATCTTTTCGCGGTGGACCACCTCCTCGCGGTGGTCCTCAAGGTGCTGTTGGCACTCCCATCCACGTTTACGGCGCGGCGCTTGGCGTCGACCTGTTTCACACGGTGAACTCGAAAGCGACCCGTCACGGGCCGGTGGTCACTGACAGCGCACCTCGTACCGGCGGTAGTCGAATTGGTAGACACGGCTGTGGAGGCCGCCGCGGAAGAGTAGACGGTCGCACCACGCCGGGCTGCGCTTCTTCTCGCTCGTGTCGTAGTTGTCTGTGCCTACGTCGTACTTGTACGTGGGGTCGAAGCGGATGGGCAGTTCATCAAACGCGCGTAGGCGGAAACCAGCCGTTGCGCCGCCCCGCGCGCACGAGAGCTGGTCGCGCTCGAGCAACTTGCCGAGGTTTTGCCAGCCTTGACGGCGTTGACGACCGTGTCGCGCGACATGGTGTCGATGCGGTAGTTGAGATCGCCATTCAGGGATGCACAGCTCGTGGTCGAGGATCATTTGTGCCGTCGCCGCCGCCGGTGTAGCTGTCCATGCGTGTGTTGGCATCGCGCTCCATCGGCAGGCCGCACTGTTCCAGAATGGCAGCCGCATCGTTTGTGTCGGCTTGACGCCTGGGACTGCCCGGCCGCCAAATGGCAGTTGACAAAGCACAGCGACGTGTCATCGAGCAAAAGCGAATGGCAATGGCGCCCTTGTTGCCGTGCAGGCCGGCCATGCCACGCTTCACCTCCGTGATGGCCACGTTGCGTATGCGGTTCGTGCAGTTCCGCCTTGACAAATATGCACGTAAAGAGGCCGACCATGTGCGCTGTCTGCAGGAGTTGGTAGAGCTTGGCGTCATAAAGTCGTCAAGGCAGCGGACGAGAAAGTCGCAGCCAGTCGCGGTACTGGTTGGCTCATGCGGTCCTGGTCGGAGCCTTCCTTCTTCTTGAACTTGAGGATTCGTTTGGCAGTCGCCGTCTTGTCCTCGAGGGTCGACAAGCTCCTGGAACCCAAACACAAAAAATATCGGGCGAGCCACTGTCGCGCAAAAGGTTCTGCATAAACGATGCGTCCTCGTTGCTGTAGCGCAGGCTGCCGGGCGTCGAGGCACCGGCGTTCCAGGTCATTGACGTGCGCCCGGATCCGGTCAAAGTCGCAGTACGATTCGTCGCGTGACTGCATCGCCTCCTCGAGCCAGTCATCCTGCAAAGGCCGTCCCACACGCGCAAGCATATTGTCGGCGCCAAGGGACCACTACCTGCATCTGGCCAGTACGGTAGGCACTCGCGCGGTCCGACACCAACCGTACCACTGGATTATCGTGGCGCGGCCCAGTCCTTTTTCACTGCCCAGGGGCTGCTGGTGGTGTCGTACACGCACAGGTGGCCCGTATTGAAGCCAGCCCAGATGTACGACCCGGCACTCGAGAGCGTGTTGACCTTGTAAGACCCAGGCTCACCATGCCCAGGCACGTGTAATCTGTGCGCGAGTAGATGCTGACTTTGCCGTCGCTGTGCCCCAGGTAGACTTGTCCGGCTCACTCAGGAGGACCGTGCCCGAGGTGATCTCGCCAGCACCTTCCTGGACCAGCGCGCGCAACAAAATCTGGAATTGGGCAGTGCCGTCGACTGTCGGGAGGAAGATGCGAAGCTCTTTACCGGCAGCATGCCAGAGCTCGTCGCCGACAACCATGGAGAAGGTGTGGCCACGAGGCAGACGGAACGACTGGTGTTTGTCCGCATGGTCAGGCTCGGCACGCCGGCGTCTTCCGTTGGACCCCATACGTACAGCGTTCACCGCCGTCGCAGAGCGTCCATAGCTCGTTGCAGTGGCGGTGGATCTTGATTAGTTTCGTGGCGGCTGTGCGCGGCGGGGCCGCGATGCAACGACACTCTGTGTCGCAATATCGGCTCGATCAGCTCGCCCGTAATGTTTGCCAATCCACACGCGATTGCCCTCGTCGTCCACATGGGCGCCTGGCTTGAACACAACGCACGTGGCCCGGATGCCCTCACCATGCGCAAGACTCATCAGCAGCTCGCCGTCCACTAAACTCCACACGCGCTGTTGAGCTGGCCCGTAGTGACAACTCGCTGGCCACATACGTCCACCTGGCGACAGTCAAGCCGTGTGCTGATCTCCGACAGGCCTTGCTTTGAAAAGGGTGGCCGGCGGTTTGATGTTGGTGGCATCAGGGAAGGCGGTTGCCGCGACTGCTACTGCTGTTGTCGGGCAGCTTGGTGCTAGAGGCCATGGCATTGAGTGCGTCCGTACTACGGCTGGCAATGTCTGACGGAGACGAGGTGCCGCTGCCAATGGTGCCTAGACCCTGTGTTGTCACCAATGACGTTGCCGAGCCACGGAAATCGGAAGAAAATTTGGCTGTCGCCCGGTCTACTGTCATAGAGCGGCCCGTGCTGAGTGCGCGTGGGCGGAGGCGGGAAGTGCTGGGTGGATGTGGTTGGGTTTGACGTGACGCCGTTGCTGCCGGGGCTATTTGCCCGCCGGGAGGCCGTTGTTGGTGCCGTTGCCGACAGGTGCATTAGTATTGTCCCCGCCAGCGTGAAGCGGCCGGGGTGGCAGCCGTGCTGAGGCTGGAATCTGGGTGCGCTGTGGTGGAGGTGCATAAAACTGTGCTAGCGGTTGTCGAACTGGCAATGGTGGCGCGCCATCGCCGTTGTCGTTTCCTATAATCTGGGGTGACAGCGGATTCCGTGCTCCCACCATACCATTGGGGATCTTATCCTGGCTCCGGTCGGCAAGGCGTTGTCGCAAACGTATTGTGTATGGGTGGTGACAGAGGGTCTGATGTAGGAGGCACGGCCATTGAGCGCGGCCGCGGCTGGGCATTGGGATTGCGCTCTACGGGCGGGAGCTGTGACGCGGCCGTGCGGGGAGCATGGGCGGCTGGTCCTCCTCCAAGGTGTCGGAACCGCCACTGGGCGGCGTGCTGAAAGGCGAGAGCTTGTCGGTAATGATGCGGTTTCCCGGCGGCGAGCCGTTTGACTGCAGAGCGGGCGACTTGGCGGGTGCGGCATGAACGGGTTGAAGTGTTGCGACGGAATCTTGGGCTTGTCTGTCCTGTTGATGGGCGGTGGAGCGGCTTTTGGCTGCTTGGTCCTTTTGTTTGGTCGCGCTGGTCGCGGTCCCGCTTGAGCTCGGCGGACCGTCGTGGCGGCGGCGGCGACGGGGGTTGAGAGGGGCGAGAGGCGAGGCGATCTGCGCGCATCCAGTGTAGTTGTGGGGCGTATGGGGCCGGCTCGGGATCTTGGGAAGCCGAGGGGAAGCCGAGGGTGGATAATGGCACTTTGACGACCGAGTCTGGGTTGAGGAAGAAGCTGGAATGGTCGGCCCCGGACGGGGCGAGGTTGCCTGCCCGGCCTTTGGGCGGTGATTGTGGCGGCTGCACGAGCAGAGACGGTGGCGCAATGGGGCCGTGGGCTCAATGGTGGCGGTGGTCCGAGCCGGTTCGAGGGTCGCAAGAAGGCGGACGGGTTGCCGTTGAGACTGGGGCCGTCGGGGACCGCGATGTGTGCAGAGGAGGCCGACCATGAGGGCGAGTTCTGTCCTGTTACCGCCGGAGAGAGGGAGGCGGTCGCCGACCGTCGCGGCCCGTTGATGTCGTCGAGGACGGGTCGCGTGGCTTTGGCTTTGTCGGTGGCGGAGCGCCAAAGGCCGGTCACCGAGGATGGGTGACGCCGGGCCACCGCAACCGGTCGGGCTTTGGCGCCGCGTGAAATGGGTCGGCTGAGGGGTGCGGGCCATGGGTGACGGGTGGTGGGGAGAAACAGGGCTGGCGTCGCCGGCGACGGGCTTGCTCATGTTCTCGAAGCGAGGCGCGGAGGGACGAGACGGGCTTCTAGAGAGGAGCGAGAGAGGGGCGCGGGTCAGTATTTCCAGCCGTATGCCGCCGTTGGCCGTACATGTCCTCATCGTGAACAAGGACAACTTACAATGGAGGAGCCGTCAGGCCCGTCCTCGTCGGGAGGAGGAGGCATGCTGAGAGAAGGAGAAGAGGAGAAGTTGAGCGCAGCCCATGCGAGGAAGGCGGGGAGGGGATTTTGGGGGTTTGCGCAGGGACAGGGGGAGGCAAGGCTCGCTAAGTGCCGTGCATGGGAATTGCTCGTGTGCTTATGGCGATGCTGGCGATGCAGGCGATGCAGGCGATGCACTGTAAATGGCGATGTCGTCGTGAGGAAGAGAAGAGGGAAAAAGGAGGACTCGAGATTGGGGATGGGATGCGTGGTGAGACAGCCTTCACGTGGCGATGCGGAGAATGCAGTGGGATGTCGATGGACAGTCGGCGGTGCGGTTCGTGCTCGACAGGGGTGGCCGTTGGAGGGGCCGAGAGGCTCAGGGAAGTTGGCTGGGGGGCAGCCGTTGATCGTCGTCGACAGCCGAGATGGCGAGAAAGGGGAGAGGCGAGCGACGCAGAGTTGAAATTGCGCAGGAGCGTGCAAAAAGGGAAGGCGTGGGCGTGATCAGCGTTCGCGGGAAGCGAAATGAGGAAACGACGGGTCGACCGCGTGCCTGCCTCTTTTGTGTGTTGCTGTGCTTTGCTTCTTTCCCTTTTCAAATTGCCTTCCCTGGGCAGCAGCCCGTCCTGCTCTCAACCGTGCGCGCCTTCCTCTGCTTTTAGCGCTGTTCCAGTGTGTGTTGTGTAGTTGCCAGTACAGGGCGCTGTTTTCTCTTTTGGGCTGCACGATTGCCGGTCGATATGCCACGGGGTCGGTGGCACCTGCCTCACGGATGTTGTCCTTGCGTTGTCGCGTGCTCTGGGTCGTGGTTGCAGGCTTCGTGATGGTTGTAACTTTCGTCGCTCTTTCCCTCCGATGGACTTGGTAGTGGGCTTTCTTTGGGGGGGGCTTGGCCTGGGAAGCTACAGAGGGCCCCGACGTACGAGTACGTCACCGCCTCGCACCGCCAGGGAAACTAGGCGGGGGCTAGCGGCGGTCAGCTGACTTCGTGGCTCAGCCAGGCGCTAGCAGCTTCCTACGAGGCTCAACTGCAAGTCTATATTTATTACTGTGCAAATGTACATTGACACGTGCATTTGGGTTATTTTGACATATAGAGAAGACTCAACTATCACCACTTACACTGCTCTGTCTCTGATCTGGCGCGGCAAACTCGATTGCCATGGAATGGGAATAAATGACAGTCACAAAAAAGCAAGAATCTGTTACCACCGCATATACGGCCAGCTCAAAACGTGCTCCCTACGCTGAAGCTGACTGACCATGGCCGGCAACAGGCAGGACGATATGAGCAATGGTGCGGACGCACGTAGAATAGTATTCTGCATGTCTAGTGTCATCGACAGGAAAATCAAGACCATTGAACCGCTGAGCCGCTTTGTCTCGCAAATTGATATGTTTACTGGGGATTATTGTGAGAGGGTTTCCTCCTCTAAGCCACAGCACGGTCAAGAGGCTTGCTGTCTTAGTCCTTTTTTTGGCTATTGATTACACCGAGATGCTTGATATATTTCTTGTGCCAGTCCCAAGACTGTTAACATGATCCATGGAGCAACTGTATGTACTGGACAAGGGTGAAATCTGCCACAGATGGTGTAGACTCACTCATGGACCTGAAAGCAGCACGCCAAGTATGGCGCTCATGAATATTCGCTACTCTCCATAACCACAAATCAGCTCTTTATATAAAGTTCTTCTTCTTCGTATAATACTTGTTCAAACGAAGTACTGAGAAATTGCTGGATCTAGCAGATTCCCTCATAGCTTTGTTGTGGAACGAGTGTCCGCTGACAGCTTTATAGTATTCCTCTCGAGCCTTTGAGCCTGCATATGACACTCGCCTTAGCTGCCCATCCCTTGCCAACCGCTGATGCCTTTATGTAGCCAAGAGTCCGTTTCGTGGCCAACTTCCTTCAGTCAAGTGGACCAGTTGCGGCAACCTCGTTTCACCATGCAAGAAAATAAGGCCCCGGTAGCCATGAGCGATTCAAGGTATCTCTTGCTGACGCTCGCCGTTGTCACAATGTCTTTGACCCTGTCACATCGCCTCGTCGGTAGATGTGCCTTTCCTCTTCCTCGCATGAATGTTTCGGGATATGTGGTGCCTCTACTCGGTGACCTGCTTTGCCTAATATCTAAGACACGCAGTCATCTTTCGAAGCGTCACATCACACTACCCAGGACAGAAGTCGCGCCCTTGCCGATGGAAACCGTGGCAATGCAAAAGAATCGATCCAGTGGCCACAGTAATCGGGATCATAATCATACATATCGTCATGTCCAGCGCTGTGTGGCTATTAGAAGCTGCTACTTGCTTCTGGACGCCAACTGGGCTTCACCGGAGAAGAGGCCATACTTATCAGCGGCTGTCATCGTAAGGTGTGCTCCGGCTCGGTCGCCAGTGCTCTTTGTTTGTTTCAAAGTGCAGGCCCCGCATGCGCTGCTGGAATGGGTCATTTCGTTTTGCTCTGCTGCTGTGACCCTTTTTTGGATAGCGCCGTCGTGAGCTTTTTGAAATTGAGGGCCAAGTAGACCGACCGGGTGGATGGAAGTAATCGTTGTTGGCACTTCCATGCTTTTCCACCAGGTATGTTTTTTTTCTTTTTCTTTTTCTTTTCTTACTTTTGGACTCGCCCGTCCCTCCGCCAGGTATAGATGCTGCGTGGCTTTTCCAAGGCTCCGCCTATGTAGCCTCTTGGCACTTCGTCATGAAGGGGATGAGCGTATCCAAATGAATTTAACTGCGGCAAAAGCAGCACTTGCTGCCTTTGATTCATAACGAGACTCATCCTCCAGTTTCATCTGCATGACGAATTCGTTCTTCGCATCTTTCGGTGTTTTTTTTTCTCGTACGCGACGGGACGTGCTTGGGGACGTTCGAATCGAATCGACTTGCGTTAGGCTTTTTTAGGTGAGGTGGAGTCCGATCGTGCAGAAAGAGGTTTGCAGAGAGATGTTGGCGCATCATGTCGTCAATGTATGGAATGTTAAGGATTATAGGTATAGCAGCCACCGTTGCTGTCGGAAAGGAATTTGTGTCTGGTCGAGGTCTTAGTGCATGGTAGAGGGTCTTTGGGTTTTGCATCGAGTACTCTGTACGTCGAGAAACGGCTTTCTTTTTATACAAAAAGACGGTTTCCGCAAGTAAAACTGCCCGTTCCTTTTTGAAGTCTCTTGCCTTCTACTTGCTCTTGTTTTTCCGTGCAAGAAAGGGAGCATGAGAAAGGAGATTCTCCGTAGAAGCATCGAAGATAACACAGACCCTACCCGGAGACGACAGTGGCATCCCGCAAAATGTTAAAGAACAGTCATTTTGAATGCAACGGTTGTTCTTCTCATGCAAAGCTTATCGAGCCCCTCTCCTTAAATGCAACAAGCCCTCAAGCCTGCCAAACGGGGCCTCGGCAGTTCTTCTACTTCCGGGGACATCTTATGCTCAAACAGAGAATGGCAGGCTTTTAGAATACTTGCGTTTCTACGTACACATAGACGTTTACTCAGTATTTGAATATATTTTACGATGCTTGGCTTGGGTCGAGCAGCGGGCTAGCAGAACAGTTAAAGAGGAGCCTGTACAACGAGGTCGATTGACTGGCAGACAGAGATGAGAAATGGACGAAGAGACAAGGAATTGATACGAGTACAGAGTACAGAGTACAGAGTAGTGAATGGCGTAAGGCGACAGCCATTCGCGAGCCGGGCGACAAGTGCGGCTGAAGACCACCGACACGTATCAGGGCCGAGGGGGATAAAATAAATAAAGGAAGAGCAGGGTAGGAATAACAACAGGGCTTTGCGAGATTACCATCTGAACACATCCTGCCTCCCTTGAGATTGCATGCTCCTGACACGCCCACAAACTCAATTCAAGGGCTCATAGTGCCGAGATATCCACACGAAACGCAAGGGAGCGGCGACTGCCAACGAAGGACCGAAGCGCGCGCCGACCCTCAGGGGTGAAAAGAAAGAGAAATAAACAGAAAAGAGCGTCTTCGCCAAGAAATAATAAAATGAGTCCCGAAAGAAAACGGGAAAGAAAACGGGAAGCATAATGCATGGGCAAGTGTGTGTGATTTGTCGGGCAAAACTGACAGTCTGGAAAGCCAAAGGAACAATTGCGGCTGTCAAGGCTCCAATTGACAAGCGACAGGCAGCAGGGGGGAGGGTTGGTTGATGGCGTGGCGTCAGTGCGTGGTTTTCTTGGCACAGAGGCTCGTCCTATCTCTTTAGTTTGAAAGATACTACCTTAATTGGACGCAACTTTCATATTCTTCGTGCCTTTCTGAGCACAAAGGCCCACCCCGGTGCCGGTCTAGAACCAGAACGAGCAACAAGTTTTTCTTGCTTATTGCAACTCCTCCCTATCTCTGCCGGAGGCGAATCAATGTGCGCCGAAAGTCTCTGCCATCCCTTTATGGTTTGGTCGCAAGGGTGGGAGTGTCTCACCTCGTTGAAATGTGCAGCATCATGCAGTTCTGCATACTCGTCCTCAGTACTCTGTTGCACTGTATTAGTGGCTGCAACGCTTTGCCTGACAGTTTGAGAAACCTGTGCCATCCCGCGACGAGCGGAGGACAAAGAAATTGCATTTGAAGAATAAAAAGCAGTTTAAAATAGGCGGGATTACATCGACTTGAAAGCGGCGTCATTCGAGCTTGAATGACGAGCTGATAAGGATCAAGCAAGGTCAAGCAAGGTGGGCATTGAGAAATTACCATGGGATGAGCCTCTGCTTCTTTTTCCGTCTTCAATCGAGCAGCACCGACTGGTTTTCTTCTGCCGTATTGCCTTGCAATATTGCCTGTCTTCAGCGAAGCACGGAATACTCCGTATCGTACATGTACTTCGTACAAACTTAAAATACATGCAACCCATGAGAGGCCAGACGGGCGGGACGCTAAATAGAACAACAGGCTAAAAATCAATACATTCTGTTCGTAAGGGGTTTATGTTTTTATGGGCCTGGCCCCTGCACCGCGAGGATTCCGCCCTGTCCTGTTCTGCAAGTGCGTGTACTCACTCGTACATGTAAGGCGTGGTCGCCCCCCTGTCCATGCCTTACCGATTATGACTGCCATTTTCCAAGTTCGTTTGTCCACCCCCTGCGATCCATTCGGCTTTCAGCCCTGGAGACATCCTAGTCCATGCTGACGCGCCCGCCCTGAGGGCATGTTTACGGGCCCCATATGCCTTTTGATCCATCTCTGTGGAACGTAAACACGTCTGAAATACGTATCTCGTCTTCGGAGGGGGACACATCGCCGGCTTGCAGATCACTTATTAACGCAGGCAGATCCAGGCAAAGACTCTTCTCTCGTGGCCCTCCTACGCAAGCGAAATACTCGTAGTGCCTATAGATCGCTGCCAGTTCTCAGCGGGCAGCTTCAACGTCGCCTTTGACTGCCTGCCATACCCCCTTGTTTCATTGTCGTACAGCCTTCTTTGAAGAAGCTCGTAGTATCCCGCCCTACCAAGTGCCATGCCTATCTGGAACACGCCCCGTCCAATAGTCTGGGATGCAGAGGGGATGGCACCCGTATTGGCTGTCCATGTACTCTGTACGAGTACATGTACTTGAAGGGCCTTTCCAGCGAGATTTCACACCTCCATATACTCAATAGAATGCATAGTCCAGCTCAGAGGCTACACCATGCTCGGCCGTAAAGTACTTCTGTTTGCCACCCAGGTCTCTGTTTTTTCAATGTACATGTACATGTACATGTACTCCTACTAGCTTCCCTGTCTGCATCTTCAGCAGTTGAAATATTGCTCTTGCTAGATTTTTGGCACCCGTTTAAGAAGGGGGGGCAATATCTTTCTTTTTTTATTAGCGGGATGTCAGCCGTCTCTGCACGCGAAAGCCTTCACTATCTGCATTTCAGCGCGTGCTAGTCACAGCTAAAGCCAATAATGCATGAAATGCTTGAGTGGCTCGTACATTGCCTCGTGGAGTGCGTGTCCATTGGACCCAGTCCTCCAAGATGCGGCCTGCTTTGCGCTTTGTCTGGGATTTGTCTCTCCCTTTTGTGGCGCTGACAGGTAGGATATCGACCTACGCTCGGATGTGAGAATGTGTGTAGATAATATTGTGGCTTTCTTTTCCCTCCCTTTTCTCTTTTCTTTCCGTATTTCGTACATTTCACCTCACGACGTACTCCATACAGAACGCGAAACACGTCTCTTGATATTTTTTTTGGTCTGGCTTGGACCTATCCTCTCGTTTCCCTCGTTTCCCTCATCGTCTTTTGACGCCCGGCTTCTACTGCGTATCTATCTTTTGTTTTTCGTCTTTCTCCCCTACCGTCCTCAAGTGTCCTATCTTACCTTTCCCTCCAACGCCTCCTCTACTCTTCCGCACTCTTTGGTTTCTTTTGCGTTTCTTTTGATTTTGATTTCCTCTTCTTGCTCCTCGATCGCACCTTACTCGTTCTCCGTTTGCTTTCGCCCCTCCGGCACCCCGGAACAGCCATGGACATTGCGGTTCTCAAGGATATGCTGAATCTGCTCAGCACCAAGACGGTCAAGGCAGTGGTGCTGCTGGTTCTGGTCTGGACCGTCGTGTTCAGCCTGATCATCGACGTCGATGTCCTGACGGGGTCGCGGGCAGCCGGTGGCGGCGTGCTGAGCGACCTCGTCCACGGCCAACAGGCACAACAATCGAATACCACCGGCAACGACACCGCCATCGAGGTGTGGCCGGAGAAGCACGACACGCTCATCGCGTACGTCTACTCGGAGTCGTCCTTTGGCCGCGACAACATTCACTTCTTTCTTCAGATGGCCATGCACGAGGCCGCCGACTTTATCTTTATCTTCAACGGCGAAGTCAGCGTCCGCGACTCCATTCCCGACTGGCCCAACGTCCGTGTCGTGCAGCGCAACAATACGTGCTACGACATGGGCGCCCTGGGCGAGGTGATGCGGACCGACGACCTGTGGAAGAACTATAAAAAGTTTATTAGCATCAACTCCAGTCTGCGCGGGCCCTATATCCCGTATTGGTCCAACGCCTGCTGGTCGGACATGTACCTCAACAAGCTCAACGACAGAGTCAAGGTTCGTTTGCAACAGTTTTTGTGTTTCTTTTTTTAAAGGGAGAGAGGAGATTTCTTGTCTTTTTTTTTCCCATCGTTCGCCCGGCTAACAACCTCAGTTTGTCGGTCTCACTGCCAACTGCTGGCCTCGCGCCCACATCCAGTCCATGATTTATGCGACCGACGACATTGGCATGGGCATTCTTCTCGACCCGAGCACGCCACAAGCGGCATCGCGGACAAGTATGGCCCGGCTGATGCCACGGTTGGCCTCACCGGCTGCTATTCTGGCCACAAAGCCGCCGTGCACTCCGAGGTCGGCCTGGCCACTCTTTTCCTAAACGCTGGCTACGAGGTCGATGCAATGATGGCCGCCTTTGACCACAAGGTCGGTCTCGTGGAGTACTGCAACACCACCGGTCTCGGCACGGGTGATCTGCTGTCGACCGGCCAGTACTACGACACGACGATCCACGCCTACGACACCCTCTTTATCAAGACGAACCGCAAGATCGACCCCGTTGGCATCAAGCGGCTGACGGAGTGGCATTTGCGCGCCAACATAACGTCCCGGGAACTGTGTTCGGCGAGATGATGTCTATTCTATTTCGCAACGAATGGTCTTCTTTTTTTCAGTTTCTCGTGTTTACCTCTTTCATTGCTTCTCTGTTTCCCCGTTTCCCCGTTTCTCCGTTTCCAAACAAGCCTGTCGCGGACAAGAGCTTCCATGGTCTTGCCATGCTCCTGTTCACGGCATATGTAATATTTCTCTTTCGTCAAATACCTATCAGACCTGCATCCGTCTCGGGCTGCTTCCGTCTCGGACTTCTTTTCTTTTTTGTCTTTCTCTGGCTTTTTTTATATTTTCTCAGGATCATTGTTAGCAGGCGTTCTGGACATGCGCCAAAATAATATTTTACAAATTATAAACACTATGTTCTTCCATTTTTGTGCACATATTTTATGTCATGACATGCTCTCTTGAATGGGTTGATAATTATCATATTATAATATACTTTCCCTTTAGCTTGGAAGCACTGTATCTTCCCAGCATATGGTGCCTACATAAAGTCTACTTCGGGGCTCGAGCACCAAACAAGCACTAAACATGGGATCGTGGCGCAGTTGGCTAGCGCGTAGGTCTCATATTCGGTATGAGCTTATCTAAGATAGGCATATCCTAAGGTCGTGAGTTCGAGCCTCACCGATCCCAGGCTTATTTTTGCTTTTTTTTGTCTTTTTTTTCTTCTTTTTTTTTTTCTTCTTTTCTCTCTTTTCTCTCTTTGAACTATTACAAGGCCCGCCCTGTTTTCCTTGTTTCCCTTGTTTTGGTCTTTCTGACCAGCCAGGTCCAATATCTGTGTCATCCAAAGCTCCCAATGGCCTACAACGTCACAAGCATCGGTGACAACATGGACTAAATCCCACCTTATGCGTTCGCGGACCGTGTGGCCAAAAAATGACTCTCATAAAAGCTGGTAGCTGCTGGTAGCTGTAATATAGCGAACTTCGTCCTCTGACGGTAAATCCAAACAGGGGATGACAAGACTATGCTGGTGTTGTTGAAGTCGTAGCATGGTGACAACGGCAAACGAGGAAAGGCTTCTGCTTCCCTTCTATTATCAGTTTATTATTTTCCATATTAGTTGTTATATGCTTGACAGCAGCCTGCTAAGTTGAAAACGGCGAGCATTGCCACACAGGCCTCTGGTGACAGCTTGCTTGTGGATGGCCGGTCTGCCGTCATTAGGCAGCAATATATCACGATTTGATCGTATTTTGAGGGGAGGAGAGGTTTGCGCTGGCTCGGTCTAGAGGACAGACTGAGATTGAGATCGCGATACAGCTAAACGTGACTTTAGGCGAGTAGAGTGGGCCCTTTTCTGAAGCAAAGGCACATGTCCGAATCGGGGAAACTGCCGTCCAGCATCCTGACCTCGAATTGAATCACACCTGCGGTGCTCGGTGCGCACTTTCCTCGTACTGAAAGGTAAGAGGCTTGAAGAGGACTGAATGGGAAACCACTGCCCAGTTTGCTCCTCGGAATGCAACCACGGCTGACGACTGCGGCATTCTTTCCGCACCCGAGTCTGCGGCGGACAGCTCTTACCCGATTTGCGATCTTCAATAGAAGCTCTCCCCTTCAAAATATTCTTTTGCTCCCACAAACGTCTTAAACACCTTCATCGCGAGAATACAAACAGTCGCCGTCAGGCAGGTATTCAGCCCGTGTCAAGTGAGTCCGTGGGGGGATGTCTATAGTCAGTGATGGATGTGAGTGTCTTTTGACGCAACTATAATGCAGATGGTGTGCTGGCCGAGAGCATCTGCCTGGGTTGGCTGGGTTTGCAGGCTGTCTACTTACTGACAAGCTGTGATCTAGGTCCTTCAACGCCGTCCCTGCCACTGCCGTGACTCTATTCTGGCGTCAATTACGTCACAGCAATGGAGGCGGGCGCCAGCTGCCACCGTTAAGCAGTTCTGGCCTCGCGCCTGGCTGAGGTCTTTTAAGGTGCTATCACCACTCTTTATCGTCCTCTCGTCCCTCTAGATGGTCGTCTGAGTTGGGCTACTTCAGCTCGTTGGATGATGTTCAGCCTCCATTAACGCAATAAAGGGACATTCTTTCCTGGATTTTGTATTGGTTCGATTCTCAGCCAAGGCACACGGAAACGGTAGTACGTACATCTCCGCCAGACTGATTAATGCCAGGATGCAACAAAAGGGTCAAAGGGTCAAAGAGTCCAACAAACAAACCACCTCCAGGTCGGCAGCAGAAACAAGCTCTGGCCGGCATGACGTCTTCGTACTCTAGAGTGCCCTGCTTGGGTGCCCTGCGTGGCAGAATATAGAGATTGTGAAACTATCCGATTGTACAACAGCCACTGCCAATGGCGCACATCGGTCTAGTCTACGTCTAGCGCCCGACACAAATGTCGGCATGCCTTGCCACGGGAGGAGGAGAAGGGGGCAGAAACCAAAGAGCTCTGTCGGGAGAGTGTCGAGCTTGATGAGCTTGTCGAGCTTGTTTCTTGGGCATGTGGGGTGGATAGCCCCATGCTCCATGTAGTATCGCGGGTATACGAAATGATAGACGAAATGGCGAAACGACACGGAGGCGAATTGACGAATCGGCCAACGGACCAATCATACAACACACAAAGCTCGACGGCTGCAACGCGTCCACTGCAGCGTATCACATCCTGGCATTTGGCAATCACGAATCACATCAGCCTGGCGCCTTTTGTGCGTGCTCTGGCATCCTTTACTTGCTATCATTGGATCTGCCTTTTCTTTCTATGGAGGCCATGCTGCTGACCACGGGGACCAATCCGTGTGGGCGGGCAACGGTCACGCAAAACTGTACCAGTCTACCGATTTTGGTAATGTGGTGAGAAACAAACAAGCGAGACCCGCGACGGAGACGCCAGGGCAGGACGAGACCGCAGACAGTGAAGAAGAGGGTGGGCAGCATGACAGACGCCAGCAGCACACTCGCGATATCTTTAGAGACGTGCCATTGCATCGGCGTATGGCGAGTGCGCAAGATGGCGACATTTCCGAGAGCCTGGCTCACTTTGCAGTATAAAGCCAGGGTCCGATGTCAACGCTGATCTCCTGTCACATTGCATTCTGTTTAGAAACGTTGTGAGACACATTTCCTCTGTACCGCGGATTGCCATTGCATCTGCTGCTGCCTCTATTCGCACCGAGTTCCACGTCTCCTTTCGGCTTCCCATTCTCCTCTCTCGCAGTCGCAGCCATGCCCACCGTGCTTTGGAACGTCGAGCGCACGGCCACGGCACGTACCGGGTCCGACGAGGACCTGGCCACGAGCTCGGGCGACGATAAGACGCCGCAGGTCTTCGTGTCAACTTGTCAGCAGACATCCCCCTCTGGGCGAGCCCGTCGACACGACGCGGCGCTTCTTTTGGGAGAAGTCGACGCCCCTCGACCTCGACGCTATTGCCAACGCAGCCGTCAGTCTACGACGACCCGGCCCTGGCCATCAAGTACCGCCCGCGCGAGGACTGGGAGAACCTCCACCGGTTCGATCCGCTGGCGCGCTGGACATGGCGCGAAGAAAAGGCACTCGTGCGCAAGATTGACCTTCGCATCTTTGTGTTCACGTGTGTCGCTTTCATGGCCCTTGAGATTGACCGTGTCAACCTGGCCCAGGCTGTGTCGACAATATGCTGGCGGACCTGGGCCTGACGACCAACGACTACAACCTGGGCAACACCGTCTTTCTGCTGTCCTTTATGTGTGCCGAACTGCCATCACAGCTGGTGTCCAAGTGGTAGGCCTCCCTCCCACGCCCATGACATGTTATGCGACATATATGCGACGTATATGCGACGTATGCGACGTGTATACGGCCCCAAAATTAAGTGCATACTGACACCATCTAGGATGGGACCGGATCGTTGGATTCCCATGCAAATGGTCTCTGGAGCATTGTGGCCATGTGTCAGTATCAAGCTCAGTGGCCGAACCTCGTTCCTCGTCACACGTGCCCTACTCGCCATTCTCCAGGGCGGTTTCATTCCCGATGTATGTCAACGGCCAATGGGCCGCGCTACCACAACAACTTGGCAGTCTGCTAACAACTTTGCTTCGTAGATGAATCTCTACCTGTCGTACTTTTATACGAGCGCCGAGCTGCCCATCCGTCTGTCTCGCTGGTGGGCGTCGATGACGTTGGCCATCATCATCGGTGCCTTCCTTGCCTTTGGCATCCTTCACCTGGACGGCAAGAATGGCGTTGAGGGCTGGCGTTAACCTCTTTTTGATTGAGGGCCTCATCACGCTTCTTGTCGGTTTGTCGGCGGTGTACTTTATGCCGCCCAGTCCAACTCAAACAAAAGGCTTCCCCCGTGGCAAGAAGGGCTGGTTCACCGAGCGGTACGTCTCTTCTCTCTCTCCCCGTCCTCGCATCAGAGCTTGTGGCCGTGACTGACATCGACAGCGAGGAAACCATCATTATCAACCGTGCTCTTCGCGACGATCCCTCCAAGGGCACAATGCACAACCGCCAGGCCATCACGCCTCGCCTGCTGTTCACTGCCCTCAAAGACTACCATCTGTGGCCAATGTACGTATTCTACGCATCCCGAAACAGTTTTGCTTTTTTTCACACCAGCTAACCTCTTTAGCTATGCCATTGGCTTGACGTTCCAGCTCGCCATGGACCCCCTCGCAGTACCTGACACTGAGGTGGGTCAACTGCCGCAGCAGCAGCAGCTTCATCTTCACTTCTAGCCGCCTCTCTCGCTAACAAGCTAACAAAATTCCACAGTCTCAAAGGCCTCGGCTTCTCCACATTCGAGACCAACCTGCTTATCATCCCGACGTATGTGCTGTCCATGATCACGCTGCTGCTCGGTACGCTGTTTGCCGGCTGGTCAGGCCGCCTCGCCCTCAACGGCCTCCTGGGCCAGTTCTGGGCGCTGCCCTGCCTCGTCGCCCTCTACTGCATCAACACCACCACCGAGAACAAGTGGGTGGTCTACGCCATTGTCACCCTGCTGCTGGGCTACCCGTCCAACCACTCGGTGCAGGTCGGCTGGGCATCGCGCAACGCCAACACCGTGCGGTCGCGCACGGTGTCGACCGCCATGTATAACATGGCCTGCAGGCGGGCGGTGTGATTTATTCCAACATTTACCGCGCCGACGACGCGCCGCGCTACCACCGCGGCAACCGTGAATCTCATTGGCATCAACGTGGGCGTTATTTTCCTGTACATTGCCGTGCACTTCTTTTACAAGTGGGTCAACCACCGCCGCGGACAAGATCTGGAACGCCTGGACGCCCGCCGAGCGCGAGCACTACATCAACACTACCAAGGACGAGGGCAACAAGCGTCTGGACTTTCGTTTTGACTACTAGAAAAGGCAACAATATGAACAAGGCTAACGATGGTGGAGCGTCGTCTGTTCTATTGTCTTATCATTGTCTGCTCTCTACAAGAAGCTCCAGTATATAAAGCAACAGCTTGGCATATCGCTGTCCTTTTGGCCCATATGCAACCTAGATAGGCAGCCACGCAAATATATTATATCTCTCTGCCCCCGTCACATCTGATGACCAAATCATAGCCCTTCCAGCAAAAAGCTGGAATTGTGAGGCCATCGGGGTGGTGAGTAAACTTTTTAAGTGTACGGCCTTATCCATTAACGAGGGATATAATAATTAACAAAAGAAGGAGGCCCTAAACAAGTCTAGGAAGTGTTATAAAGTCCTCGAAAGGTAATGTGGCTCTTTGTGGTTCTTACCCGCTTATGCACTATAGACGTCTATAAATATAATAATATCCTGCAACTGCAGACGAGTTAATTTCCCTCCTCTTGATCAAGACTGTCCGGCGTGTGTATTTATTTTAAAGCTTCACTTTAATAAAAAGCCGTCTTACGTATCAACCAAATCATGAGTTCTCGGTAGTTTAACTTAAGGCCGAAGAGTAATTTTATTTAGATAAAGTTATCGCGTTTACTTTAAAAAACGGGCTTTTTAATCGGCTAATAATTGTAACGGGCAGCAGGGCCGTGAAGGGTTTGGGCAGGCAGAGCACTGCCCTGTCGCGTCTCTATCCTTACTCCTTTCCTATATTCTCCGTCTGCATGATTATGGCCCTCACGCTTCGCCAATGGGCTAGACGCCTTCTTCGCCGAGCATCATTGCCAGTCGAGCACCAGGGTGGCGTCTTTTTTCTCCTTTTACCGAAAAGGACAAGCGCGAGCTTCTATTCGGGCCCACCGTTTCAATGCAGGAGGTATCAGGGATGGAAAATCCCGCGGGTGCCTCCAGTTCTTCGTCGGCGTGACCATCGTGATCAATGGAGCAATTCTGTACTGGACACTAGAGATTATTGCACCGGGCTCTGCGGAAACCGCGTTTCAAACATACAGCAAAACTGCAATATTTTCTGCGTATATTGCCGTCTACTTTTCTGCAGCTGTATCCGGTTTTTTGCATCTCTTGCTTAACACGGCCTCGACACGGACACAGCCAAAGATGCAGCTCTAACACAGACTCGCTCCATCAATTTGCTCGACTGGCTTTTGGATGGCAAAGCTTTATTCCGTCGGACTTTGCGCATCTGCACTTCGCGAGTTCGGTCTCTCATTCCACCCACGAACGACACCGCACGATCAGTCTAGAGGAGGAGATGATGTCTGTGTTTGGTTTTCGGTGTCCTCGAAGCATTGTCCGTATACTTGGCACCTTTTTCTGGGGCGGTTTGGTCGGTTTCAATGGTCGGCGGCATGGCCCTACTTATTTCCTTGTTTCTGGGCAACTCATGGTCTCGCGTCAAGATTGGGACTTTCCGAGTTTTGCCGAGAAACACAGGCCAAGAGAGGAGTATTAAATATAACAATGAAGCAGCCGCCGATAAGTAGCCTAAAATACCCATAAGGCGACTCGAATTGGATTGCACTACTTTTAAAAAGGAGACTGACAGCAAATTGGGCCTATAAATGATAATTTATCTATGCTTCCACAAATATCCATCGCAAATTTTATCAAGATTGTATCCAAGGGACTGTAAATCAAGTCATCAGACACAAACGACAAAACAATGTAAGGAATGCAACACCAAGAGCCTGGACGGTTCGCGCTACCTACACCCCACCCAGCTAGTTTTGGGTCTCATACGCGGCGCCTGCAATATCATTCACATTATCACTCCACCCTCGCGGACGGCCTGTGTGTCGCAAACCGTCTTATCCTCTTGGCCGTTTTACCGTCGATGCTCAGCCCAGCTCCATTGCCACCTCTCTTGACACCGGCGACGGCAACCTCGCGCAATGTACGACGGTGCCCGGCGCATCAGAAGTAGCTTTGGCCAATTTTCCTCCATGGGCGGTGTAGTGGGTCTCAATGACAAAACGCCCAAATGACGCCAGAACCTCGAACGTGATGAAGACGCAGTAGACAATGTAGTTAATTCGCAGTGGATGGCGTCGAGGGCAAATGCCGTTGATGTACTGGTTGAAGAAGAGGGCGAGGCAGATGCAAAAGTTGAGCCAGGTGTAGGCCCTTGGCACGGAGGCTGTAGGGCAGGATCTCGGTCGTGTAGTTTTGTGATGATTACCGGACCTTCGTAATTAGTTAGTAAGTGGCTCTGACTTCAAAGTGGAAGGAGGGAAGGAAGATGCGGGAGCTAGGCATCGGCTAAAAGTGGGGGCGCAGGACGTACTTGATGCCGCGGTAATGCGGCCCGTGTAGAGATACGTGAAGAGAAATGAAGCCATATGCGAGGCCCTCTGTTTCGGCGCAAATGTCCGTCATTGCGTAGAGATGATTGTCCAGGGCAACAAAGGTTCACGAGTGTTCCAATGGTTTCGAGGGCCAGGTACAGCGGGCGGACGTCCAAAGTAGTCGGCGACAAACGATAAGGCCAATGTTGACCACAAGACCCTCCGGTATTTCATGCCTGCGTTGACGCCGAGCTGTGTCTTTAGATTCGTGTTATGCCAACCAGCGTCCATCACGTAAGTGAGATAGTAACCTTAATCCAAACCGGTTTGGCCATGACCATTGACCTGAAGAAAGCAAGAGCCGTTGATGATACCGATGCGCTTGGGGGTTTGCCCGGAGTCCGGAACCAGATCCAGCCAGGCGGTTTGGTTGGCTTCTTGTCCATGGCAATGGCGACCCTTGATTCTCGGCTAAACCTCGAGCTGCAACAAACCTCGTCGTCCTGGATCTCCCTCAGGCGTGGTAGTTACACGAGCAATGGTCGTGGGGCCTCGTCGAGCCCGGTCGGTGGGTATGATGAGCCAACGCGGGCTCTCGGGCATCCAGTACAGCGTGCTCACGATGATGATAGTGCAGATGCCCTGCAGCAGGCTGGGCAGGCGCCACGACCAGTTGCTCTTGATCTGGAGGGTGCCGTAGGTGACCCAGCTGGCAATGAACGCGCCCGACTGGTACGACGACGCGCTGAGCGTCACCAGAATGGCACGGTCCTGGGGTGGGCAATCTCGGCAATCAGCAGCGGCGCCAAGTTTCATGACAATTGTGTTGCCAAAGCCCAGGACGAGACGCGCTGCGATGAAACATGCCAAAGTTCTGGGCGCCCGACTGCAGGCCGATGGCGAGGATCATGATGCAGCAGCCAATGAGCAGGCCCACCTTGCGGCCAAACCAGTCAATAAGGTACGGCACGGGCAGCTGGCCCGATGAATCGAGCCGAAGGCTCATTAGAGGCATTGAAAAGACCGAGCATCGAGCCCTGTGGGTGGCCAAAGTAAGTCCTGCTAGTAACCGAGAGCGTCTGCAAGACCGTTCTGCCTTGGAGCCATCGAAGCCATTGGCGTGTTGGTGGCGATGACACGACAATGAAAAAGTAGAGGCGGTGCAGGTGGGGTCTCTTCCACCAGGGCGCACGCGGGAACTCGCGGTTGGCAAAGAAGAAGTGTCCCTTGCGCCGGCCTCTGCGGCGCCTTCACCGGTTTGGTTGGTCGGATCCAGGTGGCCAACCAATATGGATGCCCATGGTGGGATAGTGGGTGGACGGGGCGAAGAAAAGAGGTGTTTATTTGAGGATTGGGTAAGAAGTAAGTAAGACACCGTGAACCAACTTGTGTACTTTCTACTCAATGTCGAGGTGGACATTTGGAGGACTGGGACGGGACGAGCCAAGTACATATACTTGGCTGCCAAGATAATATATGCATTGTGGCGCATCCCGGCCGACTTACCACGGCTGCCGGCACTGCCATGAGCAACAGCAGCGGCCACTTGCCGAATTGGGGACCTTTCACGAACACCCTGGGGTCTCGTTGGGGTGTTTCCTTTTCGGAATAGCCTTCCTAGCTGCCTTGCACGCGTCAATGATTGTTTATTCTTTAGGCTAAATTGCTTCGTGGGGAGGCCTAACCTCTACGGAGACGCAAAGGACGTTAATAGAGTGGGACGACTGCGGGGATGAGGGACGAAGACGGAGTCTGGAGGGAAACGCCTGGAGGACTCAGACATATCTGGACAGACGGTGAAGAAAAACGAAAGTTTTACATTTAGCCTAAGCAGCAGATGCTTGTCTCCTGGCCAGGGCCAACCCTAAAGCTGCACCAATGATTCCTGTCCTCTGTGTTCTTTTCTCTTTACAGGACTTTGAAGAGCACATGCACTTGCCAGAAACGCTACCGGATAAATGGCTTTGCTTTTCGTGCTGCCAGACTACCGTCGTATCGTCATGCGTCGACTAAGCTATCTCTGTCCCTGGTACCATTTTTTGGGAGTAGCAATGGAGGTCGTTCTCCTCACCGTCTTTTGGTCTCTTCACGGCCACGCACGCTTTTTCGATAACTGAGTCATTGGAATATCCGAGGAAGAGAATTAAGAAATGAAAGAAGAGGGGGGAAAGAAGAAAGAAAGGAAAGGGGAAAAGGTAAAAGAAGACCCCTCATCGAGCCCCCACGATGGACCTTCAGTCTAACCATATTCCCGGGTAAAGGAGAGGGCAAAGAAAAGAATACACCAAGAATCTGGGTTCGGGAAAACGGCCTATACGATTCGAGTGAACGGCGGGACTGCGTCTCAGGCAGGTTACCCCGAGGCCCGGCATCCCGATAACCCGGTTGGTTGCGAACCAACAGCTCGCTTAAAATTAACGTTATAGATGTACATTTTCCGCGATTAATCGAGCCCATTAGACACTGGCCGCGTTTGTCTGGCCTTTTCTACTTTACCGCGGTTCTTCGCACAACGGCCAAGGCAAAACGCGCAAAGAGCACAGCCAGACAAAGGCATCACCTAGGCATCACCTCGTCAACCATTGGCACCCGCTCCCTTCAACCCGATCATTCCAGGCTTCTCGCCCGACCCGTCGATGGTCAAGGTCGGCGACTGGTTTTTTCTTGGTCAACTCGACCTTTCACATGTTCCCGGGCCTGCCCATCTACGCCTCGCGAGATCTTCTATCCTGGAAGCAGATTGGTACGTTATGGTGAGGGACCTCGAATAATTTTGTGCCATTGTTTATCTGACACATCTCACTCACTTTACCTTGCCCAGGAAATGCTATTCACCGGAAGGACCAGCTGAGCCTGGCCACGGCCGATACACGGCTGACACCGCTATAACGAGGCCGGCAAACTAACCGAGGTCATGGCCTGCACCGGCGGGCTCTATGCGCCCACGATTCGGCACCACAACGGCCGGTTCTATGTCGTCTGCAACCAACGTGATCCACCGGACACCAAACCCGTCCGAGGACGGCAAGCAGCCCCAGGACACGACAGAAAACTTTATCGTGTCTACAGGGGACATTTGGGCTGGTGACTGGAGCTCTCCGACGTAACTTTACGTTTACCGGCATCGACCCCAGCCTCTTCTTTGATGACGATGGCAAGGTGTACATCCAGGGCTCCCGCTGCACCGGGGCCGTTACACGACCATTCGACAGGTCCGATTGACCTCACGACCGGCGCAGCCCTCTTCAGACGAGCGCTTGCTCTGGAAGGGCACGGGCGACATCTACCCCGAGGGCCCGCACATGTACAAGCGCAAGGGCTGGTACTACCTCCTCATCTCCGAGGCGGCACACACGAGGGCCACATGATCACCAATGGCGCGTTCCCGCGATATCTGGGGCCATACAGCGAATGTCCGCACAATCCCATCCTGACCGCCCGTGGCACCGACGAGTACATCCGCTACACGGGCCACTGCGATATACTCGAGGACGACAAGGGCCAGTTGGTGGGGTGTGTGTCTGGGCGTGCGCAAAGACGCCGGCGGGCGGTTCATCATGGGCCGGGAGTCGTTTCTGACACGCGGCCAGTGGGACGATGAGGACTGGCTGACGCTGGAGCGTGTCAAGTCGAACCCAAGCGGGCTGGCCCGAACGACGGGTAACGGGGCCTCTGGCAGCCGCTGCGGCACAACCCAACATTGACTTTCTCTTCATCCGGGACGCCAACTTGAAGCACCACAGGCTCAGCGATGACGTTTTGGCTCGATGGTGACCCTGACAGGCACGCCAGTGGACCTGTCCGCACCGCACGAGTCGCCTACCTTTGTCGGCAAACGACAGCGCAGCCTCTACGGCAAAGCACAGCGTAGCCTTTGCAGACATTACGCTCGACACGTGGAAGGCCTGGACGGCTGCCCAGCTCAAGTGCGGCCTGGCTGTCTTCAAAGACGCCGGCGGGCGGTTCATCATGGGCCGGGGACGCAACGACGCGCCAGACTGGCGTGGTCTTTGAGTTTGTCAACACCGGCCCAGAAACGGTCGAGGGCAGCACGGCACGAGTTGGGGGAAACAGGACATATCACGTCATTGTCCTTGCGCATCGAGTACACAGAGCAGGAGTATGCGTCTCCTTTACAACACAACAGAAGCAACATCATCGGACGATGGGTGGACGTGTGTGGACACGGTCGACACGCTGCACATGACTGACCCCGACTTCGTGGGGCCGGTTGTGGGTGTTCTTTGCTACGAAGTGCCTGCCCTGTTCGACGTTTGGGCTTGCGTGGTCTTTCCGTAGACTAGGTGAGGTCACGGCGGATAAACAGGACGAAGCAAAGATAATAATTTAATTAGATATATATTAGTGTTCCTCATGAGTAAACCGAAAAAGTGCTCGACGATAACGGGGTGAATGATGAAAAAGAAGAAAAAAACATCAACCACTGGTATAGCATGCCTTGGACAGCCTCTTCATTCAACTTGGCTGTCTCTATACAGCTATTTAAGGTGAAGCCTTTATAAGATGATAGCAGTGCGCTTGTATCAAGTCCCTTTTCAAAAATTGCCTCCAGGCCACGCGATCAACGTGAGTGATTGTAGGTCAGTCCTTTTACAGGACAGTATTGGGACCGCTCCAAAGCTGGTGTTGATAAGGTTGGAGGTAAAGTTGATTTCGCGAAATTGACCAAGCCACAGGTTCACAAAAAACAAATGAATGCATTGTATGCAGCCTCTGAACCTGTGGTAGCCAAAGCACTCTTGGTCGACTACCAAAGAATGTGAGGCTCCTCGCACTCCCCATCGAAACCATGCCGATTGAGGTGGTCGTAGACCTTGTCAACAGACGCCTGAAGAACATGGATTGAATCCCTCTTCTGCTTCCGCCAGGGCCTTGCATACTTCGCGATAGAAAAGGGCTCGTTGTTATTGTTGTCAACAGAAGCTAAGAATAGCGTTTTTCCAGACTTGGTAGTTGACCATGGCCTTTCTCCGCCGAAAACAGCGGCCATTGACGTAGAAATTGAAGTCGTTGTTGTCGTTTGTAGCTAACCATTAAAAAAATCTTTAACAATATAACAAAAAAAGATTTTCGTTCCCAAAGTATGGCAAAAACCAACCACAAAGACGGCCGAAAAGTTGATAAAAGACTCCCAAACTAGGAGAAAAGAAGCTGATCGTAAAATTGGGTCAAAACAAAACAATGCGCATGAAAAGCGGGAGGCCTCATGACCTGATGGCGAGAAAACGACGACCAAGATTAGGATCCTAACAAAAGGCTAGTGACGCCGAGGCAGGGCCCAGTGGTGTGGTCACCACCACCAAAAAAGAGGAGCTGGTCAGGCGTGCGTTTGGTTGTATCTCGAAGCTGCCACATCCCAGGCCATACAAAGATTAGTCGTAAACAAGCTTGATGACTTTGGTGACTGCCAAACACGCGGCGAGATAAGCAATTCTGGTGCCTGATGGACACCGGGCGATGGACACCGGGCGGTAAATTTGTCGCCCACTGGTGCCAAAGGATAGATCTAATGTTGACAAGGCAGTGGCTGTCATCACTGCAGTCTTTCAAATTGCTGGTCTTTGCAGGATAGCCGCGGCCGGCTGAAATCTCAAAATGTGTGGGAAGAGCCCATAAAAAGGGAAGGTAAAGCCACAAGGGACAGAAATCATACTTTGGAGCTCAAAACAGCGGCACAATCTTGATCACCAACATACGATACTCCTCCGCCTGTCTTTCATGTAACTGACGCCTGTTTTAAAAGTGTCGTTCGCTTCTGCCGATTATCACCTCTCCTATCGTTTATACCCAGAACACGATATGCTTGTCACAAGACATTGAGCGTCAAGTCAAGCGTATGCCGTAAGCCAGTCATGAAAGGGTTTGCAACTCGACGTCCCGTAGATAAAACGTACAGAATGGTGGAAGAAGGCATGCGGGAATATGTACCATCGTTGGCAATATGTCCAAAATAAGCGCTCAAGTGAAGCAATGATCAGCTTGTTCCCGAGCCCTTCGAAAGAAGCACAAGCGTTCGAGACGTGCACCGCTGAATGGTTTCGTTTCATCAAAAACACATGCACCGGGTTGTTTTTTGCAAGACAAAGTGGCTGGTGAAGTCTCTTGCATGAAACAATGGTGAGAGTTATGATTATCCTCTTTTTTATGGCATGATGGGGAAAGGGTGCTTCCCACGCAATGATTATTTGTCCGTACAAGTGCTTCGATGGGGCTTTGGTTTTCCCATGGTAATGGCAGTATTGATACCAACACTTGAACACACACTCTGGCTCGTCATGTCTTGAGTGTCCGTGTTTCCTGCTTCGGACTGAAAGAGTGGGCGTCTCAACGGCATACACCGAACGCCTCTCCCACGCAACAGTGCCCGTCAGGTCATCAACTCCGTACTGCCCCGGCCCAGCTGTGACAGAAGGCCATATGCACCTCTTCCAACATAGACACAGTTGCTTTATGGCAGGCACCGCTGCAAGTGATGACGTTGTTCCTCCAATGCATTGCCTTGCAGGCGTCATAGACGCCCGTGGCTTCGACTGGACATGAAGAATTGCTAGCTGGGAATTTGCAGCTTGCTTTTTGCCATTTCCTCATCAAATGGTGTGTTATTGATGGAAACCTTAGGAGCCGGTGACTTGCAGCTTGCTGCCAGAGTCATATATGTTGCCCACAGCCACATGGATGGAGAAGTGTAAGACCACTTTCAAAGTTGTGAAGAACAATTGGTGCATCTTGACCGGCGCTTTAAACGGCCATCCATGGAAGATTGAGCCGTAAGGGGTGCCGACCAGTTGGCAAGTGGTCAAAAAGACAGCGTAAGCCAATTTTCCGCGCAGCTTTTGGGCCTTGGTTCTCTCCAAAGTGATCGTCGCGTCGGGGACAACATGGAAGGCACGGAATAAAGGCTGCGCTCAGCGCAACAACGGTAGTGCAATGCGGTTCATCAGTCGCGGCTTGCCGGATGGTCAGGGGTCTCAATATATGCCACAAAGTGAACGTGCTGTTGAGATAAACCCCGTGATATAAAATATGCGCGGTGGTAGGAAGAGAAGAATAAAAACGAGAGAGGGAAAAGAAAAGGGATGGGAAGGATGAGGAGTTTATATAGTTGTGAAACAGAAGGCGAGAGAGTTTGGGTTCGGTGATTGTCCCAAAATAGCAGAGGCGTTAGTCTAGCATGCAGATAGTGAGTGCCCATTGACAAGGTGTATCAATGACATTGAGCTCTCAAGTTGCAAGTGTCTATTTTGAGGCTTGTCTCAGCTTCGTCCGTGGTGGGCTATTCAGAGTGCGGCGGCGTGTCACTGTTGCAGTCGATTGCCTCTCAGGTTCGATTCCACCATGTTTTGCTGCATCTTCACCTGCATCTGAGCTTGATATGATCTTCTTGTAAGTGACTTTTCAATGCCATCTCACAGAGAATGACGTGTTGGTGAGATGTGCGTCAAAATTACCACACAGTGACATGCTGGAAGATTTGTAATTTCGAAGTCAACGTGAATGCCGGAACGATTTGAAAAACAATAATAAGGCTGCCGAAGCGTTGAGAAAATTGTGACACATAACAGGAAAGTAATGTCTGAGATCTGAGTTGAAAGCCAAAAACCAGGAAGGACAACTGTCGGTCAATCAAAGGCTCTCACGTCGAAAATGACCTTCGTCGTGACATCTGCCTCGCATGTACTTGTACTCTGTAAATCAACAAACTGTGTTCTAAATATACTCACTAAAAACGAGCTCAGTCTTCAACTGAGTAATACCGTTTGGTTTGTGAGAAAAAGAAGTTGTGACCCACAGCTGTCTCGGCTTGAATTGGCGCGAGAACCCGCTGTCTCTCGGCACATTTGTAGTGGTGCGGGGACTGTGGGGAAGGCACCAGTGGGCGGGAGAACGCCAAAATGGAAAACGCGCAGAAACAGTGCGCTGGAGACCCCGCTTCGCGCCTGCCTCCAACGTCGGTGCTTAAAGGGGCCGGGACAAAGCACACGGCAGCCACTGATCAAAAGGGAAGGAGGGAAGGGCAAGAAGGAAAGGACTTTTTTGGAGACATCGGTTTGGGTGTATTTGAGGTTCACTTTTGCCCCTTTTTCTGTGTCTTCCTCAACAACGAATTTCCCCGACCAAGTACCTCGCCTCCTCCTCTGCACCTTCCCTCGAAGCAGCCACATGTCCTCTTTCCACAGCTACTCGTCGGCAAGGTGGCCGGCATCACCGGCGGCCTGACTGGCAAACGGACGAGTGAAGTTTTTGGAGAATCTTGTCTCTTTTTTTTTTCTGTTTTTTTTTGTGTTTCCTCACTTGATGCTCACAGGCCCCAGGCTAATTGCCCTCGACTACCTGCCGGGAACACGGCAGCCCAAGGTCGCATCAATCACCTTGGCGGCCCCCGGCGAACAACCGAACCCCCAAAGGAGCTTCCTCCAGAGGCTGCCGCCGCTGCTGCCGGCGGCGAAGCCATCGAGAACCATGTCGTGACGTTTGCCGGTGATATTTTCCAAAGCCCGGAGACCGGCCGCAGTTTGTCGAGCACATCGTGACGTCGTTCAAGCCAAAGGACAACCCAGAGCCAAAGGAAGACTCGAACGTGTTTGTGAGCAACGCCGGCGTCTGCCAGTTTGCCGAGTTCCTGGAGCTGTCGCCCCAGCTCTTTGAGCACCAAAACGCTGGCCACCAACAAATGTCGGGCGCCCCGTTGCTACGCCCCGTCCAAAAGGGCTGCACCCCCGGTCGCCCCCCAGATGGGCGCTGCAGCAGACGCCCGGGCTGGCGGCATAACGCATCTCATCTGGCCGCATTCAGCTCCATCTCGGCGCTCGTCGGCGGCGGCCATCCAGACACACTACACTGGCCCCACCCCCAACGGCCGGCGTCAAGAGCCTGGAATGCAGTCGTGTGGGCCATTGAGACCCTGGGCCCATAGTACGGCATCCGCCTGGGCAAACTTCCGGGCTGCTGCCAGGGGAAACCCATCCGCCCACGCAAGCTCCAAATGACCCCGTCCCGATCCCATAGGCCCCCCGAAACGAAGGGCCCCAAAGCGCCCAACCCTTTAACCCGTCCCGAGGGGCCGGGCAACGCCCCGCTGGGCCGCTTGGGCCTGCCCAAAGGATAAATGGGCCGGTCCGGCTGTGTTTCTAGCCTGCGAGGAGCTGAGCAGTTTTGTGGTGTAAGTCCCCTTTACTTTTTTTTCCTTTTTTTCCCATTTTTCCCTTTCTTCTTTTTCATTCGTCATTCCTCCCTACTAACGGTCTAGACTGGTGCTGACTTCTGGTAGATCGGTCTTATGTCAGAAGTTGCAGTAGCCCACCCAATCTTGTATATAGTCCATAGACTTTACTTTCATTTACTGGATTTTTTGATGGACAAGTCCTTCCGGTATTACTGCTGTTGTTATGCTGTGTTGCGTAAGAGCAACCCGCAAATGTGACTATTGGACTCGGATGCACGGGTAAGCCCCACTTTACTGCAAACTCGTCAACGTGATGTCTCCACTTTGGCGCATGGGATGACATCGTACGATTTTGAGGACATTTTTGCCGAGGGGTGAAGCTTGCGCTCCAGCGTTCCGTTGCTCCCCGTTGAGAAGGCACAATTTTCGCGCGCAAACCAACTACCGGCCCAATTGCTGCGAAACACTTGCGCGCAGTCTTCTCTTCCAGATCTTACATCATACACATCGCCATTTTTTGCGGGCACAACCACACACGAACAGCACAAGATGAATACCGTAAGCAACAATTCACAGCTTTGGCTGAGCTCCACGACAAGATGCAATCTGCTTTTGTTTCTGTCCTTGCTCTCGAGTATTTGAGCTAACCACCGTTCTCCCCTCTCCAGGTAAAGTCCGTTTTGGTACGTCGCTCGCCCACGTCGACAACAGAAGCAACGCGTCCACCCCCGTCTCCCTCGCCTTACTGACCAACGTTCTCTCTGACCAACAGGCTCGGCTGGGCTCCCTCTGTGCTGGTACGGTCTACGATACCTCTTTTTACTGCTTCTGTCCTTGTGTCTTTCTCGTGTCGTCACTTCAATGTCACTAACATGGCCCGTCTCACAGCCGCGGGCGCCGCTACTACTTTGCCAAGAAGAGCATCAATGCTGATCGCCAGGCCCGTCTCGCCGAGCAGCGCCCGCAAAAAGTCCGCCCTCGACGCGCTCGAGCAACCCAACGCCAACATGGTGCCATGAACAGCCAGATCGCTGCGGCAGCCGCAGCTGCACCGGACCGACGCCGTCGGCTCGCCCAGCCAGAATCCTCGAGCGGCGACCCAGCGCCCACACGGCACGCACCGGCCACAGAGACACAACGCGTGCTGGAGAAGAGCAAATACGAGGCCAGCGTGCCCTTCCAGAGTCCAAAGGGAGACAGGTTCTCGTAAAGGAGGGGCCGCGAGGGTACCGAGGTGAAGAGACGGAGCTGCTGGGGAGGGGGTGAGGCGCCGATGTTAGGCGAAGTTGTTAGCAGCACGGCGAGCACCGACATGGTGGAGTTGGGGGCGGCTGGGAATGCCACAGCTACTCATGCACGACTCGGCACGATGAACGGGCTGGAGGACGTGTAATTATGACCCCGACAACTGGTCTTCTTTTCCATGTTTTTTATACTTTACTTTTTCACATTCCACTCTAGATTGGCAGATATGGGGGTGCTGGTTCCTTTGCATTTGTAACAGTAAATCTTGGAAAAAAATAAAAGAGACATGCGCAACCAAAAGAGCAATGACACAAGGAACAAATGCTGTGTAATGTCTCGTCATCGTCAACATCACGAAAATCATCAATCACAAGGCTGAAGAAGCTCACTACTGGAGTCCCACCGCAAAAAGAGCGCTAGTCCCAAGTAGGCGCTGGTGCTCCACTTATTTCACACCCCAAAGCCAAAACATCCACAGCTTCAACTCAGCTTCAAACAGCCTCTCACACGACACGACACGACGCCATCAGATTTTCTACGCTTTCAGCAAGCACACGCACCGCCTTCAAGATAATGGCTTCTGTGTCGATTGTGCACATTTAGACCGGGCCATCGGTATTCATCCGCCTCAGCCGCGTCTGCCTCGTCACATCACAAACTCGTCTCTTTTCAGCTTCATCCTACGCGCTCATCCACCTCGCAATGCCTGCCACCAGTGCTGCGGCCGAGCTGGCCATTGCCAAGGCCTCTCTCACGGCCGTTCTCCTGCGCCCCGATCCTGCGCCCTGTCCCCGCGCCGACATTGACGAGTTCGCCCGCCAGCTGACCCTCACTGCCGCGCGCTGCTCGCCTGCCAACGTCCAGGTTTGACACTGCTCTTCCTCCTCCTCTCCACACCTTGACCTCTTCACGTCTCCACCTCTCCTTGTATTCTTCGCCGACATCCCCAATCATCGAACCATAACTAAGCGCTCTCTCGGACGTGTTGGGCTGGCCTCGCTTCGGCGCCGCTGCTCGCCCTTTTCCTTTCCCTCCCTCTTTACCCTTGGAAAACAGACCTGCAAAAGATGGATGCTGCAACACGTCACGCCATCGTCCGCCCGGACAGCCGCTGTCGGCCGCTACCTTGTAGCTCTGGCCAATTCATTCTCGCCGACTGCGCCCACAAGCACGAAACGCGCAGATAAAAGCACCAAAGAAACATCTAGTCGCCGCAAACGCCTCCACCTTTTGTACATCATCAACGACGTCCTGTTCCACGTCACGTTTCGCAGTGGCCACGACAACGGCCGCACGAAGTCGCCCTTTACAACCAGCATTGAGCCCTTTCTGGAGCCGCTCGTGTCCAGCGTCGCCGCGTTTGTCCGCGCGCCCAAGCAGCTCGCCAAGATCCGCAGCCTGCTCGACCTCTGGGCCGAGAAGCACTACGTGGCTGACAATGTGCTTGCACGACTGCGCACTGCCGTGGACGAGGGGCCTCGCCTTGCAGAAGAGAAACTCCAAAAGGACCGGAGGGGAACGAACTACAAAAGACCTCTTCTGCTTCTGCTTCTGTCGCTGCGCAGCCCGCGCCGCGAACGGGCAAAGAGGCACCGTTCCTTCTCCCTGCCCTCCATGGCGACCCATCCACGCCATGGTACGATCTACCCGCAGCAAACTGGCTGGCTGTGCTCGAACCCAACTCGACACGCCCCATGAACCCAGCGGCCCTCAAGCCGCTGCAGATGACACCCGGTCCTGCACCGCCTGCTCTCGTGGCCAGCGTGCAGGCGCTGCTCGCAGATGTGAACCGCATGTTTTGCGACGACGGGGAGGCCGGCGCGGGACCACGCCAGAAATCCGGGCACGTCAGACACAATCCAAATGGACTCGGATGTCGATGCCCTGGGCGAGCACATTGAGATTGACGTTCTGAGTGGCGACATTACGGGCGGCGACACCTACTACGGCTGTCGCGTGCCTTTTGCAAGAGCATGAAAGAGCGGCAGAGACGGCGACAGCGCGGCCACAACGACCCAGACCTCGACTTGCCGGATGCTGACCACGACAACCGAGGAAGACGTCAGGACAACAGAGGTGACAACAAGGTCAGGGTCAGGGTCAGGGCCGCCGGGAAGACGACAGCCAGTCTTCCTCGCTGTCGTCGCCAAAGCCGGCATTCAAGAAACGTCGTATCTCGGCATCACCATCGCCCGCTCAGCGCGGCGATGCTCGTCGACGCAGGCACAGCCAGAGCTGGAGCAGAAGTCGCAGTAGAAGCCGCAGTCAAAGCCGGAGAGACAATGGGAGCCGATCACGGCTTCATGTGCCCGGCCACTCGCACCACGACCAGAAAAGATCTCCATCGCGGTCGCCATCGCGCCATTCTCCTCACGCCAACCGCTACCGGCGCCGTTCACGGTCGAGGACACGGTCCAGGTCACGAACAAGGTCGCGGTCGCGGTCAAGGTCATGGCAAGAGTCGGGGTCGCCACGGCGGCATCACAACCTAGATGTTGACCGGGGCCGGGATCGTGACCGCTACTCCCGGTCACCACACAAAGACCGCTACGACCACGGCGATCAACATGTTGCCCATCTCCAGCATCATCTGCCGCCCGTTCCCTACCCCAAACAGCAGCAGTCTTTCCAGAATCCTCGCCCTCCTTCTCCTCCTCCTCTGCCTCCTTTGCCTCCTCCTCACCCACCATATCCGCCACATCCAAGTACGGGCGGTTTCCCGTTTGTTCCTCCACCGCCTGTTCCTCCACCTGGCTACCATGGACCGTGGCCACCGCCGCTGCCTCCCATGCCTCATCAAATGATGCCTGGCCAGGCACAGGTGCCAAATAATGCATGGGCAGGCGGGTGGGCGGTCCCTCAGCCTCCGCCCCTGCCACAGCAACAACAACAATATCCGCAGCACCAGCAGCATCGCTCTCCATATCCTCCTCAGGATATGTACCGCCAGCACCCGCAGCATGGGCAGCATCCTGATTATCAGCAGCAACAGCAAAGGGGCCAACAGGCGACACACGCGCATCAACCCAAGCAAAATCAAAGGGACAGGAAAGACTCGCGGACCGGTCTAGAGGGTGGTGATGTGAGCAATCCAGAAAATAATAACGAAGATATTTTTAATATTTCACAAAGTGGCATGTCCAATAAATAAAATGTAACTTGATATTTTTTTTTTTGAAATAATTCATATACAATTTTTCGACGCTATTTTTGAAGCATGAATTATTAGTCACTAAATTGGAATAATAAATATTTCAGAAAGCAGAAAGCAGAAATACCAATAAAACATAAATGCCAATGCAAATTGCATATTTATATCTCGCCGTTTTGGTAATGGGAAAAGACCGCCATGCCGGAACGCCTGTATCTAAATCCAATGCACTGTGCTCACTCACCCTCCACCCCCTTTTTGTACAATGATCCAACGACGCTTTTTCAGTCCATACCCAGCCAGCCCTCCTCGTCGTTTTCGTCATCATCAAAGACAACAACCTCGGCTGCCTGCTCCTCGGCTGCCTTGCTCTTTTGCAGCGTCTCGCCCTTTTCTATCAGAGCAAGGGCCACGGCCACGGGCTGTGCTGCCTCCAGCTTCTTGGCCTCCTGCCGCGCCTGGGCCTGTTGCAGCAGGTAGTCCACCGTGTACACGTTCTCGTCGGCCAGCCGCCGGATCTCGTCCCGCATGCGGCCCACAGCCCGCGCCACCACACGCAGCTCCACGTCTAACTTGCCACGGTTTGCCGTCAGCCACGCACCGTGGCGGTCCACCAGCGCCTTGATCCACAGCAGACAGAACTCAATGTGCGGCGACTGCTCAGTCTGGGCCGCCACAAACCGCAGCAGACGTGCCACGTAGACCGTGGGCACGCCCTCGACCACCAGCGCAATGTCCTGGTGCGGCACCTCGAGGAACACGTGCTGGATCAGCGTCGACTCGTTGAGACGGAACGCCATGACGAGCGCCTTGAGGCAGTCCTTCTCCTCGCGCAGCACTGCCAGCGTCGACGCGGGCGTGATCTCCATGCTCAGGTCAAAGGGTCGAACGGCAGCGTGCTGTCGAGCGAGTACACGAGAAGGCCCTCGGTCGATGCCGCACAGAACGCCAGGCCCGTCGGCGAAAAGGCCACGCCAGAGACACGCACCTCGGGATGCTGCGCCGCGCCGAAGGGTCGCCGCCACGTTTGGAGCCGGCAGCGAACGGTCCAGACGGTCTTCGCGGTCCGAAAGCTCGCCCTGCTGATCCAGCTCGGCCATGGGGCCGGCCTCGGTCAGCTTGCCGCTGTTGAGGAACTCCTGCGTGCCCGACAGCGACAGGTTGACGCTGACGGTAAACTTTTTGAGCAGCACGCCCGTCGTCACCGAGTACAGGCAAATATACTTGCTGCGGCCGGCAGCCAGCAGGCAGCTGCCGTCGGTGCTGTACTGGATGGTGCTGAAGCTCTTGGTGCCGGCCACGTTGGCAGCCGTGCGGCGGTCAGAGATTTTGCGGCCACCCGAGACGTCGCGCCGGCCGTCGACGCCAGCAACCTGCGCCGCATCGGTAATCGACCAAAACGTCAGCTGGCCATCGAGTGTCGACAGCGCGAGCTGCTGCGAGTCGGGCCGGATCGCCATGTCGAGCACGTCAGCCTGCAGCTGCAGCGGCTCGCTCGTCTGCGTGCGGTTGAAGACGGACCAGATGCGCGCCGTGCGGTCCCAGCTGCCGCTCACGAGCACGCTACCGTCGGGCGCAAAAGCGAGTGTCGAAACGGGGCCCTCGTGGCCCGACAGGCGGTCGAGCAGCTGGCCGGTCTGCACGGACCAAATGTGAATGTCAAACGAGTCCACCGAACCAGCAGCAACGACTTCGCCGCTGGGGTCGACGGCCATGCAAGAAAAGGACAGGCGCGTCGGCGCAGTGAACGTGCGAAAGTTGCGGTACCGGATGAGATCCCAGGCGCGAATCGAGCCGTCCAGACTGGCCGTGAAGAGCACGTTGCCCTTTTTCGCAAACTCGCACGCCGTGACGCCGCTGGTGTGCTCGGTGAACGTGACCACACAGAAGCCCGATTCAATGTCCCAGACCTTGATGCGGCCGTCGTCGGCCGTCGTGATGATGCGCTGGCCGTCGGGGGCGTACACGAGCGCGTTCATGCTGTCAAAGTGGCCCTGCTGTTTGAGGATGTACGACTCGGACTGCCACTCCCAGACGAGCAGCTGGCCCAGCTTGGACGCGCCAAACGCCAGCCACTCGCCCGAGGCGTTGATCGTGACGTGGTCAATGTCGCTCTGGGAGATGCTCAGCGTGTGGATCATGTTGAAGTCAGGCATCTCGTAGAGACAGAAAACGCCACTGGAGAACCCGGCCACCAGCAGGTTCGAGGGCGCGTGGTATGCCGCGCACCGCAGGCTCGTGTTGTTCTGGTGAAAGTAGTGGCGGTTAGCAATACGCCAGCGCATGTCGCTGTCGTCCTCGTCTTCACTGTCGTCGTCGTCCGAGCTCTCCTCGCCCGCCTTTCGTGGCGGCTTGAGGTACTGCCACTCAAACAGCGCGCCGTCTTTGCTGATCGTGTAGATCGTCTCCTGGTCCCGCGAGAACCAGGCACCAACCACGGCCTGCCGGTGGCCCGAGAGCACCGTGGGGCGGAACCCTTCCTCGCGCGCGAGGTTCCATATCCGCGTCGTCAGGTCCTTGGACGCAGTCAGGAAGAAGCGCGAGTCGCCCGACCACTCAATGTGCTGCACCGTGTCAAAGTGGCCCGTGTACGTGCGGTAGCGCACAAACGGCGCAAAGGCGAGCTCGCCGTCGGCGTTGGTGTCGGGGTCGAGGGCACGTGCCAGACCTCGACCTTGCGGCCCAGGCCCACGGCAAAGTGGCGGCCCGAGGGCGAGAAGGCCAGCGCCGTGCAAGAGAGCGGAACGAAAAGTGGTAGAGAACGACGCGCCGGGGCAGGTTGGTCAGGATGGCCTGGCCGTCCTCGTCGATCGTGAGCAAAAGGTTGCCGCGGGGGGTAATTCCGAGGTGGGTGATGTTGGTGCGGTGGGCAAAGGGAGGGTGTATGACTTGTTGCTGTGGCTGTTAGCGGGCGAAGACAAGCGAGACGGCAAAAAGAGTGTGACCTACTCGACCAGGTTGAACACGGTCACTCTGTTGCCGACCGGCGAGTAGAGGTGGGTGCCATCGGGACTGTAGAGCAGGTTGCCCTTGCAGTAGACTGTCCCCAGCAGGTTTGAGAACTTTGAGAAAAAAAGATTAGTATGGAGAGCAAGGAGGCAAACGGCTTTTTTTCTGCTTGGGAATGCTCACCTTGAACTCCGTCTTCATTTTCGTGGCCGGTGAGACGCTGGAAACGACGTGGTTGTTGACCGAAGCTCGAGTGCGATATTCTGCTGCAAAAAAAAAGTCTCCAAAATTTGTTATCGCTAAAGCGTATCGCGATGCTTATCGCGCCTGCTATCGAGAAAATTACAGCGGGCCCGCAGTATAGATTGTCCGGCGCCGCACCTGCCAAGCGGGGGATCCGCCGAAGTCACTTTAGTATGGGTACTTTCAAGTCTCTTAGTTTTCAGCACAAAACAAAGGTACCTCCAAATCAGGCTAGCACCTTCCCGCCGTCTCAGACGCCCGCCGTTACCTGTTGAGCCCCAGTGCCGACCAGCAAGCACGAAAAAGGGGGCGCCCCTGCCTAACAGGTGAACAGACAAGGCCATCGCAATAATAACGGGGACGGCAGGCACTTGGGGACCTGCTGGGTGGCCCCTTCCCCCCTGGATTTCGTTGGCCCGTGCACAAGACTGGAAATTTTGGACAGTTGGACAGTTTCCCCTGAGGGAAGCAGCGAAGCTTCTCCTGCCCGCCTTTTCTCCTAATTGTCAGGGGAAAGGAAACAAAACGACGAAACACAAAACAAACCACCTTTGCACCTCATCCAGCCTCTCTTGCGTTTTTTCTTATTCCTCCTGCATTTCAAGCTCCACGACCCTCTTTGCAACCGCCCTCACCGACGATTGCATCGCCAAACCCCAGCTCGCCACAGAAGTGTACCCCCCTTTCAGTCTCACCCCCTTTTTACAACTGTCTTCGACAAATACACACAAATCCGCCACAATGCCTCCTGTTTCCGCTGAGAGTGCCTCGCCGATTGGCATCGCCAACCTGCCCAACCAGCGGCACAAGATTGTCGCAAAGAGAGGCGCTGCGTTTACAATTATGGTGTGTGGTAGCTGCTTGTTTCTCGTTGTCGGTGAACCGTGGGAGCCTGAACATGTGCTGACCGCCCCCTCCTGCAGGTTGCCGGTGAATCTGGCCTGGGCAAGACAACCTTTATCAACACCCTCTTCTCGACGACGATCAAGAACTATGCCGACCACAAGCGCCGCCACCAGAAGCAGGTCGACAAGACCGTTGAGATTGAGATCACCAAGGCCGAGCTGGAGGAGAAGTTCTTCAAGGGTAGGTCCATGATATGCCGTTGTGATGCTGGCAGGAGAACAGACTGGCCTCGCGCCATTGACTGTTGCTGCGACCGCAATGCCATGCTGCAGCTTGAACACTTGAGCACCACTAACACAGCTAGTCCGTCTGACCGTCATCGACACCCCCGGCTTCGGTGACTACGTCAACAACCGCGACTCGTGGATGCCCATTATCGAGTTCCTCGACGACCAGCACGAGTCGTACATGCTCCAGGAGCAGCAGCCCCGCCGCCAGGACAAGATCGACCTGCGTGTCCATGCCTGCCTGTACTTTATCCGCCCCACGGGCCACACCCTGAAGCCCCTCGATATTGAGGTCATGAAGCGCCTCTGCTCGAGAGTCAACCTGATCCCGGTCATTGCCAAGGCTGATACGCTCAGCCCGGCAGACCTGGCCAAGTTCAAGGCGAAGGTGAGCTTTCCCCCTCCCCCCCCTCTTGTGTCAAACAAACATGTACATGCTCCGCGTAGCAAGCATCCGCTAACAACCCCAGATCCGGGCCGTCATTGAGGCCAGAGCATCAAGATCTACCAGCCGCCTGTTGAAGAGGATGACGAGGCTGCTGCCCAGCACGCTCGCAGCCTGATGGTTGCCATGCCTTTTGCGGTCATCGGCTCCGAGAAGGACGTCAAGACGGGCGACGGCCGTATCGTCAAGGGTCGCCAGTACTCGTGGGGTGTCGCCGAAGTCGAGAACGAGGACCACTGCGACTTTAAGAAGCTCCGGTCCATCCTGATCCGCACGCACATGCTGGATCTCATCCACACGACCGAGGAGCTGCACTACGAGGCCTACCGCGCGCAGCAGATGGAGACGCGCAAGTTTGGCGAGGCCCGCCCCCGCAAGCTCGACAACCCCAAGTTCAAGGAGGAGGAGGAGGCTCTGCGCAAGCGCTTCACCGAGCAGGTCAAGATTGAGGAGCAGCGGTTCCGGCAATGGGAGCAGAAGCTCATTGCCGAGCGCGATCGTCTTAACAAGGATCTCGAGCAGACCCATGCTCAGATCAAACAGCTGGAGGCTGAGCTTGAATCCATGCAGGGTCCCGCTGTTCGCAGCCACGGCCGCCGTTAGGACGTGCCTTGACTTCGCGAGCGGCTGCTTGCAACTAATCTCTCTTGCGCACTTGCGGAAACCACCATAGGACCTATAGCGAGCGAGTCGTGCGAGTCGAACCGAAAGAAGGAAAGAAAGAAACGATGGAGTTCGTTGCTGGTTTTTGCATTATTTTTTAACGTCTTTTACGACCTTTTTTGTTTTCTGCCACTGGACCTTTTGTGGTTGTCTGCCCTTTTATTTTGGCCGACAAAATGGAGAACGGAAAAAAAGGGGGGATTGCGAATAATCGTTACAGCTGTTACGTCTCATTAGTTTACTTTCCCTTTCCTCTCTTTTTCTTCTCTTATCGCGGTGGGAAAAAGGAAGCGGACAGTCTACTACCCTGAACTATTGTGTTTTTGTTTGTTGTTCTAATTTTTTATACTCTTTTCGAACTGCCCAAGCTTCTTTATTCCTTTTATTACCTCTATTCCACTGACTTTTGCTTTTCACTGCTTGCGAGTCTTTTCTTGCACATTATATTACCTCTCTTTTCAGAATTACCTGTTTGTTAGCCACGCTGCGACATGGGCGGTCAATCATTTGATACCAAATTAATGAGACTGGCTGTCCACAAATGATAAAAGTAAATGTTCCAAATATGCTTGTAAGTAAAAGTAAATGTTATTCCAAGAAAAACGACGTCCGTAAGAAGAGATAATAAAAAAAAAGCAGAGCCCTCCGTATTTGTCCAAAACAAAGCCAGCCTTTGATACAGCCCTTGATAGAAAAAAACAATAGTAGATGCTGGGCCATGCTATTGAAACGCCTTCCTCGCCGAGCAATGTGTTTGTAAATGCAAGCAAATAAAAAAGTAATTTCCTGAAAGCGTTTGAGAAGACACTGCACCTTGTCTCCACGCCCCATTACACCGCATCCATGCTTGCCCGCATCGTTAGCTGCTCGTTCTTGTTGCCGAGCTTTGAGATCTGCAGGAAGGCATCGACGCCGTAGCCCTCGAGGCTGTGCAGCTCGAGGCTGCCGGCCCAGTACTCGGCGTACACGCGGCTGAGCGGCAGACCCATACCCAGTCGGAGGTTCGGTGGTCGCTGCGATAAAGAGGCCAGCGAGTTGCCATGTGGGTGCTCGCCGTCACTGCCGGGTGCGGTCTTTTGCTGGCTGCCTTCGTCGACCCGCAGCTCTTGCAGCGTGGCCGCCATGCGAGGCACCTTCTTCAGGTTTTTGAGCAGCCGCTGCGAGTGTTTGCCTTTGCTAAAGGACCAGAGGTAGGCATCATGTCGTGCGGCACGCCGCCGCCTTGGTCTGACACACGAATAATAACGTGCTGGGCGGCCTCGCAGAGCGTGATTTCGATGGGCGGTGGCGGCGGCGGCAGACCATTTGTCGCATACCGGCTGGGGTTTTCCTGCTGCTGCCGCTGGTGCCGCTCGACGGTGGCCTGCACGGCGTTGCGCAGCAGCTCGCCGACAATGTACTCGAGATGGCTCAAAATGTAGGGAAACGTCGTGTCGAGATGGCCCGTCAGCTGGATATCGGGCAGCTGCACATCGGGGCCGTAAGCACTGCGGGCGAGGGCGCATACCGCCTTGGCACAGCGGTCAATGACATCGCGGGCCTGGCATTTGAGAAAGACCTCGCCAATAAACTCGTGGCCCTCGGGTAAGGGTGCGCCCGGCGAGTACCAGGAGGAATTGAACGTCTCGGTCAAGGCGAGGTGCTGCTCGGCAATAACACGCCGTGATATGCGCTACAAGGGTCAGTACGAGGCACTTTTGGCTGTTTATGCATATCGAGCAGAGCAATAGTATGACAAAAAAAATCAGAACTTACAGCTCGCAAGATGGTGTTCATGAACTTATCGAGGTCACGTGCGGGCATCAGCTCACTGCACTCGAGGATGCCCATGGCCAGCTTGGGGATGACGGGCAGATGCGCCTGCAGGGTCTGTCCAATGACAGCGCACAGCACATCGTTGTCGTCGAGCGTCTTGACCTCCTTGACCTTGCGCAGCATGTCAAAGGCATTGTAGTAGAGCTCATAGACGGCGTGCACGTGCGGATTCGAGACGACCGCGTAGGGCAACTGCTGGATGTCTCGGAGGCGGTGTGCCAGTCTATCAGCGTCAGCGCGGCCTGATCGTAGAGAAGGAAAAGAAAGAAAACAAATCAAAGGCCGGCATACCTTGTGGGCAGCTCTGTCCGCACGTAGTTAGCTGAGCTGATCAGGCGAGCCTCTGTCAGAGAGCGGCCAAAGACCATAAGCTGGCGCAAGCTGATAGGGCGGGCCTCCTTTGCGACCCAGCTGATAAGATGTCAGTCACATTCCCGGAGACGCCATGGTATATGAAAAAAAAGGAAAACACAAAACACACTCGTCAAGGACCGATATGGGCCGCCATCGCGTGCTGTGCGAGGGCGGCGTCTGGGCCAGCGATGCGGCCGCGAATCGTGCGTCGTGTGGTGTTTCTTGCCGGTGGTAGGCAGTGCAGCGGGCTGCTCAGCGCCCCGGGCCTGGTGCCCGGGGATCTCATCCAGACGGCCTGGCGAGCCATCCGTGGTGTGGGTGCGGCCATGCAGATTCGTGCCATGCGGCAGAACGGATGACACGCGATAGAAAACGGCGATGTGGCGATGGAATGGTAGATAGACAGGGGCGGAAAGGTGCTTTTGTTGTGTCTGTTGACTCGTTGGTTGTGATGATTGCCAGGTCCAGTTGTGTAGGAGCAGGGCGGGCATCAGGGGCGTGGGAGCGCGGGGATTGTTGTCACGCGTCGTCTCCGAGTATTCTTGTTCACCACATGCAAATATGAGGCGATGTTAGGACGACAGCTCCCCAGGCAAGCTGCCCGCATATGACTCTTACACAGACTTTTTTTTAGCGCACTTGCGCCCTTGCCGCTTGCCCATCCGGCGACCCACACTTCCACACTGGGCGGTTTTGGGCCTGGGGCTCGATTTTACAGTCGCCTTCAGCGCGCTACAGTCTGCTGCCTATTTCATATGGTCACCGTGCGCCCCACAACATCACAGCTTCGACTTCGTTGCAGACAACTGGGGCTGTATTGAATGGCGGCTAAGTCTAGATGACGGGCCTTTTTTCGACTCTTGCGCCTCTTTTATGGATACAAATACCGTCTCCCAAAGCTACGCTGCTTCTGAAGAAGGGCTATGTTCTGCCGCGTTCCGAGCTGCAACGCTGGAAGTCGAGCTTGAATGCCGCGAATCGTTGTTAGCGTGTCGAGCGCGCCTGGCTGGCTGCTGGTGCCTATGATGCAGTTGAAAAAAGCGAAGTAAGATATGCGAGCGTCGTGCTGTGCAACTCGTGATAGAGCCAACTCGCAAAGTCCTGAGATCGAGATATCGGAGCAAAAGACACATCAGTTATCAGCTGTCAAGGCAGGTGGGCAATTACGACCACTAGAAACGGTCATGGCGGGGCTCCAGAGGCGGGGAGGGCAAGCACAAGCCAGCCAGCAGCTCAGGGTGAGCAGAAACAAAACCAGGAACAAAGCCAGCACGGAGCACTGAAGAGCCGCTCTCGAGCCGCTGCCTATCCTTTTTCAGTGGATCATCAGCTAGTGGTAATTCGGAACACACAGCGCATAGCGGTATTTTCGCTGTAGTACACAAGTACCTTTCTTACCTGCACATCCCTCGACCTACGCTGGAGCTCGCTGTCCGCTACTCGGAAATCAAGTCGAGGAGGGTCAAAACTGCACAGCCTTTGCCTCGCCTCTTTGCCAAACTGCAGCCAAGCGACCTCATTCTCTCGCCTGCTCGGACTGCAGTTGAGAACGTGGAAAGCAAGGAGGTGAGGTTTTGGAACGATTTACAGTTAGAAAACTGCTCCAGAGCTGCACCATGAACGCCTGTCCGGGCGAGGGAAAGAGCGACTAGCACTAGTAAATAGTCAGCAGCGGGTTTTCGCCTGCCAGCTGGCTGAAAAAGCCCACGACCCACGACTGCCCCCTGCCTGTCTGTACGGGAGTATCTTACCAAATTTTCTCTGCGGGGCCTGTTCTGCATCGCACCTTCCACCACCTCTCGTCACTCGCGTCCCGGCGTCTCGTTTCGTCCGTTGCTTCCTTCCCGACAATACACGGACTGGGCTGACACCAGGACACACGGAATTTTGTCCTTTGTGCTTTAACCCTTTCTCTCTTCTTTCCTTTGTGATTGCCGTCTTTTCTTCATTTCTTGCTCTTTTAGCATACACCCTCCGCCCTTTCCCCAGCAAAACTACCCCTCTCTCGCTCGCTGGTTTGGCCTCGCAAAACCTAGAACTACATACAGCCTCGACTGCTGTGACTTCCCTTGAGAGTGCACCTGCCATCCGTACCTGCCGTGTCTAGAGCGCACGCCGCGCCTTCCTCGTCCATTCCTTCCCTTCCGGCTCGCCATCGCCGGTGCAGGGCGCCTTCCTTCCCCGACTCGCTCGCCGACTTCTCGCGTGCCGAAAGCTGCTTCCTAACACAGCAATCATGGTGAGTTTCGTCCGATGCGTCCCTTCCCCCACCTCAACCACGCAACCACGCAACCACGCGCCATTGCCATCGCACTTCACTCGCGGCTCCCCGTACAGCACGATGACAGCAGCCTCGTGCCTGCTAGCTCTTTCCCGCCCGTCATCACACCTTGCCCGCTCCTTCCTTCTTTTCTCTGCTGCGTGAGCTGTCCATTGGCGGTTGCTGCGCCTCCCCACATTGCCCAGTGCCAATTTCCAGCTCTTTCTGGCTCTCTGGTAGACATGTTGAGAATTCTGCGGTGGCGATAACCTCATACGCTCGTTCCTTCATCGTTGCCTCACACATGGTCGAAGGGAGTGCACGTCCTGCCCCCTCCGCGGCGTCGTTCCCATATCACCATCTCCAACACCATCAGGAGCATCAGACTGGAAAATGCCAGTTCACTAACTCGAGACCAACCCCCAATTTTAGGACCACAATCCGGACGACGCACCGTACCCAATGGAGATGGACGAGGTACTGGCGAAAGGCGACTCCGACCTCGAAATGTCGTCTGCTCCGGCATCCGAGGTCGCGTTGGTCCGGCCGGAATCCGACTCCGACGAGCCTCTGGCGACCGACTGTACGTCCAAATTGACCTTTCATACTTCCTTGTCGACATCTCTTGGGCTTTCCCCTCCACGTCCCCCGGGCTTGGCAATGCGGGCTGGGGAGACGGTGGCGGGAAGACGCCGAGGAGCAGACACGGGCAGAAAGAAACTACACGTGGATATGGCTCTGATTCTAACATCATATCTAGTTGAGGCGATGAAGGAGCTTGTGCTGTCGCCGCTTGTCGAAGAGCCCCCCATTCTGGAGGATGTCGTCAACACGTGGAACGTCACAAACTGGCGCTCGCTCAAGAAGAAGGAACATGGGCCCATCTTCCAGGCTGGCGGCTTTCCATGGTAAGCCTCTGCAGCTCTCTTCTTTGATGCCGGAATCCTAGTGCTAGTGGCCATCAGGACTGACATTTTCCTTCTTCTTTTATCACAGGCGTATCCTTCTTTTCCCTCATGGCAACAACGTTGACTATGTATCTGTCTACCTGGAACACGGCTTTGACCCTAGTGAGATCCAGAAGACTGGTCGTGCTGCGTCCAGTTCTCTCTGGTGTGCTGGAACCCCAATGACCCCTCTATCAAGTCGCACCATACCGCACATCACCGGTTCACCAAGGAAGAGGCGACTGGGGCTTCACCAGATTTGTTGAGCTGCGTAGGATGCTTCACAAGTGGGAAGACCGCCAGAGACCCATGGTCGAGAACGAGTGCGTCAACATTACCGCCTACGTTCGCATAGTCGAGGACGAGACGGGCGCACTGTGGCATAGCTTCAACAACTACGATTCCAAGAAGGAGACCGGCTTCGTTGGCCTCAAGAACCAGGGCGCCACATGCTACCTGAACTCGCTTCTGCAGTCGCTTTACTTTACCAACGCTTTCCGCAAAGTAGGCTTTTTTTTCTTATATCTTTTTTCCTTATTTCTTTCTGGTTCACATACCACTCCTCTCGTCGGGGTGGAAAACAACATAACAAAAGCCAACTCACACAACTTTAGGCCATCTACGGTATCCCCACCGAGTCCGAAGAGAATCAAAACAACAGTGCATACACTCTCCAACGACTATTCTACCAGCTCCAGACCTCCAAGGTTGACGTTGGCACGAACGAATTGACAAAGTCGTTTGGCTGGGAGTCGAGACACATTTACATGCAGCAAGACGTGCAGGAGCTGTGTCGCAAGCTCATGGAGCGCATGGAGGTGAAGATGAAGGGCACTTCCGATGAGAACCTCCTGTCCAGCATTTTCAGCGGCAAGGTCAAGACGTACATCTCCTGCATCAATGTCGAATACGAGTCGAGTCGCATCGAAGACTTTTGGACATCCAGCTCAACGTCACCGGAAATAAGGACCTCCAGGCGAGCTTCGAGGACTACATCAGCGTGGAGAGGATGGATGGCGACAACAAGTACTTTGCGGGCGACAAGCACCAGCTGCAGGACGCGAACAAGGGCGTCATCTTCCAGAGTTTTCCCGATGTGCTGCACCTGCAGCTGAAGCGGTTCCTGTACGACTATTATAAGGACATGCCTACAAAGGTAAACGACCGCCACGAGTTCCCCGAAGTCATCGATTTGGCCCCGTACCTCTCCGAAGATGCCGACCGCTCCGAGTCATGGCTGTACCAGCTCCACGGCGTTCTCGTCCACAGTGGTGACCTCGACGCCGGCCACTATTACGCCTTCTTGAAGCCCGAAAAGGACGGCTGGTTTTACCGGTACGACGATGAGAAGGTGACCAAGGCAACAAAGCGCGAGGTGATGGAGGAGAACTATGGCGGTGCATACCCCCCACAGCAGAACCCCTATGCTCGCCAGGGCACGACGAAGAAGATGCCCATTATGCGCCCGAACAGCGCATACATGCTTGTCTACATTCGCCAGTCTCGGGTGGACAAGATCTTGACGCCGGTTACGGAGACCGATATTCCCAGACACATCCAGGCTCGTTTCGAAGACGAGGCGGTTGCGCGGGAAGCGAAGCGCCGGAGCGCGACGAGCAGCACCTGTACATTGGCATGCGTGTGATCACCAACCACACGTTCCAGCAGCACACCGGATTCGATTTGACCAACTTTGACAGCTCGCCGGATGCAGACCCCGCGGCACCGCGCGTCTACCGCATACTGCGAACAGCGACGGTCCAGGAGGCGATTGCCACCATTGCAGCAGATAACTCGCAAGACCCGAAACGAGTCCGCTTGTGGCTGATGGTGAACCGGCAAAACAAGACAATTCGCCCAGACCAACCGATTATGGACACACATTTGACTGTGGAGGAAACCTACACCAAGATCTCATCGCACCGCGACAACATGCTCCGTGTGTGGGCCGAGGTGGCAGAGGAGGTCGGACCCGATGGCGAGGCTATCTGGCCCACGTTCCAGAGCCAGCCTAGCGGTGGCTGTTGCCAAGAACGACCTGATTCTGCTCTTCCTCAAGTACTTTGACGTTGAAAACCAGGCCATTAACGGCATCTCCCACGTCTATCTCAGCAAAGAGAAGAAGGTCGAGGAGCTGTTACCCGTTATCATGAAAAAATGGGCTGGGGCGAAAAGCTACCAGACGGCGAGAAGCTGCTCCTGTGGGAGGTATGTCCATTTCACTATTTCGCTTCGTCTATTGTTTTTCACCCCTTCTCCGTTTGTCAATACTGCATATAAAAACTGACGATCCCACTTTTCAAAGGAAATCAAACCCAACATGATCGAGGCTCTCAAGTCTAAGCAATCTTTGAAAGCTGCTGAGCTGCAGGACGGTGATGTCATCTGCTTCCAACGTTTCTCAGACCGCAAGTCGTCAGACCGTTCTTTCCTGGACCGTAAGTCGGGCAGCGAAAAGTCGACCGACAAGAGCAACGCAAAGAAGTGGGACTACTTTACAGACGCCAAGGCCTACTACGAGTTCCTCCTCAACAAGAGACAGATTCAGTTCATGCCGCACCCTGCGCGCTGCAACGCCGAGGAGTACCCGCCGTTCGAGCTGCTACTGAACATCCGCATCACATACGACGAGCTGTGCGAGCGTGTCGGAGCCCAGCTGCAGGTGGAGCCTACGCATCTGCGGTTCTACACTGTCAATAACAATATGTCGGGCAGTCCACGTACTGTGGTCAAGCGCAGCGTAGCCCAGAATCTCAACACGATCTTGAGTCCCCAGGGCTATGCATCGCTGGGTACGTCGCAGAAGACGGACGCGCTGTACTTTGAGGTGCTGGAGATGAGCCTTGCCGAGCTGGAGACAAAGAAGGGCATTAGGCTTGTTCTTCTCAGCGACGGCATCTCCAAGGATGAGTCGTACGATCTGTTTTGTCAGCAAGAACAGCAACATTGAGGACCTGATCCAGGCGTTGATTCGCAAGGCCAAGATCCCCGATGAGGTGGAAGGCGGCCAGATGCGCATCTATGAGACCAGCGGACTCAAGTTCTCGCGCGTGCTGCAGCGGGAATACCCCGTGCTGAGCCTCAACGAGTACTCGCAGCTGATTGCCGAACGCATTCCTCCGAAGAGCTCGAGGCCGAGGACCCGCAGATCATCCAAGTGTTCCACTACCACAACGAGCCCAGCAAGGTGCATGGCATCCCCTTCCGCTTCCTTCTCAAGGAGGGCGAGACGTTTGGCGACACAAAGAAGCGTCTCGAGGCGAGAACCGGCTACAAGGGAAAGAGCTTTGAGAAGATCAAGTTTGCGCTTGTTCGGCGCATGCCCTACTCCAAGCCGCAATATCTCAACGATGGTGAGAGCCTTTATGCCTCCTGGCCTTGATTCACATACAGTCGAGCTCTTGTCAACTTTTATGCTAACCAATATACAGACGATATCCTTTGGGATCTGGCGACGCAGGAGGACGACTTCCTTGGCCTGGACCACGTGGATCGGTCGCGCGGCTTGAGAACTGGTATCGAGGATCTCTTCCTGCACTAACGCAGCGTTGGCAGCGTATGCAGCGGCGTATTTTTGGGTGTCCCGGGGTTGGTTGAAACAGCGGTTAGTTGAAGGGGTTCTGTTCCTGGACAAAGTAGAAAACAGGAGCTGTTTGTTAGAGTATCATACCAGTAAACGTTTTGTTTTTTGTTGCTTTTATTTTATTTTATGCTGTTTTATCTTACTATCGTAACCTGGTTTACTGCCTAAAAAAAAACTTTGTTCTGCGATCAAAGCCGTTCTAGGTGTCATCCATCCATGCCCAGTCAAACGATATCAACAACTCGGATGTTTTGAGTGAAAGCGAGCCAAATAGGGAAGGCGGTCAAGAGTGGCAAAAGGCGTTTTGCACGATAAGAAACTTTTTCTGGGGCGGGAAGGAGCGGGCACTACGACCCAACTGTGCTACGGCAGAAAGTAGAAAGAACTACAGGCTCCTTCCTTGTAGGGCGAAATTTACTTTGCACAGTAGTGGAGGGGCACCGAAAACTGGCGACGGTTCTTTTTCTTCCTACTTTACCGACAGTGACGACAGCAAACGGGCGAGCGCACACGACTTCTCTACCCCCCTCCTTCGGTCCACCTTTTCACTTCTTTCTCTCCAGCTCTCTATCTCGCATCGACATGAACTTCCCCGGGAGTGGTGGCCTTGCTGGCCCCGGTGGCGGCCGGCCGGGCATTGACCCAAACGACCCGAACATGAAGAGGGTAAGCAGCGACAATGGCAATCCAGATGTAGCGGAAATCATGGGGCTGTACACAAAATATACTAACAGCTCTTTCAGATGCAATCAGTCATGGACTCGTGCTTTGCCAAGTCGGCCATGTCGGGCGTCGCGGGTTTCGGTCTCGGTGGTGTCTTTGGTCTTTTCATGGCCTCGGTAAGTTTTATTTTTTAATTTTAATTTTAATTTAATTTTTCCTCTCTCGACGCAGACAGGCTTTGCGGCAAGATATCCGGCATGTACTGACCACGCCCGTGCTCTAGATGGCCTACGACACTCCCTACCACACAGCCGCACCAACACAGACAGCGCCAGGTGCGGCGGGCGCGGCAGCAGCAACAAGAGCCAAGACGGCAGCGACAACAACAGCAGCGGCGACAGCAGCGAGCACAGCAGGAAAGACGGCGATTGGCGCGGCGTGGCGGCACCGACGACTATTACAGCTACGGCCACCACCTCTGCACCAGCAGCTGCTACAACAGCTGCAACAACAGCTCCCTCCTCCTCCACCATGGCCACGGCCAACCTGCTCAAGCCACAACCCTGCTCTCCACACCCGCACCAAAACCCGTGCTGGCCAGCATCAGCGGCGCCGCCGCCGCTGCGTCGGCCTACGTCGAGCCGCCCTCGATCCCGCTGCGCCAGCAGCTCGCGACCGGTTTCAGAGACATGGGAAGCCGCAGTTGGTCGACAGCCAAAAACTTTGCACGGTGGGCATGCTTTTTGCGGGTATTGAGTGCGGCATCGAGGGCCTGCGGGCCAAGAACGACATCAACAACGGCGTGGCGGCGGGCTGCCTGACGGGCGCAATCCTGGCGCGCAACGCGGGTCCGCAGGCGGCAGCGATTGGCTGCGCCGGTTTTGCGGCGTTTTCAGCAGCCATTGATGCCTATATGCGGATGCCGCCGAGCGACGATTAGGCGAGCGTTGTCTTTTTCTTTTTCTTTTGTTTCGTATTTATTTTGTTATTTTCTTCATCATGTCTGTATATTGATCTGGTTGGACGGCGTTGGGTTGGATTAGACATATTGGGGACAGGCTCACTCTCATCTCACGGGGGAAAACAACGAAAGCAAAAAACGACGGCGACAAGTTAGACGGACGGCATACAATTGGATCTTGTTTTCAACTTTTTGTCATGTCTCCCTATATAGATTCATGCTACATTGCCAGTGTGCATATAAATTTTGTTCCTTATCCACAGTCGCACATCGAGATATATTCATGACACAGTATTGTCTACTTTAACATTAAGAAATCAAGTCCGTTCTATTAAGACACTTGACGAGATGGGCAGACACCGAAACGAAACAACACACACAAGCACAGTAAAGTCCTCCTTTAGAGGCTCTTCTGGTATATCAAACTCATAATGCAAAACAAAGAGATATCAATCAACGCTGAAAAGACAAAAAAGACGATAATGCCAACCCAAAAACATCAGATCTAATCACAACCAAAACTGCCTCCTGCTTTACGAAAGTCTGGTAGATCTTGAAGGAGCCAAACTCCAGTAGGCGTCCTCCAAAGTCGTCCGGTTGTTGGCCACATAGTCGGTGCAGTTAGTTGGCGACGTGCCGCCAATGCACGTGTAGTCGCCCACACAGTTCTTGGGCACGTTGACGTCGGGTACTTCGGCCTCGCCCAGCGAGCCACACAGGTCAATGTTTGACAATGATGCTGGCGTTGGTGAAGTGCGTGCCAATGTCGCACTTGGTGTCGGGAAGTCGGCCAGGCGCCGTGCCCCACGTGCTTGGGTCCGGGTTGCCGGCGGTGGATGTCGCGGAATCGCTGTCGGACGAGAGAACTGCCACATGCGGATGCCGGCGTCGCGCCACTCGACGGCCATGGTGCCGCCGCCGTCCGAGTTGTAGGTGGGCGCCGTACGTAGAGGCGCCGCTGTCGACGCCGCAGCCGGTGTTGTCATTGGTGGTGTTGTGGCAGTCGCCCTGCTCGGCGGTTCCCGTCATAAGGCGCTTGACCGACTCCATGGTGCAGTCGCCGGTAGTGTGCAGGGTCATCCATGTTGCCGGTTCGTGCCTGGTTGACGGCCTCCATGATATCGATCTCGCCGTGCGCCGGCCAGATGTTGTTGTCAGGGCTGCTCTGTTAGTGACGAAACAAGAGAAAAGCAAAAAAAAAAAAAAAAAAAAAAAAAAAAAAACGACTATTCAGGACAAGGACCTACTCGACGAGCCACAGAGCCGGCCACGTGCCGCAGCCGTAGGGGCGTGTGCCTTGGACCTCGAACAAAAAAGAGGCCGTTGTTGTACTGCTTCTTGGACTCGACACGCACCGAGAACCGGCCGGTCGAGGCATCGGGGGTCGAGCTAGGGCCTCCTTAACCGACGTATCGACCCGCACAACCGCCGACGAGTTCGAAGCATAAGTGAGGTTCTAGATGTGTCAATAGAGCAAGGGAGATGTCGAGACATTTACGCACATTGCGGGACAAAAGACGGAACAATTACCAGCGACTCTGCCGTCGTTGCGGCACGTAGTGGACAAAGCCATTGGCCGGGTCGTACGTGTTGAATAGTCAAAGTTGTCAAAGAAGGACTCGCCCGAGTAGGTGTCAACGAGCGTGTAGTTGACCTGTGTGTAGCGGGGTAGCGTTGGCCTCGGCGTTGTTGCGCGAAACCACCACGGCAACGGCCACGACAATGGCAATGACTGCGGGCGATGCCGGCAACCACGAGCGCCCAGACCTTCTTGCTCCAAGTTGAGGGGCTTCCACCCACGGGCCCTTCTCCAGTTTCGTAGAATCGCTGGCCCATTTTGGATGGCGATGTGAGGTGGCGAGCTGTCTTGGCGATCAAGCTTGGCGATCAAGAGAGTCTGTCGTCGAGAGAGGCGGGAACGCGAACGTATCAGGAAAAATACGGGAGAAAAAAGAGAGAAACGAGAGAAAACGACGGCCACGTATGTTGCAGAGAAGAGAAAGCGAGTGACGAGATCTAAATGCGTGGTCCACAAAGAAAACGAGGGTCTGGGCCGTGGCTCTGCTGTTTGTTTGGGCCCAAAAAGCCGATGTCGAAAAAGGGCGACAAAAAGGTATGAAAAGAGAAGGGAAAAAAAATAAAGACTGAGGCGTTAAATGACAACCGCGTTAATCGATGTCAGTCCTTTGTGGGCGAAAAGAGAAAAGGACGCGCAACCCGCCCCGTTTATGATATGGTAGATGTACACCAGGAGAGATACAAAGGGAGGCGAGAAAAGCAGGACCGCCCTTAAAATTCTTTTTACATTCTACGGCACAGCTTACTGGGCTGGAGACGGGAAGGGGAGGGGGGACGGCAAGAAGCGACCGTTATTATTAAGAAAGTCCCGTACAATCCGGACAAGATGACTGCCTGAGCAGGAGCGACTCTGAGTTGAAGGAGAGAAGAGAGGTCTTCCTGTTACGGTGTACGCAATCCGAGTGGGTCCCTTTTTTTTATCTCTTCAAAGAAACTGCCGCTTTACGACAAACACAAGGGGCAATGGGAAAGGGACTACCGTCAAACAGGCTACAGGAAAGGGGTCCCAAAATAGAGTCTACCTGGAGAAAAAAAACGAAAGGGGAAAAAGCAAAGGGGCAAAATGCAAAGCTGTCAACAAAACAGCAACCAGCAGGGGCGACAAAGCCCAATACCCAAATATGAGTCGCAGGCCCCACGTTTCGGACAGAAAAGGGGAAGGCGCGGTTGCCGCTAGGGCCTAAGCGCCGGAGGTGGGATTCTCTTTCAGTGCATAAAGCTGCTTTTCCTTCTCCCACGCAACCCAAGCCCTATGGGGCCCACCAAAACAAAAGTTCAGTTTTTTTAAAAAAATTTTTTAACAATGCCGTGATGCGCACAGGAAGTTTGGCGGGGAATAAGCCGCGCGGGACTGTCGGGGGGTTTCAGACTTTCAGGAAGCACGAATTGACCTACCTGGTTTTCTTGATTGCGTTCCTGTGCGGATCGCTCCTTCTGTTCCAAAGCCCAGGCTTGCCCATGCCTAGCGGGAGCAGCTCTGCGTCTGTGTGAATCCTTATCGCCAAGCCTTGCAAAAGTCTTGAGAAGAAGCACGTGATCTAAAATTAGGAGGCAGCTCTGGGCACAGGAAGAAGCGCACGTGATCTAAAATTAGAGGCATTCTGAGCACAGGAAGAGCAATGACTAGGGCCCTGAATGCGCTGACTCTCACAAAGGATGAGATTCAGATTCACGCCCACGTTTTTACTGGTAGAAGTTGGCTGTCTATCTTCAAGGCCGACGAAACTGATAAGAAGTTAGGGCGCTCGATGATGGACGATTTCTTGTATAAAGCGCCGGTCTGAAAGTGCTGAATTCTGCACGAACGAGAGAGAGAACCGAGAACTTCGTATAACAAACTCAAAGTTTGGTACGAGCGTTTCATAGGTGTACGAAGCTCTTCATGCAGGTTCAAGAGAGCTCTTACAGTTTCGGCCTCTCATCCGCAGCACGATGGACCAAGATGTTCCATTCAATGAACGCCTGAGAAACAGGCTCGCCTATCTGTATGCCCGAGTATGGGGGGACAAGAAGATAGAGGGACGTTTACGGTTGGAAGGGAGCGTGAGAAACGTGCAAGACAACTCGAGGGAAGAACCCGAACAAGAAGAAAGAAAAGAGCGGATTCGACAAAGACAGCAACGAAACAATACAATCCAAACAGACCCGTCGATCACGCGAAAGACGGTTCCGCCGCCTCGTGCTCGCACAGCAAGCCAAACTAGGCCAAGGGGCCACTTCTCTCGGATTCCATGCATGTGCATGAGTAGAATGCAACATACTCTTGTAATACTCGGTACAGAGATAAAGTGCGAGCCCGGGCAAACGGCCAAATGCCCAAAGAAGTCAGAGATATCCGCATGGCAAGACCGTTGAGAGTTCACTGTGCGTTATCAAATATCAAACCACAATCCTTTACTCGTATCTACGTTTAATCAAGGTGTTAGAATACGACGATACCACATCCCGACACGAGATTTGAGTTGGCCATACGGGCGGGTTTGAAAATTAAGACTGTGGCTGAGCCCAGCCTTCTTATTACCCAGCTCCTACAACGTGCACTGAGGGACCAAACGGCCGTACTTGTGTTTACCAGTAGAGGATTCTTTCCTCTTGAATTTTATGTGCACCATTTGTTCGAGCCCATTTCATTAACCTTAATACTGTACTTTGTTCCTCGTTGGCCAGACCCTAAAATTAATGTGGCCGTGCCGCAAAAAGTACGCCGCACTCGCATTAAACCAACAGTCGCACTGATCTTCAGGCACAATGGGAACGACTAATATTGAAAGGATGGGACGAACATCGACGATCGACGTTTCTCTAGTTCTTCAGGATCGATACTATCAGCGCTGTCAGATAACTTTGGCTGCCCAACACCACAATCAAAATTAATGTGCAAACCGGAATGAGAAGTCAAGCAGAATCCTTTTGCACCGCTTTGTCTATAAACAAATATCGCCTAAATATCCAGCCGCCCAATGAAAAAAGAAACGTAGTTTTTTTTTTGCAAACAACTCTACATCTCCTACCTCAGTCGTCGTCCTCATCCATTGCGCGCCCGTTTGGGCTGCCGCGTAGGTTTACAAACCACTCCTCCTGAAGACCGTAGACCGCGCTTGCTCGCGTGCCCGACGACCCCTGGCCCTGCTCCACCTCAGACAGGAACTTGTCCCACCATTAAACGGACTCGGCTGCCCCGCACTGCCGCCGCCACTGCTATAGCCCGACACCACCAGAGGCCCGTCGTCTCTTTTTCCAAACTGCACAGGACCCTCCCGTGCTTCGTACGTCGCGGGCGCCCTTGAAAACGTTTGCCCCGGCCAGTGCCATCACCAAAAGGCGGCATGGCCTTTTGGATCTTAGGCCATTTCCGCGTCGCCGGCCGCGCCGGTCGTCGTAGTCGCCGTCGTCGCGACCGCCGCCCCCACGCGCCCCGTGACCGGTAGATGCTGCTAATCGCGTCCTGTGCCAGGAACAGAGGTTTGTCGTACGGGTTGTCCTCGTTGATAAGAGCCGAAGCTGTCCGAAACTCGGCTCAGTCCTGGTTTGAAGAGGCGCGAGGTCGTACATTGCCCTCGCGCCGAGGCCGTCGCTTCGCAAGGCCCAATGCCACCTTTTCAGAGATGTCGCGGTTTCTGCTCGCGCGCCAGGCACCTGCATGCGGCGTCTCGGCGGCGCATTGCGCGACTGTGCAGCTTGCGCTCCTCCTCCGCGGCGCTTCTCACGCCGTGCCTCTTTCGCGAGCATGCAACTGGCGCGCTCCTCACTGTCACTACCAGCTGCCGCTGCCGACCGCTGCCCCAGACTACGCCGCGGCGACGAGGAGCAGCAGAGCCACCAGATGACGATGACCGAGACCGTAACCGTGAACGGCTGTAGCTTGCATCGCTGCCCGAGTACGACCGCGAACCGACTGCGGCCGGCGTCCCGGCCACTACCACTACCGCTAGGCCCTGCTGCCGCATTGGCCCGCTCCGCCGCGTGCCTGCTGGGCCAGCTCGCGCAGGTGCTCCTCCTTTTGCAGCTTCTCCTTCCTCGGCCAGACGCTGCTGCATCCTGCGCGCGCTGGCGCAACCTCCTCGCGGGCGTGGCGGTCGGCCATGAAGAGCGCCTCGGAGAACTGGGCAAACTTGTCGTTGATCTCCACATCCTCCAGGCCCTTGCCGGCAGCGGCTCAGACCGCTTTATCCAGAGGCACCGTGTAACCCTTGGGTTCTTCCAGTTGGAGATGGGTGGCGGATCTTCCATGCCTCCTGGTCCGCAGCAGTCAGCTTGCGAGGGGGCTGTGCATGACAGGAGGTGGGGGACTTCGGGGCTGTAAAACTGTTAGTAACTGATACCGATTTGGGGAGTGGAGGGAGGGATGAGTCGGTGGGCTGTAAACTTACGTCCTCGGGGGATCTTCTTGTGTTTAAACTTGGGCGGTTCCAAGGGATCCCGTTGCCGCTCAACAAATCTTCATGACGCGGTCTTGCTTCTTTCCGCTGTCACCAAACTGCGACGCCGGTGTGCTTACCGCCACGTACGTTGCCTCCTTGCGCCTGCCCGCCCAGGTGCGCCAGCGTCTTGGGCTTCTGCGCCGCCACCCGCACCGCTCACCAGCCAGGGCCAGCGCGTTCTTGGTCCGCTCCGTCGTCTCAGCCACTGACTCCTGATCTGGCCGGTCCAGGTTCAGGTCGCCAGCCTCTGCCCGCTGCCGCAGCGGAATCAGGTCCTTGAACGACGTATGGATGACCCGGCCGTCGCCATGGCCTAGCCGTGCAATCGCGTCATACTTGACTTTGCCATCACCGTCCACCTGCCACGGCAATGGCATTGCTCTTTGTTTGCCGCTGCTGCTGCTGCCGCCGGGCCGACCCATATCGAGGGGTACTGTGCAAAGGATCTCGGGGAACGCACCGCCGTCGCCAAAGTCTTCGGGCGCCCGCCGGCCGCCAGCCCTGTCGCCGTCCATAGGGTGGCACTGTCGTTCTCTGCAGCGCCGTCGTTAGTCCGAATCCGGTGGCGCCGCTCAGGGCCATGGGAGTGCTCGTACTACTGACCTTTAAAACCACTTGCGTCTCGTCCAGCTCTGCTGCGGTCACGATCCGGGGTCCCCGGCTGCGCCGTCCGCGCCGGCGCCTCCTCGTCCTCGCCCGGTACTTGGGCTTGGGGCAGTGACTGCGCAAAGGATGACGCAATCGACGCCATGGCTTGTTGTGCTGTTGTGTATGTCGGCGCCCTTTCGCTCGAGATTGTCCCAGATTCGATTTGTTGATCAACGCGTTGTCTATCGAGGGAGACGTCGCAGAAAGACGTCTTTTCAGTATGCGCGGTGCCGTCTATCACGTTTTCGTCAGTTATATCAATCTCCGATGACAGCGTAGGCTGTCGTAGTTGGGGTTGCGACGTCGGCGAGATGATGCTTAGGTGGTCGTCGATGAGGAAGAGGCCGATGTTTGCCTGCAGGTTAAATAGTATGTCGTACTGAATAAAGTTCACGCGGTTGCGAGATTGGTATTTTTTTGTGGGCCCATCAGCCTTTTGCACTGTGAACGGCTAAGTTCAGCACTGTACACCGCACTGGTCTACGAAGCTTTGTGCAACAGATGGAAGCTCCCATGAATGAATGCAGGTCCATGAAAATGGATAGCCTGCAATCCTCTGTTTAGAGAGCAAGAATTCTCTTTTATATGGCCTCCACGGCAAAGCTCTCATTGATCTGGAAGGCAAGAAATGACTTCTCTTAAGTCTGTCACGTGACATGTCGATACCAAACTTCAAGTACAATAATGTGGCTGATTAAAATATACGGATTCCGTCCGCCTCGTCGTCTAGTTTTGGTTCCCTAATGGCAAAGGTCCATCATCAATGATGATATACATTTACACGCCAAGGGCCCCAAAAACGGTGCCCAGCTCTCTCCTCGTCCCTCCCTCTCATGCATGTTCCATCTCTTTTTGTGTTTCTTTGCCGTACGCCAGTGTTTTTGCCTCCCACATCTGGGGAAAGGGAGGGGATTAAAAAGAAATAAAAGCCCAGAAAGAAAACCGACAAGAAATATAAAAGGGTCTCGTCTCGGGTCGTCGCCGTCGTCATCGAAATGTCGAGTCGTTCAGACGTAGCCCTTGCGCGCGCCGCCCTGGAAAGAAGAAGCGCACGACAAAGACCTTGCAGGCACCCCATTGCACACAATCAGGGCCGGACTGGATGAAAGCTAAAGTTGATAATCCGCTTCTCCGTAGCTGCGGGACAGTGCTGAAGTTGCGGTTCTCGGCGGGTGCGGAAGTACTTTTGGATTGGCGGGTGATGGTGGAACAGCTGGCCCGGAGAATCCGTTAAAATGCGGACTCCGGACAGCGCGACCTGGTCTGCTCGCGTTGGAGCTAGCCCATGACTTGACGACGGGAAGGGCAACGCGCGGCCTCGTTCTCGACCTGCCGTGGGAGGGAGGGGAAGGGTTAGAGATTGAAACGTTGGACATTGCGGCATTGGACACTGTGAGAGGGACCGAGCACAAGGGAAGCGGGCGGAGGATGACATACCGAGATCTCAAAGTCGACGTACTTGTCGGTGTACGTGCTCATCTCGTCTTGTTGAACGCAGAAACTTGCGTGCTCGCCGATCTCGTTGGACCGTGAAGAAACAAACAGTCGACCCTTGGGCGCTCGTTGAGGCCCTTCCATAAGAATCTTGCCGTTGGGATCAGTGACCTCGTAGTTGACGTCAAAGGAGCCGCCGGATTGGACCTGCAGAGTCGCTCGTTAGTAACCACGCCACAGAAAATGCACGCCTTTAACACAAGGCACACAAGGCCGTCGACAGTAGCCACGCACAGCAAAGTAAAAAGGCAATCTTCTCGCCCTTGGTCGGCGCCTGGGCGTAGAAGCAGGCCTTCTCGCCCGCCGCCAGCTTGTAGGTCAGGGCCGTGGCCGTCACGTCCGTCGCAAACCAGGCCGCGAGGCCGGTCAGCAATGGTTGAGATCCGGCATTGTCGGGTTATGTGTGTGGTGTCGGTCTCGTCGGTCTCGTCGAATGACAATTCGAAAATTCGGAGGCGATGCGAGGTGGTGGACGATGAGGACACTTCAAAGTGGTAGGGAAAAAGGGGATCGCGAAATTTGGCTTGGCGATTTTAGCACCAAAACGCGCGAAGCCACGAGAAAGGGATTGCTTCTTGGACAAGGACACGCTGGACACGCCCGGCCCACACCTCTTCCCCCTGGTCCAGCTTTAGCACTGAGCCAGAGCGACCGGCCAGGTATCTCTTAGCCGGATTATTCAATTTCCGCAGCGCCGAGCAGCGGCTTTCAGGGGTTGACAACGATCCAGGGCGCATCAGAGAGGGAGTGGGGTCTGATTTTGCGCTTACAGCAGAGACTGGGAGGAAAGCAACAACCTCAAGGAAAAAGCTTCCCCTCAGCCAATGGCTAAACAGGGGAAAGCGCGACACGTATTGCCCGCTAAAACCGAACGGTATTGGCCCTTGGAGCTCTCCCGTAAATCAGCCCGACACTGCTTAAAAACGGCCCAAAATGCAATGATATCATTGACCGGGCCAGGCCCAGCTCCTGCCCTTCGTATTGAAATGGCGATTGGACCTTCCTTTTCTGTCCCTCGTTGCAATTATACGGTTACCACCTCTTTTAACTTTCTTCAAACATCCTAGCATTCACCCTTTTTCTAGAGCTTCACCACGCAGACGCTCCAAAAACAACCGTTCAACAAGCTCCAGCCCACGATCACTTCTGCCGTGGCTCGGCGCAACCCTCGTTTCATGCGCTGTGCAACCAGATTATCCGGTCTGTTTTGATTGCCCCGCCAGGCAACGTCGACGACGACGGGAAACAGCAAAAATCAACACCCGAAGAGGTTTCGTATCTTACCATCCTACTCCACGAAACCAGCTTTCTATAAAGCCTCGAGCTCTATTCGCTTCCAGAGGCAGCTATCTGAGAGCTCCACACAATCAACCCGCACCGCGACTTACACGATGCTCGTCCAAACCCGGATCGCCTCAGCCGACGTCGCTCATCATCCGGCTCGCGTCTTACTTTTTCCTGCGATGGGTATGTGCAATCTTTGTTCTCGAACCAAGTCTCGGTCGAAACCTCTGCTGACCGCTGTGACAATAGGCTTTGTTTTCCTGTACGTCGAAGACGCCGATACTGGGCTCGGCATATATATTCCCCTCCCCCCTCCACCTGCAAGCAACGTGACGGACTCTGACCTCCACAGCCTGTTCCTCCGCTCGTTTTTGCCCTGCTGGCAGTGAACATACCTTTCGTTTGTCCTCAGCCACCGGCCGAGCCGCAGTATGAAATTGTCAAGGGGCCGAGTTCGTGGTGATGGACACGATCGCTGAAGCCAAAGATGGTGATGCCGTCTTTCAAGAAGAGGATGTGGACATTACCGCCACCGTCACTGTCCAGCAGAGACCGCACAAAATTACTGCGCACGCTTCTCCTTGGTTTCCCGAGCCCCAGGCAAGCTGCTGTCTCTGTTGGCCGTCCTCACCCAACATCCTACTCGCGCTGCTGAATACCGACCGCGTCTACTCGGAGCACGCCATAACAGGCAAAGACCTTTCGTTTGTGCGCATTGGCTACGTGTCGGACAGCAGCGCCAAGTTCCTGATCCGTGAGCCGGACCAGGCCAAAATGCCCCTCACCTTGGAGATCCGGCTCCGCGACCGGCAGCCGCCCTTTGATACACCCATGTGGGAGGTCGCCGGTGGTGTGCGCTGGACCGACAACACCACCGACTACACGGCCGTGCTCGACGTGCCCCTGCGTCACCCGATGCAACACGTATACGAGTGGCGCACGTCCAACAACCACTCAGGCGAGTTTACAGCTGCACCAAAGGCAGGCCAGGCGCCCTCGCTACACGACGGTAACTTTACCTTTGTGGCGACATCGTGCATGCTTTCCCGCGTTCCGTACGACCCGCGCGACCACCCGCTGGCCATCCCCGGGCACACGCCACCTGGCCAAGGTGCTGCCAACGCTCGGCGCGCAGTTCATGCTCTTCCTCGGCGACTTCATCTACGTTGACGTGCCGCGCTGGTGTGGGCAAGTCGGTCAGCGACTACCGCCAAAAGTACCGTCAGGTCTATGCGTCGCCGGACTGGAACCCGATCGCACAGAACCTGAGCTGGATCCACGTGCTGGACGATCACGAAGATTGCCAACGACTGGTCGAGAAGCAGACGGGCATCTACCATGCGGCTGTGGACCCGTACCACCACTACCACACGTCAGCAAACCCGCCCCTGGCGCGCCAGGCGGGTGCTAGTGGTTTGATGCGCGGGCCCCGGGCTGGTGCAACGTACTTTGAATTCTCGCAGGGCCCGGCAAGCTTCTTCATGCTGGACACCACGCTCCTACCGCTCGAGCAACAAGCTCCCCTTTGACAGCACCAACAAGACGATGCTGGGCGCCGAGCAGCTGGCTGATTTCCTCGCGTTCCTGCGCCGGCCGGAGCCACGCGGCATCAAGTGGAAGATTGTTGGCGTCGTCAGTACCGTTTACCAAGAACTGGCGCTATTAACAACGCGCGACACGTGGGGTGGCTTCCTTGTTGAACGGCAGATTATCCTCGAGGCTATGTGGGACGCCGGTCTGCAGGGCACAGGTTGTTGTGATTTTGTCGGGCGATCGCACGAGTTTGGAGCCACCAAGTTCCCGCCTCCGGCCGTCAACGAGTCGTCGTTCCCTCTGGAACACAGCCCCGGTGGCCGGCCGCGTTACTGTGCACGAGTTCTCGGCGAGCCCGCTCAGCCAGTTCTACTCGCCCATTCCGAGCTATTTCCAGTCTGGCGACACAGACATTAAGCTCAAGTACATCTACCCGGGGCAACTCCAAGTTTGGCGCCATCACGATCCTGCCGTCGCGCGAGGGCGACAGCAGCGCCATTGCCAAGAACGACGGCAGCATCGCGACAGCGGAGAGCCGGCTGCACTACCGCTGTTTATTAACGCGCGAGGAGGCGTGGGACACGACACTCGAGTCCCCAAGGCCATTACTGGTCCCAAGGCGAAGCCCCAGTCCTTCTGGAGCAAGCTTCTCGGGTAAGTTGGTCATGGGCAAGTTTCTTGGGTCGGTGTTTCGTTTCTTCTTTTTGGCTGTTTTGTTTTGGATACCATATCGTGGCTGCTACTGGAAGCGTATCCGGAACCGCTCGTTTTCTTTTCTTTTCAAGGAGTTTATTTCTCGTGCTGGGACTCATAACAGAGGTCAAGCATACCACTGGACGCGTTGTCGTCTCCTAGTTTCAGTAGTTTCTTATTTTGAATAAATAAACGACTGTGCTCTTATTTACATAGACAAGAGGGATTTTGTAGACGAAAGGGTTTGTTTTGAAGCAGATATTGTTGACATGACATGTGCTAGTATTCAATTCAGATATTTCAAAAAGTCTAAAATAACCGCAACATTTGCATAATGCCTCGTTTTTTTTCTAAAAAAAAATAGCCTCTGTTCAACATTGAAAGCCGAGAATTGGCAGCATATACAAACAAAAAGGCCGATGAAATACTCTTGCAGTCAGATTGTCCAATAACTGTCTGAAGCCTTGACAGGAAACAAAGTGTTCCCCACATGATATATCACTCTCCCATTCCCCCGCCACAGAGCGCCCCGCGCCAGCGGAGTATTGGGACCCTTTGTTCCTGCTGGCGAGCTGCACGTGAGAGTGGCCCCCGAGTTTTAGGGGCTGAAGCAGCGTTTCAAAATCCGCCAATTGCCGAGGGAGCGCTGAACACAGCCAAGCCGCGGTCGCCCAAGGAGAAGGTGTTAGCGGAGTGCTGCTGTAGGCTCGGCTCCTCCGTATTTACTCCTCCATTTCCCCAGCGAAGAACCGCTGCGTTCTCCAACAGTAAAAGTGTAAGAGACCTCCATGAAGCTCCAGCAAAAAAACGTTACGACTCACATTTTCAGACCTTGCATCATCGCGCCACACGTTGCCGACGACACGCTTCTTTATGTGTTTTGCTTTTTTGTCCTTGATTGATTTGCTTAGGGCGGCCCACCACCGTTGCAATGCCCATCCGCTTCCGTCTTCCGGCCTTGCTGGTCGAGCTCCGGGCACAGGCTGTCGTGGCACCCGGCGCGGCTGTCTCCGCGGCCGCTTCAGCACGGCTCTCAACCCAGGTGCCGGCCCGGGTTCTCCTCTCTCGCAGAAGTGTGTCTCTCTCGGCCGGCAGTCTGTCCGTGCATTCAGCGGCGTGACTGTCACGGCCACCGACCATTCAGTCAAGATTGCTTCACCCGAGGGCCGTGAAGCGTGCCGAGTTGTGAGTTGAACATGGACGCTCCTGAGACGCGTTTGATTTTCTTTTTACTGACACCTGTAGACCAAAACTTCTGGCTCCGGTATGTGCCTCCTTTGCGGCCCTGTGCAGACTATTCGGTCATCTAACAATGTCCAGCGACAACTGCAGGTGCTCCAGCTGTGTCAACCAGGACACGTTCGCAAAGGAATTTCGATACATTCGAGGTGCGCTTCCAGGAACGGCGCACTCATTTTGTGCAAAAGGTCAATGGTCTGACAGCATGACAGATCCCGGCAGACATCCGTGCGTGCACAAGTCAAGGCCGACGACAAAGGCCTGGATTGTCGTGTGTAAGTGGATTCGACCTCATCATGCCGTGCACACACACATATATATATATACGCGCTGTGGATAGTCATACTGACATATGCAGGGTCGGTGACAACCACAAAGCCATTACTCATGGGACTTTCTTCGCTTCTACCAGAACAGTGACCACAGAACACCCGAGCCCGTCGAGTGAGTTAACTGTCTATTTTATTTTATTATTATTCTATTATTTTATTATTATTTTGTTTTACATCCTGGATCACGCTCTAACGTCTCACAGCTTCCACTATTGGGCAGCTCCATTTCAGACAGCCCCCCAACTGTGCAGTTCGATGCTGTGATGGACGCATCGTCAGACAAGGGCATTGGGCAGCTGACAGATTACATCGTACGTCATCAGCCACTGACCTCCTTATGCTCATATGTGCCTCATCCTTTCTAACCCTACCAGCGCCGCTATGGCTTTGCTTTTGTCGAGGGGACGCCGTTCGTCGACCCGGCCGACACCGAGCGTCTGCTCGAGCGCATTGCCTTTATCCGCGTTACCCACTATGGAGGCTTCTACGATTTTGTACCGGACCTTCGCCATGGCGACACCGCCTACACCAACCTGCCGCTGCCCGCGCACACGGACACACCTACTTCACTGAGCCGGCCGGCCTGCAGGCCTTCCACTTGCTGTCCCACCACGGGCCAGAGACGCCGCCAGAAGGTTCTGCTGCTCTCGGCGGTGCCTCGCTGCTGGTCGACGGCTTCCATGCTGCCCAGATTCTCCAAAGGGAGCATCCCGAGGACTATGATGTGCTGACGCGCGTGCGTCTGCCATGGCATGCCAGTGGTAACCAGGGCATCACGCTGTCGCCCGACCGTCGGTACCCCGTGCTGGGGTATTGGACAGCCAGGACCGGGAAGCTGTGGGCGCAGACAAGGCGGCGGGCAAGCGCCTCAACCGCGTTGCGCTGGAACAACGACGACCGCGGTATCGTGCCCTTTGGCGGCCCCGCATGCCGACGGTATTGACCCCGTCCGGTGGTACGATGCTGCACGCAAGTGGCAGTCCATCCTGAAACGACCCGATGTCGAGTACTGGACGCAGCTTCAGCCCGGCAAGCCTCTGAGTAGGTCTTTTTTTTGTGTTTTCTTGTGTTTTTTCTTCATAATTTTCTTTCATATTTCTCTCTTGTCGTTCAACCTCTTCAAGCGCATGACATGTGACAGTCTTTGACAACTGGCGAGTCATGCACGGCCGCAGCTCGTTTGTGGGCGTCCGGCGGATGTGTGGCGGCTACAGTAAGTCGTGCTTTTGCCCCAAACACCCATCTGGCTACGTTTTTACTGACAAAACAAAAATAGCTTGCCCGTGATGACTTTATCTCGCGATGGCGCAACACAAACTAATGCGCGTGACGAGGTGCTCAAGCAGGTTGTGGGCTAGCAACGAGATGAAAAATGAAGACATGAGAAGGAAGACGTAGAAAAAAAAACTGAGAAAACAACGCAGACATGAACAAAGTGTACATAAATACAAACATAAACCTAAAGTTTGCTTCTGGCGGTGGGATCGTAGTTTTTCTTTGGCAGATGCAAGTGATCGCCTCCCAGCCGGGATAAGCCGCCACACGGGCCAAACCTGTTTCTCCTCGAAACGGGAAGGTAAAAAGGGAGAAAGCCTCGAGGACCTGGTGTGCGGTCTTGATCGACAACGGCGTGTCTTGGACGCCTTTGTCTCAAGATGCTCAACCCAAATAGCATCAAATCGCGCTGCCTCTTCTCCTGTCTGTGGCTTGTCGCGTGCCCTCTGCGTCTTTTGCGGCCTGACCCAGCATCCTCAAATTGGTTCTCAATGAAGTGGTGTGGCACAAACAGACGGGTAAAAGATGCAAGTAAGTTCGTTCAAGGAAAAAGCAGTCGTTGAAATTAGTGATTGACGCCTGCCAATAGCGCTGAAGAGCTACTAGCTTGGCCCTCAACGGCGCGAATCAACGGCAGGCGAAAAAGCATCATCGGACCCCACTTCTTCCCACTTCTCCTTTCTAGGCTGCCCGCCCGGCCTGGCCAAAACCCAAAACGCCCATCCCCTGGCGCGGCCGAGTCTCTTATACCCGGGGCTTTTATTACACAGCGGGGCAGCACGACAGGGCGGGCGTCTCCTGACGGCCTAAAATACCTAAAAATACCCAAAAATACCCTGTAAAACGAGCACCTTCCAGACTGGAGCCAAAGCTCAGCAGTCGTTCTTTCCCACGCTGCGGCTCCCTCGCCTTGCACGCCCTTCCCAATTCTCACTCTCCCTGCCCCTCCTTTTCCAGCCGCCTTTTCTTCAGGAGCCAGTAAAAGCCTACCAAACCCCCTTCCTCAAGTTGTCAAGTCTCTCAAGTCTGTGTTCCAGGTCGGCCTGCCCCTTCTCGCTGCCCTTTCTCCATAAAAAGTCACCGTCCAGATCCAGAAGGACCAGGCTCTCGCTCCTGCCTTATTTTGCTCCCCAGCCGCAACGGTCGTCTCGTCTCTCCCTCCTTCTCATACTCTTGCTTTTCCTCCTAAAACGTCCTTCATCCTTCTTGCACACCGTCCCCCCACGTCATTTTTGATCTCACATCCTCGACGACTCCCTCGCGAGCAGCAAGAGAAGCACGCGCCCCCACACCTTCGTTGTTTTTTGCCGGCCAGCTCCCGCCTTCACCGACATACGGCGAACGCCATACCTCGCAGCCGAGCCTTTGCCTCTGCCACGAGCATCACGCGGATCTCGAACCGTGACGAGGTTAAGCGACATTGACGATTGCACGACAGTGGCGCGGAGAGCTAGCAGTTCACTTTTCTCCGCGTGTATCCCGTGTATATTCCGTGTACATCTTTCTGCACTATTCGTGACAACCTCCCCCTTACAACCCGCCGGGAACTCGCTGCCGACTCGACTAAGCCTTGCCTGAAGATTTGAGTTTGCCGCCTTGGTTTGCCTCGATTTTGCAGCCAACGCTCTCTTAATATCTCCTTTCTCACACCCCCAGCCTCTTCAACGCCGCCCAAGATGGACCCCGATCAGCGAACGGCCAGGACGCTGCGGCGCCCGCGCTCAACGAGGAGCGCCGCCAACATCCAGGTCCGACAAATGCCATCCGCCGCCATCAACGGAGAAGAAGCCGGTCCCCGAGATCGACTTTACCATCCATGCCAATGCAGAGGACGGCACTAGGCGTCAGCAACAAACGGAGCGGCGTGTGCAAAGGTTATGTTATGTTGTTCCGAACGTTTACCGGGTTGAATATTCCCCCCCCCTCTTTTTTCTCTTTCGGCATTGACCAACTCGACCGCCTCTACAGATGTCCAAGCGCCGGCGACATACAAGCCACGGACGAGCAGTTCTTCAGCGACGAGACACACACCAAGCCGACATTATGCTTATCCTCAAGCAGCACTTTTACCGCGAGGGCCGGCCTGAACGAGGAGCAGGCTCTGTTCATTCTGCGCAAGGGCACGGAGACTGCTGCGGGCCGAGCCCAACCTGCTGGAGATGGACGCGCCCATCACTGTCTGCGGCGACGTCCCACGGCCAGTACGTACGACCTGATGAAGCTCTTCGAGGTTGGCGGCGACCCGGCCGAGACCCGGTACCTGTTCCTGGGCGACTTACTGTCGCACCGCGGCTACTTTAGTATCGAGATGCGTGTTGTACCCTGTGGTCGTCAAGATCCACTACGCCAAGTACGCTGTGGTCGCTGCGGCGCCCCCCGGCAACCACGAGTGCCGTCATTTGACCGACTACTTCACCTTCAAGCTCGAGTATGCGCGCCACAAATACTCGGAGCACCATCCTAACGACCGCCCTGCATGGAGTCGTTCTGCAGGCCTGCCCCTCGCGGCCGTCATGAACAAGCAGTCCTGTGCATCCATGGCGCCTCAGCCCCGAGCTGCACACGCTCGACGACCTCAAAGAAGATTGACCGTTTTCCGCGAACCCCCCACCAGGGGCCTCATGTGCGACATCCTCTGGGCGACCCGCTCGAGACTTTGGCCAGGAAAAGACGAGCGACTTACTTCTTGCACCAATCACGGTTGCGCGGCTGCTCGTACTTTTTCTTCGTACCAAGCCGCGTGCGCCTTTCTCGAAAAGAACAACCTGCTGTCCATTATCCGCGCCCACGAAGCCCAGGACGCCGGGCTTACCGCATGTACCGAAGACCGCGTACGACCGCTTCCTGTGTTGATGACCATCTTTCCATAAGGACGTCTACAACACAAGCCGCGTGCTCAAAGTACCGTAAGACCACGTACGGACCGGCTTCCCTTAGTGTGCATGACCATCTTCTCGGCGCCCAACTACCTCGTACGTCTACAACAAACAAGGCCGGCCGTGCTCAAGTACGAGAACAAACGTCATTGAAACATCCCGCCAGTTCAAATTGCACGCCCCACCCCTACTGGCTGCCCAACTTCATGACGTCTTCACGTGGTCACTGCCTTTTGTCGGTGAGAAGATCACCGACATGCTCATTGCCATTCTCCAGCACATGCTCCGAGGAGGAGCTCAAGGAAGAGGCTGCGCTGCCGTCGCCCCGCGTCCGCCGCCATCACCTCGCCCTCGTAGGCCCTGTGTCGCCTTCTACGCCCGGAATTTCAACAAACCAGGACCCCGAGTCGATCGAGTTCAAGCGCCGCCGCCATCAAGAAACAAGATCCTGGCCATTGGCCCGCCTGTCGCCAGTGTGTTCCAGGTGTTGCGTGAAGAGTCGGAGCGCGTCACGGAGCTCAAGACGGTCTTCTGGCGGCCGTCTGCCGGCGGGCACGCTCATTGCTGGGCGCCGAGGGCTATTAGAACGCTATCAGCAGCTTCGATGGATGCACGCAAGGTGGATCTGCAGAACGAAGCGCCTGCCGCCCAAGCCACCGAGGAGTGGTGCGCCAGAACGAGGAGGACCTGCAGCAGGCCCTGGTACCGGGCGACCAAGGAGGCCGGACAACGACAAGAAGCTTGACACACGCTGTCAAGAAGACTAAGCACGTAGTCCCGCCTACTTCAACCACTTACCAGACAACCCAAACCTGTATTTTGGAGATCGTGCGCTCAACAATCAACAGCGACCGCAAATAATTTTTTTTACGGCTGCAACGGAATGAATCTGCTCATACTTCTCTGCTCTTTTTTCGAATTATCATGTTTCTTTAGGACTGTTCATTTTGGAACGTTTTTGATATGCCCCCATGAATTCTCAAACCATCTTTCATCGTTGACCCCTTTCCATTTTAATGCGGGCCTTTTATGCCAGCCATGTCACTCTCGCAACGTGTTTTACGTATGCAAATGCGGGCTAGGATTTTTTTTTTGTGATAAAGGAGCTTAAAAAGCAGTCGGAAAACTTTCAACTGTTAGCACCTGCCTTCTTTAAACAATGTCAATGTAGCGACTTATGAATACGGCCAAAAGCGTTACAAAGTGGCAGCTAAAATCAATCAAATTGTCTGTGTTGAAGACATGCTATGGCATAACCAAGATGGCTCATAAATAAATGCTGTTTCCTAATAAATGCTGTTTCCTAAACGTCCCTATTTTTAATCCTATTTTGTTTCC
>JADMNF010000066.1:0-160553 GCA_016097085.2 Sporothrix curviconia
ATGGGTCCGCTGTCTTTTGCGGCCCTCGCTCATCTCCTTTTGCACCGTACAATCCAGTTGTCCGCTCCCGTCAAACGTGATTTCAGACCTCGCTTGAGCAGGGGCTCCGCGGACGTTTTTGGCTTGGCCTGTTCGTTTGCACAGCTGGGGTCCTCTTTGTAGCCAAGTCATGTTCATCCTTCCCCGCTGCTTCTCCTCCCTGCCCCCCCTCCTCCCAGTCGGCCATGGTGCCCGGTCAAAATCAAAGTGCAGGACACACGCCCGGGTCCTTCGGGATTTCCAGCAGGCAAAGTTTTTGTACACCACGTATATCGTCGTTGCGGCAGCCCCAGGTCGTGCAGCTCCTGGGCCGTGCGGTCCATGGCGGCCTGCAGGTTGACGTTGAGCGCAGCAGGCTCGGCTTGCCGAGGTCCTGGCCGGCGTACGACAGAAAGAGCAGCGACCGCATCATGCAGTCGGCGGTGAAGCGGGCCGACAGGAACGTCATGACGCCGAGACAGACAGGGACCAGCCTGCCCTGGTGCGCCTTGAGCGCCTTGTAGAATGCGCAGCTCGTGGCTGCAGGTCGTCGACGCAATCGACGTAGGTCGCCTTTGCCGACAAGGGCGTTAGCCTGCACCAGCGCGCCGTTAGCGGGGCCGTGTTCGCCGCCGCACGGGACACAGCGTTGCCGTTGCGTCGGTTTCTCGGCAAGCCTTGGCCTGCACCAGCAATGCGTCGCGTTTTATGCCGGCCTCAAGTCAGGGATGGCGGTCGGCGGCCGGGCCATGTTGGCGGCAGGGACGCGGCGCGGTGCAGCGCAACATTGGGGCACTTTTCGTCGACGGCAGCTGGTGGACAACGCACCCCGGAGGGCAGGCCTGTGTGCAGTAGGGGAGGTCCAGCGCCAACGGCCGGCCCTGCGCTGCTGCTGTGTTGGCGCTGTCGATGCCGTCTGCGCCGTCCGTCCGGCGCCACGCCGTGCTTCTTGCGCGACAGGACCAGGCCGGACCGGAGCCCATGCGGCCTCGTTTCAAGCCGAATCCACCGTGCATTGCCGCTCTCTTCGCCTCCGCCGCCCTCGCTCCGCGCTTCCTTTTCGCCTTGCGTCACTGCCGGCATCGTCGTTTCGTCGTTCGTCGGTCGTCGCCAGAGGGTCGTCGGGGCCCGCGCAACGTCTGCGAGTTAGATCCCCTCTTTTCCGGTACTTGACTCGCGGCCAGACCAATGCGGCCCTGGGCCAGACGCCAATCTCCTCGTCCGACGGCGCCGTGTCCCGGAGCGACAGCAAGACAAGAGTGGCCATATAAGCGGCTGCTGTCTGGCCTGGGGGCCAGGGGCAACCTTGCCGCGGACGTCGAGCGTGAACGTCACGCTGTAGTAGTTAAAGCGTATCCAGGTCGCCGGGCAGCACGTGGCAGCAAGATCAGCCCGTGCCCGGTGGCAATGTTTAGCCGTTATCTCCAGGGCACCCGAGATCATGTAGTGGGTATGTCGGCAGAGTGCCTTGGCGAGGTACACGGTGGGGTACTTTTTGCTGAACACGGCGTCGTTGGCGCATCGCCCGGGGCCACCGTCTTGTCGATGCCGGCCGCCTTGACGAGGTAGTCTTCCGGCGGGCTCTCCAGCATCGCCGCCAGCGCAGCGCCGCCAGCCGGTGGGCAGCCTTGTACTCGCCGACGAGGAAACGGACGCTTGTCTTCTTCTCCTGGTTGGCGTTGTACATGCAGACGCGGTCGGGGATGGTGGACACGGCCTTGTTCTGCTTGCTCTTGGAGGACTGCGTCGTCTGCGTTGTTGGTGTCTGTGTTGTCTGCGTCGTCTGCGTCGTCCTGTCACACGTCTGAAAAGTGCACATGGGCGCGGATCTCGGCCTCGGAATCGGGGTCCGCAGACACGGCGTCCAGGTGCGCGTTCACAACGGCAGCAGCCGGCTTCTCCAGGGCAACGCGCAGAAAGGGCCGCAGCGTCGCCATGTTCTTGGACTTTGGGCTGAAGGCCATCAAAAGGCCCGCAACATCGTGGGGCGACGCAAAGCCCGCATCCAAGGGGTGGAGGCTGTCGTGGAGCTCCTGGAACTTTTGTCATGGAGCGAGCCAAAGTGTTCCCAGAAGCGAAGACGCCGCGGACAGAACTTGCCGGCGACCGACGTGGTCCCTTGCGCCAGCCGCGAACGGTCGGTCTCGACGGTGAACTTGTCGTAGACGCGCTCCTGGACGAGGCGGAGGTAGTCGAGGAACCGGTCTTGCTGACGTCTTCCGCCTGTCCGCTATCTCCTTGTCCATCTCCGCTATCTCCTTGTCCATTCTCCGGATGCTTTTGCCCTGCTCCGCGATTGTCTTGTCCTTCTCTGCAATGGTTTGCAAAAGCCTCGCGATGAGTTTCATCCTTCGAGGACGACTCGCCCCCATCGGCAGCGAGCCTGTCTTCCCGCGGAGGAGGTGTCGATGGCATCTTGCCGTTGTCCTGTCGCGATGCACCAAGCCAGCAGGGCGACTGGTTGTGAAAGGAGAAAGAAAAGGAGAGGGTTGAAGAAGGTGACGGCTGGTTCGATGTTAGGCAGCTCAGTCGTTGACAGGACTGCAGTGGAGCCTACTGACCAATAGCGTTAGCGCATTGTGGTCCGTGCACGGGACGCTGTGAGTGGGGCCAGGCCTGGCAGCTTCTACTCGTAATTCGATTCTCACATTGACCTCAACCAAGCTCGACCATCGTCGCGACATTGACTGCCAATCGCGCCGACCACGATACCCAACAGCTGGATCGATCTACCGACTGACGCGCATCTGCCAAAATTACCGTATTATCTCATCGAAAACCGCAGACTGGCCACCTCCTCGGCCGATTACGACTTTCTCTTCTCCTCCTCCTCCCCCTTCTTCCCCCCGATGCCGACGGCCGCCAAACCAGACGACGCGGCCGGCGTGCGGCTTGCTGTGGAACCCCGACAATGTCAAGGACGTGGCCGAGTCGGTGGGGGCCGAGGACGCGCTGCGCTGCCTGTCGCAGGACGTCGAGTACCGCATCGGCCAGGTCATTGTCGAGGCCTGCGCTTTCATGCGCGCGGCAGCCGCACCACGCTGACCGTGCAGGACCTGTCGCTGGCGATGCGCGTTGCTCGACGTCGAGCCCCTCTACGGCTAACGAGTCGACGCGAGCCCCTGCCGCTACGGCGAGGCCAGCATCGGCCCCGGGTCAGCCCAGCTCTACTTTAACATCAGAAGGACGAGGAGGTCGAGTTCGAGAAGCTGGTCAACGCGCCACTGCCCAAGGGGGCCCCCGGCGGACGCCAGCCTGGGACGGCGCACTGGCTGGCCATTTGAGGGTGTCCAGCCGTCCATCCCGCAAGAACCCGACGACGGCCGAGGCGCGCGGCGGCACGCAGGAGCTCGTGGCCAAAGGAGGGCGGGGGCCTGGCGCGAGCAACCCGGCGCTGCGCGGCGCTGACCGGCAACGACAATGTCGGCTTCAAGCCGGCCGTCAAGCACATAACATCAGCAACGAGCTGGTGCTCTACTTTTGACAAAGATCCAGGCGGCCATCCTCGACGACAAACCCCGGACGGAGGGAGGTGCTGCGGCTTGCGCGAGGCGGCGCCGAGTCGGTGCGGCCTTTCCGACCCCAGCCGGCCTGCAACCAGCTCGTGCCAAGGAGGCGGGGGGCCTGGCGCGAGCAACCCGGCGCTGCGCGGCGCTGACCGGCAACGACCAATTGTAACCGCATCGAGGACGTGACCATCCTGCGCCAACTATCGATTGGAGCTGACGACGGCGCTGGTCGAGAACCGGCGCACGTGTTCCTCGACCCCCTACGTCACGCCGCTGTGCGCGCCCGTCCTGACGTGTTCTGCTGGGCCAGAAGCTCGGGGCCCGTGGGCGACAAGACCGCGGTTGCCGGCGGAGGTGGCGGTGCAGGGACAGACAGCTTTGCCAGTGCAGCACCGACAGGCGCCGGCAGTCGCCGGCAAGCACCGGCAAGCGGTGGCGGCGGCGGCGTCCCAGGGCACCGACGCGGTCCGCGACATCTACCTGCTGCGCGAGCTGGCCGCGTCGCTGCTGGGCCTGCTGGCGCGCAAGTTTGCCAAGAACAGCGCCCTGCTGCGGGGCCCAAGCTCACGCGCACCTGTCGTCAAGAAAACGCTTTGCTCGAGCCCGAAACCCGGGCCCCCGTCGGCGTTGCTCTTTGGCGCCGTGGCCGGCCTGTCGGCGGCCGCGCGCCCCGAGGCGCGTTGCGCGTGCTGCTGGGCTGCCCAACCTCAAACGTTTGACCACGTACGTGCTGCAGCCGCTCCCAGGAGCGCGGGCCCGCGCTGACGCGTCGAGTTTGAGAATGCTCGTGGCCGGCGGCATCCTCAAGGCCATCCGCATCCCTGGTGGCCGCCCAACGCCGTGACGGCCGCGGCCGCAGCAGCAGGCAACGGCGTCAACGGCAGCACGACGGCATGTGGAGACTGGGGCCCGAAAGCTGGGTGGATTTTCCTGGGCCCGATACGATCGGCAGCGCGGTGGGCCCAGCTGGGGGGATGCCCGGGCTTCAATCGCAGTTGGTTCTCGAGGCGCGGAACATTGAGTAGGGCGACAAGGGCCACGGCCTGTTTTGGGTTATTCTCTGTAACAGTTTCTGGGTTTGGACGATGGACGCGCGAAAAAGGCCAGGTACCATTCCGTACGGGCGTTTTATATGGCTTTTCTACGGTGTGCGTTTTTTGTTTTGTTTGTACAATTTGATTCTATTTCTATCCCGCGGTGGCACTGATTTTGTTTTGTCTCTGTATCGATATGCACATTCACCTTGATCTCCCGATGCAGCTTTGTGTAGCAATCGCGGGTAGACGCGCTGTAATCGACGTGTTTCCTTGCCTCTCTGCTGCCTCTGGCTGCCACCGGAGATGCGGCTCTTCATTCTCCGGCGAGCGGCCTGCTTTTCCGGGTTCCCCATTTCCCCAGACTTGGCGTCGTAGTGGAACCAACGCCCTAAAGACGCTGGCAGCGTCCGAATTCCGGGGGTAAGCGGGAGAAGGCGCGAGGGAACACGAGAACAAGGCAGCCAAAGCGGACGCCAGCCAAAGCGACCAAAGCGGCCAATGCTTGTTTCTTTGTGCTCCTCTTATTTATTCTAGGGTAAGGACTGTAAGGAAGAGCGCTCGACAGCGGTCTGGCTCGATGGTAGCGGACTGGCAGCCGGTCAAGGCTTTCCCGGGATTGACATGGGGCAACGGACTGCAGGTCACAGATGGGCGCCTAGAGAAGCTGTTTGTTTGCAAGAGGAGTGCCTCCTGGCTTCCGCTCATTGGCCGAGAAAGGCTGTCTGAGAGGGCGATTCTCCGAGCTGGTTAAATGATGGACGCCATCGCATCCCGATCACCCGCGCATCCGACAGAGAGGGAAAGACAGACAACATCTCGCTCTCAACAGACATTAAAAGGGCAGGCCGTCAAGCGAGGTGTGGTCAAGGTGGCGGTCATCTCGTCTATTGAGCTCTTCTGTGAGCTCTTATGTTGAGTGGAAACATATACCCTACAACAAGCCGTGACACTCGCCTTCACCCGCCAAGTCTGCCACGATGGGGGGACACATCAACAAGTAACACCGTCGGTGTAAAGTATCGATCCCGTCTCTGGTCTATTCAAAATTCACCATTGGCATCCGCTGACCATCAGGTGTGCGTCTTTGTGGCCGTGGGCGCCTGGACAACCGGCGGCCTGCCTCAACGGCCTCACCGCGTGCGGCCTGGCCTCCGGCTACGTTGTGTACGTCTTCCCTGGCCTCGAGAATGATTTCTCACATGCTGACAAACAGCTGCTCGTGGTGTTGGCTTTGCACATATTTTTCCAAGAACGAGATGTCAGTATTCTCCCTCCAGAGTCCTCCACAACAGCTCATCTTGGATACTTACCCTCCCCCCTCCTTCCCCCTAGTGTCCAGTTCCATCTAGTTCTCTCGCTCGGCGTTGTCGGCCCGCTCATCACGCTTGCCGGCATCTACTGGGTGCCGAGTCGCCGCGCTGGCTCGCCTGGCAGGGCCGCCGTGACGAGGCCTGAGTCTGAGCCTGCCTCTTCTTTTCTTCTTCCTGAAGGAATTCAATACAGCGGGTATATTCTGGATATTTTGGGGGCCGACAGGTGGCCAGTTTATATTGTACAATAGTATCAGATGACAAGACACACCATCTAATGCTCTCTTCCTTGTCTCTTACTCGGTAGCTCGCTCCTCCCTCAGACCAGGCCCTGCTTCTGCAGTCGTAGTTACACCTTCTCGGGCATCACGTGGCCCTCGGCGTCCTCCATCTGCCACCACGCTGCTCTCGTCCTGCCGGCTGCGCTTCTTTTCCTTTTCCAGCTTGGCCCACAGCCGCAGCGCCTCCTCGATCTTGGTAATGTCGCGGAACAGGCCCGGGTTGTTTGATGCCCAGACACCGCAGCCCGTGGATATGCCGGCTCTCGTTGAAGTGCTTCTCAAACGCCGCCGGCCCATGTACGTGTACTGGCCGCAGATCTCGCAGTTGAACTCGACGCCCAGGCCGTGCAGCCCGGTACAGCCAGAACGGGATCGGCTTGCCGTCCCACGCCAGCGGCAGCTTGAGCGGGTTGTAGATCTTGTCGTCGTCGTCGTCGTCGTCGTCATTGTCCTCGCCCGTCCGCTCGCCGCTCGCCCCGCGCCCTCGCCGCCGCCACCGCCGTCCACCTCCATCGGCCTGGGCGCCTCGTCCATCATTGTGTACAGGTTCTCGAGCTCCTGTCGCCGCTCGCGCTCCGTCATGCCCTGCCGCCGCTCGACGTTGACGCGTGTGTCCTCCTTCTCCCCCAGTGCTCATGGCCGCCGTCAGCCGCTGGATGCGGTACTCGCGCGCCGCCACGGCACGTTCCTTTAACCGCGCTGCGGCCGCTGCGCGCCGATCCCCATTTGCACCGTTCGCGCCATTCGCGCCGTTCGCGCCGTTTGCAACGCCGTTGACCGCCCTCTGCTCGCAGCGCGGATGTGCTTGCGTCCCGACAGGTGGCCCTTGTAGACGTTTTCGTTCTTGAACTCCTTTTCGCAGTCGGCGCACCACACGGCGTCGGGCGCGCTGAGCTGCGGCGTGCTGTTGTCGGCAAGTCGTCGCCGCTGTTGCTGTGTCTGTTGCTGTTGTTGCCGCCGCCGCCTCAACCTTCCAGTTGGCCAGCTCGTCCTTGTCCCACAGCCTCTCAAAGTCGTCGTCGAAGCCCGCAAACACGCGCTCCAGGTTCTCGAGCGGCCGCGTCTTGCGCATAAACGACTCGAGGTAGCCCGACAGGCTGCCGACATACTGGAAGTAGTCCTCCGTCAGCTTGTCGCCGCGCTTGATCTCGTCAAACGTGTCAAACACCTCGAGGTACTGCAGGTACGTTAGCCGCTTGACGTGCGGCAGGTTGACGTACGCCTCGTACTGCGCGTTCAGGTCAAAGTACCGCCCGAACCCTTCCTCGCCCGAGAACATGGTGTCCACCAGCGTCGGCTGCAGGTCATTAAAGTCAAACGGCCGCGGGCGGTACCGCAGCTTCGGGCTGGTCGATCTGGTCGGTTGGGTAGCGCTGGTGGTAGGCGAGCGTCTCGTCAATCTGCAGGTAGAACAGCCCCAGGGGTCCGTCGTCGTCGCCGTTACCAATCAGGTGCACCTCGTCGGCACGCAGGTCGCGCGCATCGGCGTACAGCCGCAGGGCCTCGGCCGACTGCGTCTGCATGTGGTCGAGCAGCTGGGCGACCTCGTGCTCGCGCGTTGAGGCGGTCGCGCACCTGCGTGGGCTCGTCGACGAGGCGGTCGACGACAGCCTGCTCGAGGCGCTCGAGGTCCTCGAGGATGTAGCGGATTTCTTCGAGAATCATGGCGGGCGCGTGGGAGGGAAGGGGAGGTGGACAAAAGAGTGGTGATGCTTGAGAGAGGAAAGTGAAAAGCTGCCAGGCAAGGAGCTTTGTTTTGGTAGTGCAGATTGCCCCGTAATTTACAGCGCACTGCTGAGTTTAGCGGGACTTTTCGCAGCCTTGGGCGTCGGAGTTTCCGTTTTTCCGGCGCAAGGCTTTTGCCCAGTGGCGACGGGACCCGCCTAAACTTTTCTGTTAGTGGCATCGAGCCGCAAGGGAAGGACCACGCCCAGAGCCAACCACCAAAAGAGCTTCATTTGCGACAAAACAACACGACGACACACGAGGAGCTGCCACGCCGATCCACAGTGGCAACCCACGAGCCGAATCCTTCCTCCTGCCATAAACTCCCCCCCTTCTCACGCTCACACAACACATACACACAATGGCCGACACCGGCAGCAGCAGCCGCGGCCAGCTTGACGCGGTCGAGCTGACGACGTCGAAAGAGGTCAAGGTCTTTCCGACCTTTGAGTCCATGAGCCTCAAGGGTGAGCACCGTCGACGACAGAGCCGCCTGTCCTTGGTGTCCTTGGCTGCGCGCTAACTGGACGACCCAGAGAACCTCCTCCGCGGCATCTACGCCTACGGCTACGAGACGCCCTCGGCCGTCCAGTCGCGCGCCATTGTGCAGATCTGCAAGGGCCGCGACACGATTGCCCAGGCGCAGTCCGGCACGGGCAAGACGGCCACCTTCTCCATCAGCGCGCTGCAGGTCATCAACACGGCCTCGCGCGAGACCCAGGCCCTCGTGCTCTCGCCCACGCGCGAGCTCGCCACGCAGATCCAGAGCGTCGTCAAGGCGCTGGGCGACTAACATGAACGTCCAGTGCCACGCCTGCATTGGCGGCACCAGCGTCCGCGAGGACATGAAGGCCCTGCAGGACGGCCCCCAGGTCGTTGTCGGCACCCCCGGCCGTGTCCACGACATGATCCAGCCGTCCGCTTCACCTGCAAGCACGGACGCAAACATCGAAGATGCTCGTTTCGTCCTCGGACGAGGCCGACGAGCATGCTGTCAAGCCAGTGGCTTTCACGCGAGCAGATCTACGATATACTTCCAGACTGCTCCCCAGTCGACCCAGGTCGTGCTGCTGTCGGCCACGCTGCCGCAGGACGTGCTGGAGATGACGTACAAGTTCATGACGGACCCCGTGCGCATCCTCGTCAAGCGCGACGAGCTCACGCTCGAGGGGCTCAAGCAGTACTTTATTGCCGTCGAGAAGGAGGAGTGGAAGCTCGACACCCTCTCGGACCTGTACGAGACCGTCACCATCACCCAGGCCGTCATCTTCTTGCAACACCCGCCGCGAAGGTCGACTGGGATCACCGACAAGATGCGCGAGTCCAACTTTACCGTCAAGGCATGCAAGCAGGCGAAGATGCCGCAAAAAAGGAGCGCGACAGCATCATGCAGGACTTTCGCCAGTTCAACACGCGCGTGCTCATCTCAACCGACGTGTGGGCGCGAGGCATCGACGTGCAGCAGGTCAGCCTCGTCATCAACTACGACCTGCCCCAGCAACCGCGAGAACTACATCCCGCATCGGCCGGTCCGGCCGCTTCGGGCCGCAAGGGCGTGGCCATCAACTTTGTCACAACGAGGACGTGCGCATCCTACGCGACATTGAGTTAGTCTTTTTTTTCTTCTTTCTCCTTTTTTTTGCTTGTTTGTTGCCGGTCTCATCTCACCAGAAGCTTGTTTTCGCTGCATGCTAAAAACTGTTTCCCAGTGTACTACTCGACCAGATCGACGAGATGCCAATGAAACGTGGCCGACATCCTGTCGTAATACGGGAACTACGGGATGCGCGCCCGAATAGGCTTACGCGCAAGATCGAAAGCAGCGCTCCGGCTGTTTCTGCAGCCGCTGACGAGAGCGAGGCGCCGAGTGCTGAGGTGCGTCGCATTCGAGCATGATGCAATGGCAAAGGCCAACTTACAAGCTGCACACTTTGGGATGCAGAGTGGAGGAAAAGGGCGTGTTTATCAAACGGTGAGTTTTTTTTCGTTTTTTTTCTTCTTTCTCCTTTTTTCTTCTTTTCTTGCTCGCATTTGTCGTCCCAGCTTGTAAAGATCACACCCAAACACAATGCTGACCTGAGCAGTCTCAGAATACCAGATTGATTTTATGCACATAAACCAAGCCCAGTTCTCTGACAGTGCTCCTCGTGCACTCTGTACTAACTTGATTCTCACGACCCAACAACTACGACTGCTGCAGTAACAATCCACTGCAACGCATATTTCGGCCCACGTTCTCGGGGCGACGCTCCCTCGGCCGCACGGTCTGATACTGCGATACACGAGCATCCCAACATGGCAAAGAATGCAGAGTAGTACGGATATCTTCCGTGCTATGACAACTTCGTGGAGGGGTGGCAGCTTGGCCGGTTTGTTCGCTTGCTCCTGTTTTGGAAAACCACAGTGGAAGGTGTCACTCGGACAAGCTAGGAAGAAAGTGCGGAAGAAAGCAGGCGAAGGGCAAGAGACGGGACGACAGGGCCCAAACTCTGCGGTTGGCGCCCCTTCCGGAACGCTCTGCGGACCAAGACGCACCGTGAGGTTGCAGTTGGAGACGTCGGAGACACGCAGTCTTGTTTCGCCGTGCCTTGTTCCCGTCTGCCTCGACACTACGAGTATGGAGTATCCCGTTTTGCTATCATAATGTCAGCTCCATCTTTTGTCGCCGCTCGCTGCATGTGGCCCATCCTGGTCCGTCGTTTCCGTATCGCAGTCCGACTAGGATCCTGCAGGGAAAATAAGGAAGATAGAAAGGCCGTTTTCACAGGAATGCCCAGTAAAATGGCACAAGAAGGATGAGGGAGGATAAATAGCGTCCTGTCAAGACTTTCCGGTCCATGTCCTGGATCCGTTGGCATTGTGGAACTGTTGCCGGAAGGCAAGGAGATAGATAAAGAAAAGGCAGAGACAGTCAACAAGGAGGGAAGCAAAGAGGAGCTTTCGCGAATCGCCCTGTTACACTCTGGCGGAGATGGGGCAACATAGCTTGCAACGTGCAACCCCCTTGTCCTTCTCTTTCTTTCCTCTTTTTTTTTTCTCTTTACTCTTTACTCGTACTTCTTCTCTTCACCTCAACGACGGGTCTCTTGCCGGGCCTGCTCTCCGGTCAGTGGGTTGGTCGCAACGGTCGTCTCACTAGGAGTTTCCATGTCATGATCACAAAGTATCAAAGCCACTTCTCCATCTGTCCTCTGCATGTTCCTTCGCATTCGTTCCACTTCCTGGTTCTTGCTGAGATTATCTCTGGGTCATGGCACTGTCCTGATTGCCGCTGCCAGGCAAAAGTAAGGGACGTAGGAGACGGGCCATCAAACAACCAAAGGGAACAAAAAAGGAAAAAAAGAAGAAGAAAATATGCACAAAGCGGCCGCCGGAGCAGCAAGACATGGTCATTCGATCAAAAGGCATCAAATCAATACAGAATACAGAATACAGAATACAGAATAGGGAAGCAGACCGGTAGATAGAGGCCAGCACGCACGGCCTCTGCTGTTTCTGATCTGCTCTACATGTATGTCGTGTCAGTGGTTTGTGCCGTTCTGTTTTGTTTCTTGCCCTACTCGTACTTCGTACATTTACAATGTACATGAACTCCGTACACCCGCTTCCTTTCTTGTCATTTATTTCCCCAAAGCTTGTGTGTGCCTCCTTGCTTTCTTTTCTTATGATTTCCCCCTTCGGCCCTAGTACCTGCATATGGTTCCATCCACCCTCCCTTTCAGAAAATCAGAGAGCAACCCTCGTCGTTCTCTCTTTTTATTTTCTCTTTTTCTCTCTCAACCCCTGTCCTCTTCAGAGAACCCAATGTAACTTGGGTCTCATCGCGCCCCCAACCGACCTGGGCACCAGTTTTGCGCAAGGTCCAATTTGCGGTCCGTTCGGTCTTGCATCTTTTCCGTGGCCCCCTTTTTTTTCCTGCTCCCTGCTGTCTCCATTTTCTTTGAGCACTGTCGACCACGTTATCCCTTTTTTCTCTTTTTCTTTTTTCTTTCCAAGACTCCGTTGTCCGTGGCCTACTCCCCCACCGGTCCAGATCCCGTCTGCCTATCTTTACCTTTTTCTGGTGTCTTTCCTCCGTCTGTCGTCCGTCTGTCGTTTTTCACAAAACAAAAAGGCAGACAAAAAAAAATCGTCAACGGCCAGACACGCGTGTAGCTGTCCGTCCGTTCCCCGTAAAAATAAAACTAAACAAGTAATACTCCCGTAGAAAAGGGCTTAAAGGGCTTAAAAGGATCCAAAGAAGCCGCTCTGTAAAATCCACAGCCGCTCCTCTCGTCATCTTCAACGTAGCACTCGTACCTGACTATGCCCAGACTATTTATTGTGTATCCTACGGAGTACAATGTACTAATACGGAGTAATGTAGTAATACGGGTACATGTTTAATACTCCGTATCTTAAGACCCTTCAAGCTTTGACCAGAGCTTGGCTTATTCTGCATTTACAGTTAAGTTTCAGGGCTCACGGAAGACCTTGAGAGGAAAAGATCTGCCACGGCCTCGTGGCGGGATCGTTGACAGTTGCGCAGATTCAACAGCAGACTCAACAGAGCATGCAGCACAACAGACGCAAAACGTGCAGGCCACGCAGCAATGCACGAGTAACGGCCACAAACAACGAGGACGCCTGCCGTGCAACGTGGGACATCATCTTGGCGGCGTGGTCAAACAAGACGTCTTCAAAACAAGGCCAGGAAGATCCTTGCTCTCCGTGAAGAGGCCAAGAAGATGCTCTCTCTCTCTTCCTCTCTCTCTTTTTCTTCTCTCTTTCTTTTTCTCTGTTTCCTTTCTTTTCACAAATCCAAGTAAATCTTTGACAGCTCTGCCTTTCGCACATAGTGCTTCTGCCTCGTTCGTCCAAAGCTCTGGTCTCTTTCGTCTGTCCGGTCCATATTCCTTTTCTTTCCTCTTCTCGTCTTTCTTTCTCTTCTCTTTTTCTCGTCTTCTTATTCTTTCCCGCCGCTGTTCAGTGACCAGACGGCTAGGTCCTCCCGGTGGTGTCCACACTCGGCCCCTGTAGTTTTCGCTCTCTTTTCTTTCTCTCTGGTCCCTCTGCTCTCGTCCCCTCGCATCGTCTCATTCTTCATCGAATAATGGCCTGCTCCTGGCTCCGCTAGGCCATTGGCATGCAAGCCCGCAGTGGTGCTATTTCCTCTGTGTGCTCCTTTTATTTTTTTGAGCTACTTCGTGCTTGGCCGTGCCTGGCTCTCGCGGTGCATAAGTGTCTGGAGCTTGTGTCGAATCGGGCTTGGAATGGCCAACCAGGGTTTCGACGGTGCGAGGGGAAGAGAGCGAGGGTGGAAAGGCCTGCATCCGCGGTGTTTTCTTTCCATTGTTGACGGACTTCCTGTATGGCCGTTGGGATGAGAGATTGAGAGATTGCTCCCTCCACGTATCGTACTTGCCTCTTTCAGAGAAATCTCTCGTCACCGTTCGCATCGGTCGTTCCTTCCACACGGAAAATTCACACAGTATTACGGAGGACATTCTCAAAATATCTTACGTGTACCATGTATCTTGCTTGTATCCCTGGACGTCTTATGCTCTGCCGCATCTCTTCTGCAATACTGAGTAAATACGCCCTCGTAGTCATTGTCGAGTGAATGAAGTTTACAGAGTACGAGCACTTTACGGCCACGGCCAACCGGGCCCTTGTCGTCCCTGCCTGACGCATGCATCGCTCCTTCCTCGAAGGAAAACGGAGTGCCATCGCCAGTCGACTTTTTGTGTGTGTGCGAGAGAGAAAGTGGTCTGCCAGTGTCGCCTTCCCCTTTTAACAGTTGCGTGCCTGCCGCTTTCCCCTCTACTTCGCAATACCGCACTGCGCCTTCCTTGTCTGCCCATTCCCAGCTCCCTCTTTCCTGTTTCTCTCTTTTGGGTCGTTTCCTCCTTTTCCCCTCCTCTCATCTGCTCTCTCCTTTGCATCTTTGCATCTTTGCATATTTCATCTTTGCCTCTTTGCATCTCCAAACCCGACGTCCAGCCTTGCTCTCGTCGTCGCACCACCCTCGCCCGCTCTCTCCACCACAACTGAGCAGCTCCAGCGACCGACACGCAACCGTGTACATATACAAGCGATACGCATCGCCGTTGGCTGCCCGTCCACCCAATTCCTCGCTTTTCTCGTCCGCTTTCTCGTCCTCCTTCGCCGGACCTCATTCACCTCCACTGCCCTCACCGCAGCACTCCCCAACCACTTTTTCGCCGTCAGCTTGACCTCGCATCCTGGTGCTTGCTGGGTCTCGTCTCTTTCTCTCGTCGTAACACTCCTGAGCTCGCCACGGTCTGTCGTCCTCGGCTCATTGCCCACTGTCCACCTGTTGCCCCCCCCTTTTTTTCCCTTTTTTTTTCTCTTGCTTCCTTCGTCCTTCGTTCTTGTCACAGGCCTCCCAAGCCAGCAAAGCTCCCAAGCTTTTCAAGGATCCTGGCTCCAAGCACTCCACATCTTTTCGACTCGTCGAGACCTTCAACCTGAACTGACCGTCGTTTTGCTAGGTCTCGGCAGCTATCCCTCTTTCGCTCATTCTGGGTCGGAAGCTTTGCCCACCACAGCCTATTGCCCACCAAAGCCGCCAAAAGCTGTTGTTTGTCTGTTTGTCGTTTATTAGGCGTCTCATCGGCCAATTGCCTGTTTCCGGGCCCCTTTTTGACGTTGCCTTTTCTTTTACTCCCTCTCCCTCTCCTCTCTTTCTCTCGTTCAACCTTTTCTCCTCTCATCTTTCGCCTCTCTCTTTTTTTTGGCTTCGGTTGCAATTTCGTTTCTTGTTCGTCCGTCGTTTGTTCGTCCGTCGCCTTGTCACTCGTCCGGTCCGTTCTTTTTCGTGTCTGTTCGCCACCTCCAGCTCGTGTGGAAGCTTCGCCCGCTCTTCCCCACTTACAGCTGTCTCGTCCGTTCTCGTTCGTCTCCTGCAAAAGACGAAGCAAAAGAGCAGCCGAAAAGAAAAAGCAAGGATCTCGAAAATAAAGCTCCACTGCAAACCAAACGAAGGAACGACAATACACGAGTCTTAAAAGCTCCCAACAGCCGTCCTTTTCTCATCTTATCCTCGTCTTATCCAATCCAAATACGCTTATCTTCGGCGATCAATTGCGTATCTCTTCCCCAGCACGACGCCCGCTGCCCAACTCGCCCGCATCCGCCCTTGTGACCCTCCGATCGACAGGGCACACTCCTCTCTTCGGCAGCTTCCACCGCCGCTATCTAACTATCTACGGAGCTCAGCTGCCAACGCCTACAGAGTACTTGGCCCGCTGACTCCCTATCTCCTCCCTCAACCTTTTATCGGCACCCCCCTCCTTTGCTCGCCGCCACGATAGGCCCCAACCAACAGCACAAATACGACCATGGGTCTCTTCTCACGAAAGGATAAGGCGTCGCCGAAGACGGCTGCAGACAACCACACCGCCAATGGCCTGAACACATCCAATTCAAATGCGTCTTTGAACTCAGGCAGCTCTCTCAAGTCTCCCCTCTCTCCATCAGCCCACCAATACGGCTTTTCGTCACGCACAATGAACCGCTCGTCCGCTGGCACCGCCGGCACTGCGCTACATCGGCCACCGCCGCCTCGACCGGCTCCCTGCCAGGAACCCCCGCAACACCCTTTTCGCCCGTCCACTTGCCCAAAGTCGATCTTCCCCGGCCCCCCGATCCGGCCCTGGATCCGGCCGGCTACCTGCGCAGTCTGCCCGCCGTGCGTGAGCGGTCTCGCATTATTAGTGACAAGGCGCTCCGCAACGAGCTCAACCACTTTGACGTGGACATGAGCAAGTTCCCCGATGTTGTCAGCTTCGTCGCCAGATCATTAAGCGTGACTACGATGCGCCCTACGCCGCCTCCATACCGCCCCATGGCCGGTACCAGCACTTTGCGGTTGGCGGCCGTGACCGGGTTGCCCTTTTGTTGAAGACGTTCCCGCCCGAGATTGACAGCACCGAGCGCTGTCGCCGTTTGATTGACCTGTTCCTTGTCAGCGTTCTTCTCGACGCAGGTGCCGGCACACAGTGGCAGTACAAGAGCACAGAAAACGGCCGTTTCTACCGTCGGTCAGAAGGCCTGGCCGTGGCCAGTCTGGAGATGTTCAAGGCGGTCTCTTTTCGAGTCTGACTACGGCGAACAAGACACAGGTGGATATGGATGGTCTTCGGTCTCTGACAGTAGACGACCTCGCCAAGGGCCTGCAGTCCCGGCCAGGCAACACTGTGGCCGGTCTCGAAGGCCGTGCCAGCCTTTTGATCCGCCTGGGCGATGCCCTCGCTGCCAACCCCGAGGTTTTTGGCAAGGACGGCCGCCCTGGCAACATGGTGGACTACCTGCTCGCACACCCTACGACGCAGGCGTCGTCGATGCCCATTGTGCTCCTGCCGGTGCTGTGGAGCTTGCTGATAGACGGTCTGGCACCCATCTGGCCGATGCACGGACAGCCATCAACGGCACGTCCATTGGGCGACGCGTGGCCGTGCACGAGCATGCCTCGGCCCGCGGGCTCGCCGTCATCACCGGACGGCGGCCGCCGCAAGTCATCGTCTACGCCGACGTTCTCGCCGTTCCCGACATCTGCATCGTCCACCGCGGCGCCGGCCGATGTAGCCGCGTGGGAGTCGATCGTACCGTTCCACAAGCTGACGCAGTGGCTGACATACTCGCTGATGCAGCCGATGCAGTCGCTGCTCAAGATACATTTCGCCGGCACGGAACTGCTGACGGGCCTGCCCGAGTACCGCAACGGTGGCCTGTTCATCGACCTAGGCGTTCTGACGCTCAAGCCGGCCGATCTCGAGCGGGGGCTGGCACACTACAAGTCGTACTGCGCCCAGACTGGCTCGACGGGTGTCGAGGTTGCTCCCATGTTTGAGCCGGGTGATGATGTGGTGGTGGAGTGGCGCGCCGTGACCGTTGGCTTCCTCGACCAGCTGGCCGCCGAGGTGAACAAGGCGATGCGGGCCGACCTGCAGGCCACGAACTGAGCCTGCCCCAGATCCTCGAAGCCGGCAGCTGGAAGGTAAGAAGTTTTTATTTTTATTTTTATTTTTTGGTTGGTTCTCGATCGTGTGCTGTGTGCTTTTGCCCTCCTACTAACATACTGCCAGGGTGGCCGTGAAATCGCAGAAATGTCGCGGCCGAATACCAAGGAGCCGCCCATTTTGATCGACTCGGACGGAACAGTCTTCTAGGCCGGCCATATCACGGCACGGCCCGTGTGATATGCCCCATGCATGGCTGCCTTTTTCTCTTCGTTCACCTTGTTTTTTTGTGTTTGACTTGTGTGTACAAATAGGGTGCAACCCCATAGTGCTATTTATATTATTTGAATATATATCTTGATGATCGTTGTGCTTTTCCGAGTGACTTGTCCCAGTGACTTATCCGAGTAACTTGTCCGAGTGAAGATTCTGTGTGAAGTATGTCTATGTACACCGAAGAAAAAGACTACAAATATAAACAAGTGCAATCCACCTGATGCAGTCGGTGTCCATTGCTGCCTTTTTTTCTCTCTCCATAATCCAATATAAAATCATAAAAGCCACAACGTCGCCCGGTGCATAAATAAGCGTCAGCATCAGACTGGCGATTTTTGTCCTTTCCTTAACCACAATCAAAATGCATTATATTGTACATGTTACTTCCAGTCATCTTGGATCCCTCCCCCCTTTTGTCGTATAACACACCGCCCCTACTGCCACTTGTTGGGCGTGTCGGTTTTCTTCTCGGCCATGCCTCGCTTCATGGCGCGGTATTGCCGCTCGGCTTCGCGGCGCTGGTACAGCTGCGACTCGTCCTCCATGGAGCGGCGCTTCTCGTAGTCGTTGGCCTTGCGCAGCACCTCCTTGTCCTTGGACGCGCTCTGCTTCTCCTTGGCGTTGCCCATCATCGCGTTCCAGCCCTTCTTGGCCAGCTCCACGGCCGACGGCGGCCTGGTCAGGGACTCCTCGGCCGCCGCGGCCTTGGCAGCGTCGTCGGAAAGGTTCTCTGGCACGCCCGTCGCGGTCGTGCGGGGCGCCTTCCACGACGACTGGGGGTCGATGCGGAAGGGCGCGGGGCGGGCGGCGCCGCCGCCGGGCACGTTGTTGAGCGCGCCACCCTGCAGCATCTCGTGCATGGGGGGCAGGCCTTTGAGGGCGCGCAGCCAGGGCTGGTGCCACAAGCCAGGTCTGGATGAGCTGCAAGATGGACGAGGCGGCAAAGAAAAAGGTGAGGCCGGCGCTCATCTTGACGGTGACGAGGATGGAGATGGGGGTGATGGCCATCTGCACGTACTTCATGGTCTGCTGCTGCTCGGGCGCCATGTACTTCATGTTGGAGCGGAAGATGAGGTACATGATGGCGGCCGAGGTCAGGGGCAGCACAAAGTACGGGTCGGGCACGGTCAGGTCGGTGAACCACAAGGATGCCGCCCGTCTCGAGGTCGGGCACGGGCAGCGCGGCCATGGACCGCAGCAGGCGGAACATGCCGTAGCCAAAGGGCACGTTGATCATGGGCACAAACATCTTCCACGTCGACACGTGCATGGCCTCCTGCATGCGCTTCATGGTCAGGCGCGCCTCCATGGCCTTGGCCTGGTTCGCCGTGCCGCCCTTCATGGCCAGCGTCGACATCTCCGACATGGCCGCCGCGTACCGCGGGTTCTTGCGCAGCACCTGCAGCTTGGCGCTGTGCTCGGCCGCCGTCAGCGACGGCCAGAAAATGGCCGCGCGGAACACCAGCGCGGCGCCCACAATCGACGCCCACCAGGGCAGGCCCGTGTAGACGTGCACGTGCTCCAGCAGCCACTGGCACATGCTGGTGGGGCCCCAGCCAAAGTCGAGGCCGAGCGCCGCAAGGTAGCCAGCTGGTCGAGGGCATGTCGAGCAGCGCGGAGCCATCAATCAGGTCGGACAGGGCCTGCGGGCTCTGGGGGTCGGGAGGGCGGCAGAGAAGGCAGAGGAGGTGGTGTCTGCGGCGGAAGGAGCGGCGGGAGAGGGTATCGAGGAGATGGGCTCCGAGACGGGGGAAGAAGAAGGAGGAGGGAGGGTAGACGCGGCCGGCGCATCCGGGGCCAGCTCCGAGGCCGGTGGTAAGGCGGTCCGGGGTTGGATGTCGGCCTCGCTGAAGCCCTTGCTGCTGCCGCCGCCCCGACGACGAGAACGGCCACAGCGAAAAGGCAGCGGCCGACGACGGCGGCATGCGGAGGGCGGTCGAAGAGGGGGGGGAGAGCGAAGAGGGAGTGGTCGGTGATGCGACGCGCCGGCCGGAGAGGCGGCCCATGGAGAGGCCGGCGGCGGTGGCGGGGGTGCTCGAACGGCTGCGCAGGGCGGTCCCAAAGCTGCGCGCATGCGGGCGAGTGGCCGTGGCCTGTGGCGGGTGGTCAGTACGGTCCGCGGCGGTTCTCTGGTGGCCCTTCATGCTGGCATAAAACTCTCCACCAAACCGGCAAAAACTCACCAATTGCCGCAGCCGCAGCGCTTGGCTGGACTGGACGAGGCCCCTGCTGGGAAGCATCTTGTCTCTCTCGGCAAAGACAAAGACAAATTGACAAGACAAAATGGGAGGCGGCTGTTGGAGGCGGCTTTCTTCCCTTGTTGCGGTTGTCGTGTGGTTTCGAAACGAGAGCCAATTATCGCCGCCTCAATCCGTCTTTCGATGTTTCTTAGTTTTTTTTTTTTTTTTTTTTCCATTAATTTTTTCCTAGGCTTGCTCCCCGCAGCCCTGCAATCCAGCGCACTGGTTGGTCGGGTGGGCGCAGTCGGCAGGGACAAGACTCCCTACAAGGACCTTGTGCTGGGTAGAGACCGCTGTAAGAGCACTATAATAAACGGGCGATTGCAGCGCCTTACAGCAAACAGTCAGTGTAACCGAGCCATTCCGTTGAGCCTTGTCTTGAGCTTTTCTCGTAAATTTCATTCTTGGAGGACATTTCATTATGTTCGAAATGCTCGTGCTCACTATGTACAAGCTGGCCCTGCCCGTAATGTGTTTTTCGTCCTCCTTTTGAAGTCGCCCTCCCCCTTCTGTCGTAGATTCATGCATGCGCCGTATGTCCAAGTCTATTTTTGTAAGAAATCCGTCCGTATCTTTCCAGATGATGGTCTGCTCAATGTCTGCTGATGCCGCTCCATGTCTTCTCGATGGTCTGCTCGACGTCTGCTCAATGTCGCTGATGCTGCTGATGCCGCTCCATGTCTTCTCGATGGTGCTCGACTCTGCTCAATGTCTACTCGCTCGCCACGTCATCGTCCGCTGCCAGGCGAGAGATGAGGCAGTGTTCAAAATCACCGAGCAAGAAGGTGGACGGTCAACAGCAAGCCGTGCCACCGCCGTGGCTTGACCGGGGCCGGGCGGGCTCGCAAGCCTTTCATCTTGTGCACCAGAACCGGCCCTGCCTAGTCTAGAAACCCAAGCTCGCCGGTGCCCGGCAGTCACCGCCGCTTCCCGCAGCTCCACGCCGGGGCCCACTGCAATGCGCTTCTCGCCGCGACAACGGGAAGACCTGTTTGGTTAGCAAGGCGTTCTCATTCTGGAAACACCAAAAGGGGGCTGCAAGGGCAAAGGGCAGATGGGGGGGGAAACGCACTCTTTGTCCCGCTCCAGCCGAGACGGAACGCAAACTCGTGGGCAAACAGCTCGCCAAAGCCCATCATCATGCCATTGACAAACGGCAAGAACAGGTTGATCGTGGCGCCGCGAACAGCGACCACAGCGTCGGCGGCCGGTACAGGATAATGGGCCCGTCGTCGCCCTGCGAGGATGCCGACGACGGCGCGTCCTCCTCGGCGCCCGAGTACTGCTCGCTGTCCGAGTGCATCGTGACGCCGACTCGGCCATGGGTTTTTCGTGGCTCGTCCGACATTGTGTGTGGGTGTGTGTATACGACGCGGATGGGAGGAAGAGAAAAGGAGAAAACGGCTGCCGGGCTGTCTGCCGGCAGTTGGAGAAGAGGGGGAATGTCGTGGGATGACGTCTGCCTCTCAAAGATGCGGAATGCGGAATTTGCAAACGCGGCCGCTTGCTTTCGCGCCGTCAAGCGTGTCGCCGTCTGCCCGTCCTGCGTTGTGAGTCGGTGCCGAGGAGAGGGGACTGGGGTGGGAGGCTGACGCGGTGCACCGTGCAGTCGTGAGGAAGAGGGAAGAGGAAAGCGGCGGCCGAGGGGAAACCCGGAGAATGACGTGTATGCTGCGAACTACGGAATGCTCCGCACCAGGAGCTCTGGCGGGACAGGCACCAGAACAATAGCCGTGGCTGCTTTAGCTCCGTTAAAGTGGGTTCCCAACTTTTGGTCACGTGATCGTGTTCAACATGTCATCCCAGGGGAGACATCTTCACCTGTCTCTGGTCTCATACAGTCGCAATAAAGTTGATGTAAAATTGTGTTACATTTCTTCTCATTTGCGAATATAAGTTTCTCGAGGCGGGTTTTTATTTTGGCAATTTTCGTATATTTTTGGCGGTGTGTTGCCGTTTTTCATGTTTTAATTTAATTTTCGATATGAAGCTTTCTTGACCACAGTTCGTAATAAATTAATGAACAACGCGAGAAGCATCCCAGCTGATGTCATTTTTACCAAAATGTACGTGCATAGGAAACATGTTAGTCCCAATTCACTACAGCTCTCTGCACCTCACTTCTCCAACGAGATGTTGCTCGCCCACGAATCTTGTAGATATCTTTGGCATTTAATCTTTGACATCACAAAGGCTACCCCTCAATAGGCACATGAAGTTTCTTATGTTGGAGAGTGTCACAACTTCCTAACTCTTTGGTATCCTGTGATACTCTCTACACGACGACTCTCAAAGATGAACTGCCTTTCCGCCCGCGAAGCTTTCCGGCGTCCGAGTCTGCCAATGCTTCCGTTGCAGAGCATCATTGACAAAGGTGTTCTGTCTTTCCCAACGCACAACACTGGCCAATGGCCAGATGCCGTGGTGGCTGTAAGACTGGTTGACAAATAAATTTCAAAGCGAGAGACTCTGTTTCCAAGGCGTCTCTAGTTTGTGGACAAAAGTGGCGAGGTTCTGTTTCCCTCCTTCCCCTGCCGCAGCAGCTAAAGCGACATGATCGACAGTCAGAGTGTACCGGCACGTTGTTTGTTTCGATTGTCGATTTTATCTGCAAAGGGCAAAAACCGTGGACTGTGAAATGTAAGATCAGTTCGATGTTGATGACTGCTGCAGTTGGTGTCACTACGTTTGGGGCCGATTGGCGCCTTTGGCGTCAAGGGTGGTGTCTTGCCTTGCAGTTGGCCTGGCCCGAACTGGCTAGGATGGTCAAACCAAACGAGCCATGAGTGAGCGAGAAGCACTCATCACCATCGTCCTGCACAAGAGTAAGAATACACAAGAAGGCCCTTGAAAATAAAATTCCGGTTTCCAGTGTTTCCTGTGGCAGCACTTTGCATCGCCGCCATGAGTGAGAGCCCAGCAGCCTCAGCCGCGGCTGTCCCTCAGTCGCCGCTGACTGCGGGGCCTCTACGACATTGACTGGACCAGCTGGACCACGCCTACGGGCCGGCTGAGAGGAACGCCGGGACACTCGAGACGCTCTACCTTGCGTCAGCCGGCGGACGACGGACGATACTGACCCGACGGACGACAAAGACGGCATCGTGCGCTCTACGAGCTGGACGGGTCCCTTGCCCACCGGGCAGCCGCTACAGCGCGACGCAGGCGGCAGTGCCGTTTGTCTATGCCGTTTTGGGGGATGGCAGCGTCAGCGGCGAGAGCATGTGGCAGACGTCGTACCGTCACTACCCGTGCGCTGAATATGCCTCGCCTTCACTCGGCCCGCCTCGCCGTCGGCAACCCCGAGGCATTCGTGCCCCGCGGCATCGACACGGCCGCGTGGCGCGCCGCGACGGCTGCGAAACAGGCAGCCTCCTGGCCCGCCGAGGAAGAGAAGCGCCGCGCCGACTGGGTAGCCCGAGGCCGAGGGCGGCCGGCGACGAGGCCGAGATCCGCCGCCGCCGCCTGGAGGACATGATGAAGTGCGATCCCGTGGACGAGGCCGCGACGGCCCGCGTCGAGATTGGCTGCTACGACGCCGTGCGCAAGGGCTGTCTCCGTGCTGCCTCTTTCTCCAGCCGTCGCGTGACAATGACAATTACAGCAACGCGATAACACGCCGGCCGTGCGCTCCGAGGCAGCTCTCCTGCTGGCCATGTTCCCCGAATCGCCACAGGCCGAGGCGTCCGAGCAGGCCTTGCGGGCGCTCCTGGAGCGCGAGACCGTGGCTACCGTCCGCGGCAGTGCCCTCATGGCACTGGCCCTGCTGTGGAAGAGGCGCATTGCCACCTCGGGCGACGACGGCGACAACGACGACAACGACGACGCGGCAGCAAGCGTGCAAACGCTTCTGCAAGAGCTCCACGCCTCAGCCAAGGCCCGCTTTCCGCAGGACAGCGGCGATACAGACGCTGTGTTTGAGCAGTGGTGCAGTGCGGCGGCGGCTGGTGACGCTGCTGGGCACAGAGGGCGTGAGCACGGCCGTGCTGGTGGACGTGGTGGCGCCGCTTCAGGACGATAGGGGCGTCTATGCCAAGTACCAGCCGGGCAAGCTGCGCCGCAAGAGGAAGAGGGACGAGGCCGACGAGCAAGACGAGCGCAGCGAGGACAAAAAAGATAGCGAGGAGAAAGGCGAGCGGAGCGAGGACCCGGAAGAAGGCGAGCGCAGCGAGGACGCAAAAGAAAGCGAGCGCAGCGAGGACAAGAAAGAACGCTTTACGTTTGCACCTACGGACCTGGACGGGCTGTGCGCCACCCTGCTGGGCGACGTCAAGGGCAGCGCCCACCCCGACGTGGCCTACGCCATGATGGGCGCCCTGGGCCAAGCCGAGGGCTTCTCGGTGCTGGGACCTGGCGCACACGGTGCTGTCGGTGGCCTTTGACGGCACGGCGCCGGGGACGTCAGCCACTACCAGCACAGCAGCAGCCACCACCCACCAGAAAGGACAAGCTGCAGCCGCCATTTGCGCAGCTGTCTGCGCTGCAGCAAGACGCGGTCCGGGCCATGACGGGCGTCAGCGACTTCTGCTGGAAGTACGCCAACTACAGACAACGCTGAAACACTGGGGCCTGCCCAGCGAGAGAGAAGCGCTGACAGCCTACGTGGAGGGCAGAGAGGCCGGGGAGGCAAAAGCAGAGTGACTGCCGACGAGACGGAATGAGGAAGAAGAGAGGAGGTGAGATAGAGACGGTGTAAGAATGTCTTTTTATATGGTTCAGTTGCTAAACGCACTGTATTTGCTTGCTCGGTATCCAATAGGTCAGCAGCCTTAGGCCCTTATGTAATCATTGTCAACCCTTTGTGCCCTGTAACTCTGTAATTGGGGCTGAACGCTGCGGGGCAATGCTGCAGCTGCACTCCGCCTGTCTCCACAACAACTTACGCGCTGGAAGCTTCCCCCTAGGCCAAGCCAGGCCAGGCCGTTTGCTTGACGTCGCCTGCAAAGCTGCCTACTGCCTAATGCAGCAAGCAGCAACTGGACAACATGCTGCCACGACTCACAACCTCAACCAACACTCATTTTTGACCTCTTGACCTCTTCACTGCACCCAACAGCACAACGTGCACATCCACATCTGCATTACTCACCTCCACCACGGCCTCGTTTTATCGCCCGACATTCGTCTACTGCCTAGCGATCGACAGTTCTTCCACCCGACATCCCCCACCTTTTTGCCCACGATGGCGGAAGGCCTCTCGAAAGACGAAATCATCAGCTCTTTTTGCGGCATCACGGGCGTCTCCTCGTCCGAGGCCACGAGCCTTCTAGAGCGCCGCCGACTGGGACGCCGACGCTGCCTCGCCGAGTACTACCAGAGCCAAGAGGAAGCGGCCGCCGGCAACACACCTGGCGGCTTGTCGGCAGCCCCAGCGGTTGACCCTTCTTACACAGGCCCGCGCACGCTCGACGGCCGCCCTGCTCCCCAAAGCACCGCCGGTGCCGGTGCCTTCCTCCTCGTCCAGCCGGCCAGCCCAGCAGCCCAAAAAGCGCGGGCTCATGACCATGAGCTCGCTGCGTGGCGGCGAGCCCTCGGGCCACGGGCATGGAGGCCACGGAGGCCACGGCCACAACGACGACGACGACAACGACGACGACTATAGCGACGACGACGACGAGAACAATGGCGGCCGGGGCGACCTGTTTGCCGGCGGCGAAAAGTCCGGCCTGGCCGTCCAGGATCCCACCATGGGCGACCGCGGCGCCAGCAGCGATGCCAAGCGGGTCATGCGTGATATTGTCGCGCAGGCCAAGGCAAACCACCGCGCGAGCCAGGCCGGTGGTGGTGGTGGTGGCGGGCCGTCTGCGGGCGGTCCCTCGACACAAGCCCAGGCGCCGCCGTCGCGCTTCCGCGGCTCAGGCCAGACGCTCGGTGGCGAGGGCGTCGAGTCGCGCACGATCCCCGACGCCAACGCGCCCGCCACGGCAACAAGAAGTGGTAGTGGTGCTGCTGCTGCTGCTGCTGCTGCCGCCAGCGAGGTCCCCGAGGAGCGCACGCTGCATATCTGGCAGGACGGCTTCAGCATCGACGACGGGCCGCTGCACCGCTACGACGACCCCAGCAACGCGGCCGACCTGCAAATGATCCGCCAGGGCCGCGCGCCGCTGCACCTCATGAACGTGCCCTTTGGCCAGGCCGTCGACATCAAGCTGCACGAGCACCAGGAGCGCTGGCACCAGCTGCCGCGTGTCTACCGCCCCTTTTCCGGCGAGGGCCGCCGGCTCGGCAGCCCTGTGCCGGGCGGTGCCGCCGCCGCCAGCACCACGATATCCGAGACGCTGTCGTCGACTGTGGCGGCAGCGCCCGCCCCCGCCTGCATCCTCCGCGTCCGCCGCACCCGCCGTCGACGAGTCGCTGCCGACACTCACCATCCGCGTGCAGCTGCCCGACGGCACGCGCCTGCCGGCCCGGTTCAACACGACGCAGACAATTGGCGATGTCTACGCCTTTGTGGAGCGGGCGCTGCCCGCCGCGGGCGCACAGTCGCGGGCGTGGGTGCTGGCGACGACGTTCCCCAACAAGGAGCACACGGACAAGGATCTGGTGCTGGGCGAGACGGCCGAGTTCAAGCGGGGCGGTGCTGCCGTCGTCAAGTGGGTGTAGGGCGGTGGACAGCCTCTGAATGCTGTACTCTCACGCAAGAGAGGCAAACACAAACGACGAGATAGACCATGTTTATCGTCACTGGCAGCCTGATTATCTGTGTTTTTTTTATTCTCATAAAAAAAAGAATCGAATGAATTGCTAGCTGGGAGAGTCTCGTAGAAAGAAATCGCCAATGCCTAAAAAGCGCATATACCATAATTTGTGTGTCCCATGCTCGTTCCCGAAATAGCCCGTCCAAACGCCGTAAAGTGCAAACCCGTCTTGCTCCTTGGTTCACCGAGGCTCCTCTTATACGTAGACGACCGACCCGTCAAGCGACGCCGTCGAGCCGTTGAGTGGCGCACCGTATCGCTGCTGCTGTTGCTGCTGATATTGCTGCTGCTGATATTGCTGCTGCTGATATTGCTGCTGCTGCTGCTGCTGCCCGCTATAGTCCTTGCTCACCCCGACGGGCACGTCCAAAAACTCAAACTGCTTGGCGGCAATCTGCGTGTTGAGCAGCGCCGCGTTGAAGCGCGCCTCGCCCGGCGGCAGCACCACGAGAATGTACGTGTTGGTCGTGAACTTGCCGATAAACAGGTTGAAGCGCAGGCCGAAGCGCAGCTCAAACAGCTTGAACTGCTCGGCGTTGCGCGGCGTGCCCGTGTAGCGCGCCAGCGAGCTCTTGAAGCTCTTGAGGATGTTGCTCATGCGCTCGAAGCGGTCCTCGCAGGGGTTGCTGGCGCCCTCGGCCGAGTTCCAGTGCGACACCACCAGGAACGACGTGCGCTCAAACAGCAGCATCTCCTCGGCCTCGACCAGGCGGCCCAGGTGGCCCAGGTTAGTCTCGATGAGGGCCAGGTTGGGCACGAGGTCGTGGATGATGCTGGCCCACGCCTTGTACAGCGACTGGTCCCAGATGCTCGTGGCAAACGCCGTCAGCTCGAGCTCGGGCGTTGTTGTTGTCGTCGTTTCGTCATCAAGCTCGTCTCCGTCGACAGCAACGCCGCCACCGCCGCCGCCACCACCACCACCACCACCACTGCTGCCTCCCCGGCCGGCTCGCCGTCCGACAGCAGCTCGCCCCGCGCATTGTCCCGCACCGTCTGCAGGTACTCGGCCGTCTTCTGGCGCACGAGCCGCACGCGCTCCTCGAACACGGCCTCGCGCGACGCCGCCACGATCAGGTCCATCTTGTGATCAGCACAAACACCTTGGCGCCCGACGAGTACTGCGTCAGCGCGGCAATCACGGAAATGTACGTGGCCAGGTCCCGCTCGACGTCGCGCGACTCAATGTCAAACACGTAGATGAGCACGCCGACGTTGGAAAACACGTGCTGGCGCTGCTGCGACAGGTAGTTTTCGGTAAACGCCTCCTGGCCGCCGCAGTCCCAGAGGTTGAGCGTCAGGTTGCCGAGGAACTTGACCTGCGACAGGTCAATGAATGGTGGCGCCGAGGCGGCGGGTGTCGCGGGCGAGGTAGCTGCTGAAGATGATGGAGCGCATGCTGGACTTGCCGGAGCCGCTCTTGCCATGAGCAGGACCTTGCGCTTCTTGGGCTTCTTGACCTCGGCGTGCATGCCGGGGCCAAAGAAGGGGATGCTGTCGGCCATTGTGGGAGAGAGGGAGGGAGAGAGGAGGAGAGGAGGAGAGGGAGAGAGGGAGAGAGGGAGAGAGGGAGAGAGGGAGAGAAAAAGGTCGAAACCAAAGTCGAGGTTTCAAGCTTCAGGCCACGGCCGTGGTCAAGTCGAGTGCAGCTGTTGATAAGAGACCGGTCTTTCTGCGTCTTTGCTGGAGTGTGCTCGTATTGTCGTCGTCGGCTGCTCCAGTGTCGTCATCGTCGTCGTGTAGATGGGTTGAGGTTGATAGTTGGTGATGCTTTCCGTTTGCCTTGAGCTCAGCAAGGCGGGGCGTGACAGAGCGTCCAGCCGTTTTGTGGCCCGTGCGGATCCCGTTGTTTAGTGGGGGATGTGCTGAAGATAGCCCGCTGATAAGAGCTCTCGAGAGCAGCCCACCCGCGCTAATGCGATGTAGTCAGCGGCTGCAAACCGGCCGTAAAGAGGCTGCTCCAGTGGGCCGTCCACTGTAACGCGATTGACAGCTTTTCAAGATGAGATACAAGACTACGATACACGCACGACAACAATAGACGCCAATGGCGTCCGCGCCTGCGAGAACCGACGCCGACGACGGCGACTGGGAGTACGAGTACTCAACGACGGAGACGGAGACGCACCTGATCTCGCTCGACCTGTCGCTGCCCGAGTTTGTGCGGCGACGCGACGACCTGGTCGTCCACAATACGCGCGGCGGCTTCCGGTCCTGGCTGAACCGATGAACTTGGGGCCCAGCAGTGGCCGGAGCAGTCTTTTGCCACGGGGGCTGAGAGACGACGCAGGCGCAGATGCAGACGCAGATGTAGACGGCGACAGTGACGGCGACCTGGACGAGGACTCGGACAATGACAACGAGCACGGGCATGACGCGAAGATGCAACTACGGGGTCAACGAGGCCAGCAAGGTCAACGAGATCAGCAGCAGCAGCAGCAACAGCAGCAGCAGCCAGAGGAACCAGACCCGACCGAGATCCAGATCTTGGAGCTGCACCACAACGAGCCCCTCATCGCCTACCGCGGCATGCTCTTCAAGGGCGCCTGGAGCGAGATGATTGGCACCGAGATGCTGTTTGCGGGCCGGGGAGGAGGAGGAGAAGACCACCGCCGTCTGGGCGTGCCTGTGAGCCCCCATGTTGACCTGGTCGGCGCCACGGCAGCCCGCATCGCCTGCACGCCCGTCGAGGTGCGTCCACGACGGACGGCGCGTCGTCGACAGCGAGAAAAACTGCTCTCGCCGCCAAGCCAAATGGCGGCGGCGACGCTGCCTCGGGCGGCGGCCTCGGGTTTGTTATCCCCGTGGGCAACGCTGCGTCCGTGCCCCGGCAGCAGCAGGCGCACTTTCTCGAGCAGCTCATGGCGCTGAAACACCAGCACGGCGAGCCTGACGTGGTGACCGTGCTGGCGCTCGACACGAAGCAGAATGCGGTGCACGGTGATGCGGAGGAAGCGAAGCGGCGCGCACGGCGGGAGACGCTGCTGCAGGTGCACCAGGAGCGAAGGGCCAAACGGCTACGAGAGTCAGGGGCAGAGTCAGGGGCAGGGGGAGGAGGAGGAGGACCGGGAGAGACAACACCGACAGGCGGCACACCCCGGCGAGCACGGCGCAGCCGCCGAGAAATGTCGCCCTTGGCTACGGTGGCCGGCGACGACGAGCTGGCCGGCGTTGTCGAAGGCGGCAGGGCTGGCTCTGACAGCGAGGGAGACAACGACAGCGGAGGGTGACCGACGCACAACCGCGAAGCGTCGCTGCTACGAATACGGTGTACTACTATGGAGAGAGCCTTTACGGAGTATCTGACCAACAGATGATGATAATGACCACAGCTTCACATTATTGGCAGCTTGGCTTGATTTTGAGCCATGGACAATTACCGCGATTCGCCTGTGACATGTCCTCCTTATCCAAGAAGACGGCCGTGCTCGCCCCGTGGCCGTGCTTAATATGCAGAATAAATGCTAAATGCTGGAGAGATAGGCGACAGCTTCTCCCTGTTACGGCGGTGAAACACTTCGCTGGCCTATAGAATTGGCTGCCGTCGTAACGTGGCCAGCAAGGCTGTGCCGCTGCTTGTTTACCCGTGCTGCTGGAGCCCAGGGCTCCAGCTGGCCTCAACGACCGCATGGCCTGCGAGAGTCTCCATCAAACCAACCCGCGATGCATCTGCAAGGTCTCGAGATTGGCTGCGTCATTCTCGTGGGCGGTTCCTTGGCCCTGTTTGGTTCCTGGCAGCCCTGGCAGGACAACTGCCGCCAGCGCCGGCGGGTGCCTCTTGTCTCTTACAGTGGCCATTTGCGCTAGAACCGGCGGCAACGGGTGGTCACGGCGGCATTTGTAGGGGAACTAACGATTCTTAGAGACACTAGACTCGCTAGAGAGTAATGTGGGTGCCTGGCGCGCTACAAAGCGAAAAGTGGGCCTCTCACCGCAGCGCAACGTCATTGGTGTGGAATCCGAATGTAGGGGTACATGCTCCCCAGCACAAACAGCGCAGGGCCGCCCGTCACAGTACCTCAGCGGTGTCCGGATCTGGATCCTTGGGCCCACTTTCCTGCGCCTCGCCAAGTGGCTTTTCCCGCCATGTGACAACGCCGACCACAACTCTGTCTCTCTTCTCCCAACAACCGTCAACCGTCTGCACCAACGCCGCCGTATTCGTCGCTGTGCCGCTTAGTACGGCGTTTTGAATTTGCTCTCTGGTCTTGCTTTGACAGCAGCACTTTTCTGTTTCTGTTTCTTTTTCTTGTCCTTTTCTTTTCCTTTCCCTCCACATCCTCCTCCTCCTCTTCCTCACGCTCCCTCCTCTGTCTGGACAGAGACTCATCACTGCCTTTGTCCGCTGTCCGCCGTTCCCAGCCACCTATTCCCATCCTCGACTTGTATGCGCCCCGACTCTCCGGATCTACCGGCTCCGCAGCCGCTGAATCGACAAACCGTCTTCTCTGCGGCATCCATGATCTCCCCCCTCTGCTGAATAACTCACAACCCACAGCCCACCATGTATCACCTCCGGCGGCTCACCATCGCCTCCGTCGTGCTCACCGTTATCGTCTTTACATTCTGGCTCCTCCCACAGGTCCTCAACCCGACGCCGCCCACGCCCGAGGAGAAGCGCCGCGACAAGCAATGGGTCGACTCGAGCCCCTACTGGCTGGACCGCCAGTGCTGCCGCTGGTTCGGTCTCTGCGGCCTGCACCATCTGCGCTGGGATGCGCCGGCCCGGCCGGACCATCCGAACGAGCACCATCCCAACAAGACCACGGACGGCGATGACGGTCACGAGCTGCTGCGCAACCTCGAACTGCGCGCCCTCTTTGCGACCAGCGACGACTACAAGTGGCTGTCGCGCGAGTCGCTCGGTGACGAGAGCTGGAGATTGCCGGGAGCCCCCTGTGAAGGCGGTGTTGCGGAGGCGCCAGATGCGCCGGAAGCCGCGGAAGATGCCGTGATGGACGGCTCCCGTGCCGAGCTGCGCAAACGCTCCGTCAAGACAGAGAAGACAAAAAGCACAAAGAGCAGCGACATCCCCAAGTACGTGCTCGACTATGCGCCGCTCGTGCACCTCTTCTCGGGCGAAAACTTTTGGCCGTCGCACATTGAAGAGCACGTCAGGCACATGCTGCCGTACTACAACAAGAACCCTCGTCGACGAGCACGGCGCCCTGCGCCCCAACGGCTCGCAACCCGCTGGCCCTCGACAACCTGTACGAGACGCTCAGCCACTACCCGAACCCGAACAAAGTGTGCCTCACGAGCGAGGTCGATATTGAGACACGGCCCGAGTGGCTGCACTCGCACGACGGCATCCCCGTTCCTTTCCGCGGACAACGAGGACGGCGAGGACGACAGCGGCGGCGGCGGCAGCGGCGCTCCGGGCAACAGCAAACCAGGACGTGCGCAACGGCCACGACTACGAGCAGCCCGACCACCAGTTTGCCGACGACACGACGTGGTTCAACGTCGACAAGGACCACCCGCTGAACCGCATCTCGGACCCGCGCAAGCTGCCGACGCCGCAGGAGGTGCTGGCGCAGCGGCGCATCAAGGGCCGCAGGAGGCGCGCGCGCGGCAGCTGCGGCAGCGCCTTGCGGGCAGCGAGCGCGACAAGCAGGTCGTCTTTGCAGCGGGACAGGAGACGCCGACGCGGCAACAACAACGACCAGGTCCACGGCTACAAGCCCGACGAGAGCGGCTACAGCAAGGCGCCGCCGTGCTGGTCATGGTCGACAAGGGCTCGGGCATCCTCGACGCCTTTTGGTTCTTCTTCTACAGCTACAACCTCGGCCAGACCGTCCTCAAGGTCCGCTACGGCAACCACGTCGGCGACTGGGAGCACTGCATGATCCGCTTTGAGAACGGCGTGCCGCGCGCGCTGTTCCTCAGCGAGCACGCCGGGGGCCAGGCATATGCCTGGCAGGCGCTCGAAAAGTTCAAGAACGCGACCGCGACCGCGCCAGCTGCAGCCGAGGCCGACCTGCTGCTGCCGCCCCAGCGGGCCCGTCATCTACTCGGCCGTCGGCAGCCACGCCATGTATGCCTGCCGGGCACGCACCCGTACGTGCTGCCCTTTAAGATGCTGCGCGACGAGACCGACAAGGGCCCGCTCTGGGACCCGGCCAAGAACCACCTGGCGTACCACTACGACTACGTGCTGGACCGCGAGCAGGGCGGCGCCGGCGAGGGCGAGCGCGAGGATGCCATTGACGGCGATATTCGGCAGGTGGACGGGCCGGACGGCGGCCCCGATGGCGACAGCCCCGACGACCAGAAGCCGGGCGGTCCGTACGTGCCCCCGACCAGCCTGACCCCGGCCTCGTCCAACCCCGACGCGCCGACGTCGTGGTTCCACTTCCGCGGTCTCTGGGCGACGACCCTGTACGAGCTCGGCGAACCCGCGCAGTGGCGCCTGTTTGGGCAGTACCAACTACACGGACGGCCCGGCCGGCCCCAAGTTCAAAAACCTGGGCCGGCAAAAAGGTGTGCCAGACGGAGCGGTGCCGGATCCTGTACAGTCTGGATGCCGGCAAGAAGGCGTCATGGTACAGCTAGTGTGTGCTGTCTTTTTGCACCGCGCTGCCTCTTTTTTTTTATCGCTTGTTTCTTTCTTTTCTTTCTACATCATTTCCTTTGTCATCTTTCCTTATGACTGCATTGATTGGACTTCAATGATACCCCAACCGTCTCTCTTTTCCGTCTCCTTTTCGTGTCTCTTTTCATCTCTTTTTCGTCTCTTTTTCGTCTCTTTTTCGTCTCTTTTTCGTCCCCTTTTGTTGGTGTCTTGGGAAAAGATGCTTAGACCGGTCTTGATTTATCACACATATCACACATATCACAACCCAAATTTGATACTCGGCGCGTCTGTCTTTTTATTGTTTTCGGTTTCACGGCTCATGTACCATACAAGGAGGTAGACGTCTTCGGACACGGGATCTGGCACTGGCTCAACAGAGCCCACAAAGACCACTTAGAAATACACCACTGCACTCCAGACCATGCGTTTTGCAACAGCGTTTTCCGATTGACGGAACAACAACAGCGCCTCTGTAATTCCTCTGTATCCCTCTGTATCCCTCTGTAAACAAAGAGAAAACGTCGGTTGAGTCTGCCGCCTGAATCCGCTCTCGGGATAACAGCAGAATAAGCATAGGCATGGTATGAGCATCTCGACAAGACAATGTCAATTAATCTACCCAGTGCCGAGACCAAGTCTTCTTCTCCCCCTCCTCCTCCTCCTTCTCCCTCGCCGTCTAAACTCCCGACAAAATGTCCCTTTCATTCCACTATCAAGGAGCCTAATACGGAAACCAAAATATCCAGATTACCCCGTCTTGGGCCGTCCACACTGAGGGGGAGGAAGAGTAAACGACGAGAAATAGAAATGCCCAGGATATGAACGATAGAGGAGGGTGGTCCATCGAAGTACGCAGCATTCCACAGGTGGCTCTTTCCTTTTCCCCTTTCCCCTTTCCCTCGAAATCCAACCCATCGTGACGACCTGATTCTGTCACTTTTGCTCCGTCTTTGCCAGTATACGCACCGCACCTCACAATGCTCCGCCTTGTCATCCTCGTGGCGGCTGCCGCCGAGGTCCGCGTCGCCCTCGCGTCGCCAATGTCCGCCGCCTCGCAGGCCACGTCTGCCTCGGCCTGCCCGGACCAGACGGGCGACTACGCGGCCGTCGACAATGCGCAGCTGCCCGACCCCTGGACGTTTGCCAACGGCAAGCCCGTTGCGTCCAACGACGACTGGGCCTGCCGCGTGCAGGAGATGAGCCGGATCATGCAGCAGTTTGAGCTGGGCGCGCTGCCGCCGGCGCCCGACTCGGTCACGGCCACCATGGCGGGCGGCAGCATGAGCCTGGCCATCAAGGTTGGCAGCAACACCAAGACGGTCAGCGTGGGCATCACCAAGGGCTCGGGGGGCGCTTCTGGAGGCTCTGGTGGCGGCAGCCCGGCCATTATCACCGTGGGCGGCTCGTCGATCCCATCCCGGGCACGGTCGCAGGATCAGCTTTGGCAACGACGCGTGCGCCGCGCAGGCCAACCCGGCGTCGCACGGCACGGGCTGGTTCTTTGACCTGCACGGCAAGACGCACCCGGCCGGGCGCGCTCACGGCGTGGGCGTGGTGCGTGGGCCGCATCGTCGACGGCCTGGAGCAGCTGGGCGCGGACAAGACGGGCATCGACCCGAAGCGGCTGGGCGTCACGGGCTGCAGCCGCAACGGCAAGGGGGCGTTCCTCGTGGGCGCGCTGGAGCCGCGCATTGCGCTGACGCTGCCGCAGGAGTCGGGCTCGGGCGGCGCGGCGTCGTGGCGCGTGTCGGACGCGGAAAAGGCCAAGGGCAAGTCCATCCAGACGGCGCACCAGATCGTCCGCGAGAACGCGTGGTTCTCGCACAACTTTGACCCCTACGTCAACAAGACCAACGAGCTGCCCGAGGACCACCACTTTCTGGCGGCGCTGGTGGCGCCGCGCGGCCTGTTTGTCATGGAAAACGACATTGACTGGCTGGGCCCCGTGAGCACGACGGTGGCGATGAAGGCCGGGCGCATGATCTACGCCGCGCTGGGCGTGCGCGCCAACATGGCTTTGCGCTCGTGGGCGGGCACTCGCACTGCGCGTTCCCGAGCAGCTCGCAGGCGGACCTGACGTCGTACATTAACCATTTCCTGCTGGGCACCGGCAAGACGAGTGACGCGGAGATCTCGCCGGCCAACGTGACCATGGCGGACTGGATCAGCAAGTGGTCGCCGACGCCGAAGCTGTCGGCGGCGTGAGGGGGTGTGGTGGGGGGATAACAGCATGGAAGAGAAGACGGGAAGACAGAAGAAGAAAAAGAAAACAGTCTATATTTGTGTATGATACGTTGAAGGTGGCCTCGTTGAGCCTGTATCGTGATGCATGTGGCCGTGTCCTCGTTTAGAAGAAGAAGAGGAAAACAAAAGAGCCCCTACACTCTGTTAATCTGAATGTCCAATGTCGGCATCGTCACGACGTACTCGTCAATCTGCACGCGGCTCTCGACAATGGACGCCACAATCTCGTACGTCCGCGTGCTGGCACTGGTGGCCGTGCCCACCGTCATGCGCAGCACGTTGGTGCTCGCCGCGACCAGCGGCAGCTCGTTCTCAATGGCATACCACCGCAGCGGCTCGCCCTGCTGCCGCATCGCCTGCATAAACAGCAGCCGCGCCTCCATGTGGTGCCGGCTGACCACCAGACAGCGCGGCCCGTCCTTTTTGACGCGGTGGTTGATCAGCACGCCAAAGGACAGCTTGTCCGCCATGGTCACGCGGCCGCCATGCGCGGCGTCCATCTCGACCGCGTGGTGGCTCGAGCACGAAAAGGCCACGACGTCGTTGCGCGACTCGGGCTGGCAGTAGATGCGCGTAAACTCGTCCCAGGGCTGCGGCGCAAAGTAGCCGAAGCTGATGTTGCGGTCGCGCAGGTCGGGGATGTGCAGGCCGCGCGGGTAGAGGCGCGGGTGGTAGACGGAGCACAGCTGCTTGTGGATGGCGAGGGCGTCTGTGGCCGCCGCCGCCGCCGAAGAGACACCAAGGAGGCCCGGGGAGGGAGACGACGGCTGCAGCATGGGCGAGTCGGACCGCCCGCTGTAGAGGCTCATGGGCGAGGCGAGCATGGGGTTCGCGGACGGCAGCGAGGGCCGGGCCGACAACGAGGGCAGCGACGACACCGGCTGCGGCATAATGTAAAAGGTCAGGTTCTCCGTCGTGTTGGTGCTCCGGAGCTTGCTCTTGGACAAAAAGGCCAGCGACAGGTGGGCGTCGCGCAGAAACAGCCCCGGGCCGACCTTTTTCAGCCAGATGCCAATCTCGGACGCGGCGCTGCGCGAGAACCCGACGCTCAGCACGTAGCGGTAGCGTGTATACTGGATGGCGGTGGACGTCGCCGTCGTCGTCGGCCGGCGGAACATGCTGTCGAGGCCCGCCGGCGGCGTGGGGCTGTTGCCGGCCGACTCGCCGCCGCTCCCGCTGGCGTGGTGATGGTGGTGATGCCGGTGTCCCGGCAGCGCCGACCGCTCCTCCATCTCGGGCGACACCGGCACCAGCACGAGGTACGTCGTGATGCGCAGCCCGCGGTTCGTCACGGCGAACTCCGAGTCGTCGTTGCGGAAGCGCGACAGGCCGCGGCAGTGCTCAAACTCGGCCGGCGATGACGCCAGCAGCGGCATGTAGGCCGTGCGGCGGACCGACGACAGCGACGGCGATGCCGAGCGCTGCAGCGACTGTGCCGTCTCGAGATCCATCGCGGCCGCCTCGTCGGCCGACACCCACGCAAACAGCGTCAGGTCCGTGGTCCGCTTCAGGATCTCCTCCTGCAGCCGCTGGAACGCGCGCTTGCCCTCGCCGTAGATCAGCGGCATGTACACGTCAAACAGCCCCAGCAGGCAGTACGCCTCGTCCTCGACCTTGGTCGTCATGCGCGGCGACGCCCACGCCATGATCTGCGCCGCCGCGTAGCTCGTCAGCGGCGCCTCCCCCAGGATGGCCGGCACGGGGATGCGCGTAATGTCCGCCAGCAGCGGCGCCAGGTCCGTCTTGGAGCCAATGGGCAGCCAGCGGCCGTCGTAGAGCTCGACCGTGGCCGGGGCCAGCAGCTCTGCAGCGTCCAGCCGCGCCGGAACCACGCACACCCGCGCATGCGGCCATAGACGTCGTCTGCTGTCGGTCCTGCACCCGGCCCTGGACTCGGCGGCCGCGCGTCCAGGTCCACCAGGTGCACAAAGCACACGGCCGCGTTCTGGTACCAGCGGAACATGCTGTTGATCGACTCCGTCAGCTCCGTGTTGTTGGTCTTGTCGATGCAGCACGTGTCGATCCACGCCCACTCGAGGCCGCGCTGCCGCGCCAGCGCGCACGTTGCTGTAATCTTGGCAAAGCCGCGCTTGTCCGTCAGGTACAGCGAGGCCATGTCCTGCAGCGTGACCTCCTGCTTGTCCTCCCACGTGTGCGACAGGATGGCATACGGCGGGACGGTCGTGGCATCGGGAAACTCCTTGAACTTGTGCGAGGTTGTGTGGAGGAGGCGCATTGTGGGGGGAGGGGGACGGCGACGGGGCCGTCTTCAGCCGGTGCTGGAACTTAACAAGATGCCGAGCTGGTGGTGAGATGATGTATTCCGGCGAATGACAATGTTCTTTGATGGCATTCACTCGTGGGCTGGTTCTTGTGATTCTTGTGCTCCTGCCAAGAGCTGCCTTTATATGCGTATGAAGAGTGACGAGAAGCCCTGTGAGGCCGTCCAGATGTCTCGGTAAAGGCGACACAGTCAACAAACGGCGCCTCACTTTGGAGTGGTGTCGTGTCTGTTTCCACGGACGTCGGTCGTTCTAGCTCCGCCTCCTGTGAGATGCCTGCTGAAGCACAGAGCGAAACAGCGACAAAAACGGGAAGAAGCTTTTTGGCCTGACCGAGAGTCCTTAATCTTTCACAACTTGTGTCCTTTTTACTCTCCAACAGTCTTCCATCAACTGTCGCGTCCAGAACGTGTCCTGTTCTGGCTACCAAACTCCCAAAAGGCGGGGACGGCCATTGGGGCTCTGCTCCCAGCTCTGCCTCTGCTCACCTCAAGAACCTACGAGACAGCCCTCGTATTGGGGTCAATATTATGCAGGCTGTGAACAGGGCCAATGAGGTGGCAGTCTTTGCACGACACAGCCTCGCAGCAAGGCACACCGCATGCTGTGAGACTGCGCAGAGGGCAGAAGAGGGAAACGCCTGCATCTTCCAGGCGTGGCCGGTGGCTGCAATGCGCACAAGTTTTGGTGGTCGAGAATCGAGCACAAAATTAAAAGAAGAAAAAGAGAAACAAAAAAGCAAGTAAACAAGACAGCGCATCCTTTGTTAGTTGTTAGTGGCCAGCAGTGGATGAGAGCGCTAAGGAATCAGACCTACGCGGCACATCTCCTACGTTTCAATTGCTTCGAATTTTGTTATACATACTCCATACTATTTATCTTTTCTTGATCTCTTTCTCCGTTGTCGCCGTCTCCGGCTGGTCTCTTCCACGTTCCATATTATGCTTGCATCTTTGCCCCATTGTGGCAGAGTGCGTTCATCAAGCACCTTTCCCTTTTCCCTCAGTCAGCAAATCAGCACAGTTATCGACAAGATTGGGCGTATCGAGTAACAACAGCAGCAGTAGCAGCAGCAGCAGCAGCAGCAGTAGCAGGATGTCGTTTAAAGGGTTGAAAGGCGCCGACATGAAAAGGAAAGGGAGGGCAGCATGAAAGCAAACTCGTGTGGTTATCTTCCATTGTCGACCGTGCAAATGTGCAATCGGGTCCATGGCCAATGCCCGTCAAAATGAATTGCCTACCAAAATGCAAAACGGTCAACGTGTCACTGAAAGGTCAGCCCAGATAAAGATCTGACATGCTCTCTGTCAACCCGCCTCCCGCCCTTAGATCAACGACAGTGTAAGACGATTGCTCAAATGGGAAATCCCAACAATATGCGTTCAACAAACGGCTTCAATGGGTCTCAACGGGTCGGGTCTATGCACTGTTTTTCTTTCTTTTCTTTCTTTCTTTCTTTTTCAGCAAGAACGCGCCTTCCCTTGCGGCGCCTCTGACGTACAAGTACCTGCCGCATGTGAATTGGGCAACGGCGCGACTTCCTAGCTGGGCTAGGGACGCCGTGTGCCTCGGCACCGTCCAGGAACAAGTCCCCAACAAGGCTCCGCCCCCTCCCATTGGCTGCGAGGCCCTGGATTGTCTCCAAACAATGGAGACAGGCACCTAGTTGACTTGGAGTTCACCACATAGACCACATTACGGCATACACGGAAGGTGCAAACGTCCGATTTAGGACTTGCGTGCCTTCCTTCTCAACGGAAACTAGAGAAAGTTCTCGGCAGGCGCAGGCGGCCACAGATAACCCAATCGCATCTCTGCAGATCTCCAAATACACTCCCTGCCCTCCTTTTTTTGTCTCATTCTCCTCCCATCCACCACGTCTCCTGCGCATGGCCGCCACCTTCTCTGGCTCCTTCGCTCGTCAGCAAGTGCAGCAGCACCCTGTTTTGCTACCTCCGTGCCGCACCCATCTGGGCAGTTGTAGTCCTCGTCCTCCTCTTTGGCTTCATCCGACGTTTCATCACGCCATCGCCCTCGCCCTCGCCCTCTCGACCTCATCTTCGACCCAAGTCTCAGCACCTCGCGAGACAACAGCGCCCGACGAGATAGGCTTCTCCTCGCGTCTCCCGCGGTAGGGTCGCGGTCAATTGCCCATTCGACACTGCCTGACGTCCCCCGGCCTCCTCGTCAGCGCCACCACCAGCGCCATGGCCTCCTCCGCCAAACACCTCACCAACATGTCCGTCGTCGTGCCCGTGCTCAGCCTCGCGGCCGCCGCCTCGGCTGCCTACGCCGGCCACGCCGTGCTCGCGCGCCACAACGGCGACGTGCAGGCCTGGCTCGTCCGCTTCCTGACGGGCCCGTCGCACCAGCCGGCTGCTGCTGCTGCTCTTCATGGCTCTCAACGTCAAGTCCCTGCCGTTTGTCTGGACGGCGCGCATCTTTGGCGCCATGATCCGCCACACGCTCTGGCCGCGCAAGCCCCTGCCGCAGCGCGCGCTCTTCCACTACAGCATCACGCGCTCGCGCACGTCGCTCATGGAGACGGACTACAACTTCCACAAGTCCAACAGCACCTACTTTGCCGACCTCGACGCCAGCCGCACGCACCTCGTCATGTACCTGCTGGGCCCGGGCGTGGCCGCGCTCGGCCAAAACGCCAAGAACAAGATTGTGATGTCGCCCGAGACTGGCCGGGCCATGCCCGGCAGCCTGGGCGTCGGCCTGGGCGCCGTCTTTTGCAGCTTCCGCAAGGAGATTGCGCCCTACCAGCCGTACGAGATGTGGAGCCGCGTGCTCGCGTGGGACCGCAAGTGGCTGTACGTCATGACGCACTTTGTCGTCAAGGGCAAGGTCAAGCCCGCGTCGTTTGACGGCTCCGGCAAGCCCGAGCCCGCGGCGCGCGAGTGGACCGCCGCCGACGAGGCCAACCTGCAGAAACACGTCATTGCCACGGCCATCAGCAAGTACGTGTTCAAGCTGGGCCGCTTCACCGTGCACCCGACGTTCCTCATGGAGCACAGCGGTCTGCTACCGGAGCGTCCCGGCGAGAGCTGGCGCGGCGGCGGGCCCGAGGCGGTTGGAACAATGGCCGACCTGGACGACGACGAGGCCGGCGAGGACGACGAGGCGGAAGGTGTCTCTGTTTCCGCAGAGGCGTCGGATGCGTGGACGTGGAAGAACGTGGAGCGCGAGCGGCGCCGCGGGCATGGCGCTGGCGAGCCAGTTTGCAGCGCTGGACGACGCCGGCGAGCTGTTTAATGGCGGCAAGAACGGCGCTCTGGGCATCTTTGGCCCTGGTTAAAGAAGAGGTGGGATGTTGAGGTACGGTACGCTTAGGCCTGCTGCACGGATAGAGTCGAGGCCTACAAGGGGTTTGTGGGAGGGACATTGTTTTGTTGCCTTTCTTTTGCATTAGAGTATAGATGACCTACACGGGAGTTTCCACGGCTGTATCATTAGTTTATGAATAGACAAATAATGTTAAGCAGAGATTCAGGCTAGCCTTGTCTTTCGTCACATCGAATACCGACGACGATTTACTATTTATATTATATACGAAGCTATGTATTCCAATGCCAGCCCTCTCGCGGCTCTCCATCCCGCCCTCGTCAACAACAGGTGCGCCGTACATGGGGCAATACAACAAAGGAGTGTCTATGGGTGTGCGGGTATCAAAGGAGTGTGTATCTGTCTATGGTGTTCTGTGTAGAAGGAGTGTAATAGGTGGGTATCATAAAGAGTGTCGTGGGTGTTTTGTTCCAAATACAGAGAGAAAAAAGGAAGAAGAAAAGAAAAGAAAAACCAAGCGTAAAGCCCAAAACGCCACGAAAAGTTGTTTTGCCTCTTTCCTTTACAAGAGGAGAGCACCCGCCACAGCAAGCAACAGCGCCCGCCACGCGCCGCAGGGACGCGGTGCAGCGCCGCACCTGCTGTCGCCACCGACGACGGCGAGCTTGCGGCCGTGGCCGGGACAATGCTGCTGGGGATCGACGAGCCCTGCTGGGTCTGGACGGTCTGCACCGTGGTGGGCACGGCGGTGCCGCAGCCCTCGCCCCGGGCCGCCAGCAGCGCCTCGGCCGCGGCCTGCACGTCGCGCTCGGTGAAGAGATGCGTGGGCGGGGTGGGGGCGGGCCGGGGAAGGCGACCGGCTCCGGGAACGGCGCCGGGAACGGCTCCGGGACTGGCTGGGAGCAGGCTCGGGGGCCCGGCGGTGGACCACGGGCAGGCCGCGCTTGACGGCGCTGCAGATTTTCGAGGCAGCTTGTGGGCGTCCTTGGCCTGGCGCGGCTGCACGACTTGTCCAGGCAGTTGTGCGTCAGGGCGACGAGCTGGTCGTGCTTGTCGTCGGCGCACTGGCAGTGGTAGTCGTCGGTCTCGCAGCCGACAGCGACGGCTGCCTGGAAGAAGCAGAGGTTGGCGCAGACGGGGACCTGCGCGGCGTAGCCGGTAATGGTGTTGTCGTCGTTGGCCTGGATGACGAGGGACTCGTCGTTGCTGGCAGCAACGAGGCGGCCGGCGGCGGCCGTGAGGGCCATGAGCGAGGCGACGGACAGCTTCATTGTGGCGGTGGCGGTGATGGTGACGATGCGGGAGAGGACGTGAAGAAGAGAGACCAGTGATATTCAAACGAGAAGAGAGACAAAGGCAAAAAGGCTGAAGAGGTGCAGCGAGCGAGGGTGAGCCTCCGGGGTCTTTTTTTTGAATAATCACAGCAAACGGTACTTGGAGTGAGAGTAAAAGAGGAGGGAGGGAGGGAGAGACAGAGACATGAGAAGAGCCAGAGGCCAGACCGGGTACTTAAAGATGACCATGGAGGCCCTCACAAGCCAAAAGCTGCGGATGCCGCTGCGGCACATGTTGCAGATGCTAGCAGGATCCCTGCACGGTCTATGAGATGGTACGAGCATCAAGAAAGAGACAAGAAGAAACGCTTCTGATCAAAGAGGCGGGGCAGTCTCCAAAGTACGACACACAACGTACATGGCGGTTGTGGGCATCGTGTCATAAGCCAACGACGCTCTCCTATTGGCTGGGCCATGTAAGTCGGGTTTTTTCTTTTTTTCTTTTTTTCTTTTTTTTCTTTCCCTCTAGCTGCCTTGATTCCCACCCTCCACCAGGGCCTGTCCCGCCCCCGGACTGGACCCATACTGGATCTGACAGCTGTGGTGCTCTGCGTTTCTTTTGTTCGTCTTTTGTTCGTCTCCGTTCTTACTGGCTCGTATAGCAGCTCCCCTCCCGGTTGTCTGAAAGGATCGTCACTGACCACTGAAAGAAGTGGAACTTGTACGGCAAAAAGAGGGAACAACGATACGGTCATAATCAGAAGCAATTTTTGCCATGTGCTCGGGCATTGTGAGCTTTCGTTGGGGTGAGGAGCTTGTTGGGTGAGCTGTATTTCCGTGACTGTGTGATAGCATGAACTCGTTTGTTTCTGTGGATTGTGTGAAAGCTCTTGAGGAGAAAGGCAAACAAAGTTTTCTTCCATCTTCATCTTCATTTCCACTTCTTCTTATTCCTCTCAACCCGTCGTCCCTTCTCCGCCACGACCTCTTATCTCGAGCGTTGCATGTGAAGATGCAAGAAGCAAGGCGATGAGGGAAAAGAGGGAAAGCTTGTCAGATCGTGCAGGAGGTTGCACCCGCAGCAAGAAAAACCTGCCGGCCATCCACACCCTCTTTGCTTAATTTTCGGCGTCGTTGCGCGGCTGCACCCAGGCCACAGGCGACGGGGCCCTAAAAGGGGCGCTACTGCAGCACTACTGCAGGCCAGTAAGTGGGCAGTGGGCAGCAAGAAAATACGGGCAGATGCAGGTGCAGCTGGAAGACGACGAGACGACGCCGGATCTCTCTCGCTCTCTCGCTCTCTCTCTGTCTCTGAAAAAAAGAAGGCCGGGGAAACAACTAAAAAGAGAACGAAAGGATGGGGAGAGCAAGGATCGGACGCAAGGGCGGACATGCCATGGAACCCAATGATGCAACAGACTCAGTTTCTCAGTTTTCATGAGAGTCCAATGCCTGAGGGGAAGAACAATGACAAGCGTACGAGCAGAGAAGAGAGAGAATGGAATGAGAATGGACGGCACCATTTATTTTCATCGTCGTTCTTTTATCGTTTTTTCTCTGTCCCTTTTTGTCTTGCTTCTTTGTCTCGGTGTCGATCGATCCGCCATCTCCGCACGCAACGACGCCGGCCTTTTTATCTTCTTTGCTTCTCGTCTTCTTGGTTCTCTTTTTTTTCTGTCTCTTTTTTTTTCTTTTCTCTTTGGTCGATTCGACCTCGTCCTGCCTCATCTGGCAATGTTTCTTTCTCGGCGAGAACCGGTGGCGAGATGGACGCGGTCCTAGAAAGACGCCCTCCATCTGCATCCGGGCCGCTCTCGTAAAGCAAGACACTGCGCGACCCCAGCGTTCCAACTCTCGCTTTCCAGCCTTCTGGGGTAAAAGAGAAAAGAGAAAGGCACTGAACTATGCACGACAACATCATAAGGTCCTCTTGCCAATGAGTTGGATTATTCTTGCAAGTCCTCTCCTTTTTGTCGTTTTGGCTGCTCGTGAGAACAGGGGATACATCGCAACTAGCACTGGCACTGTTGGCAACTGGAAATCCACGATGCAACGCCGTGCCGCACTGTTGTCAGAAGCACATGCTTTTTTTCTCGTCGGCATTGTTTTGTGAGGGGGTGGTCCTGTTCTTGGCTTGGCCGCACTACATCGAAAGAGAGTGCCTTCCCGTTTGGGGCATACCCCAGTCCAGCGCCCGCAAAAACCGGGTTAGGCAGGCCCAGTGCGATCCACTGAGACTGAGCCACTACGTGGTAGAGTCTTCCACATACGAGGTATTTCCGTACACAGCGAGACTGCTCTTCTTGACACTCGCCATCTTCTTCAGCTTTTGCATCTTGCTGCATACATGCACCTGGTAGCCTATCATGGGCAGACCAGCCAAAAGAGTGCCTCTCGCTTTTATGTTCATTGCAGAGCATGACGACAGTGGCGATACTCTGTTTTTTTTTTTCTTTCTTTTTCCTCTTCCTCTCCTCCATCGCAAGGTCAGCACCGTTCCGGGTTGGCGTGGCGGCAACTTCCCTGCATCCTTCTGGACCACCCTTGCCTGGGAATTCCCACGAGACCAGGCCCATGAACTGTCAATCTCTGGTGCACTGCCGTATCGGTGCCGTTGTGTCTTTTACGCGTATCTGTATCAACCTTGCTGCCGCCCACCAGTTCTCGCGGTGGGGTGGGTATTGCTGCGTACTTGTACACGATCAAAGAGGCAGGCCAGAACGGCGAAATTGGACGGATCAAACAAGTATCTGCATTTTTCCGCATTATTCGCAATTTTCTAACTTCGTGAGCAAAAGAGGAAGGTCAAAGGCTGTGCTGCTCCACTGGGGGTCTGTCCTCTCATCCCTGCCTTCAGTCTGGAAGGACAGAAGACAGGGCATGAGTTTACTGAAGATGCACTCTTGCTGTTGAAGGCGAGAAACGAGGTGAGACCTCACATCACTGCCCAAAACGCCCAGACTGCCCAGCCTCGCCAGGCCCAATTCTCCGTCTGAAGACCCGTTCAAGTATGGAGTAGCCTTGGCTATTTTAATCTTAAATTCCAGTGCCTCCCCGAATAGGCAAATGTTTATTTTGACCCTCTTCGTGCTCCGTCCTTTGTATTCCTCTTTTTGTCTCCTTCGAAAATAGATGCCCGCAGGGATGTCTTCCTTCGCTGGAATCCACAGGCCACTTTCGTCGCCGGGGAGGCTGGGTTGATAAAAGAGGATGCCGCGCCGTTCTGTCTCTTTATTGTGTTCTCTTTTTAATCTGTAGAAAATAAAGACCATCTTGTCTCCAGCTTTCCCAACCACATGGGCTCTCTTCCATTGACGACCGCCGATCCCGTCCCTTTGTCTCCAACGCAGTGCCCTCCGGACCTCGACAGACGGACTCCCCAGCCTCCTCTTCCGTCTCCCTCCGCACACAGCAATGGTCGCATCGTCTGCCGTGGCCTGCTGGCCGCCGGCCTCGCCGCCGTCTTCTTTGCGCCGTCCGCCGTTGCCGACGGCTGTGCCATCCCCGTCCCCGTCGGCCCGGACGGCCTTGACTTCTACACGCCGCCCAGCACCCTGCCCGCCGGCGACCACGGCTCTCTCATCTGGTACCGTGCGTACGCCAACGGCTCGGCCGCGCTGGCCGGCGGCACCAACACGCTGCTGCTCTACACCCAGGAGGGCGTGCACGGCGGCACCGTGGCCACGTCGGGCTACATGGTCGTGCCCGACGGCGATGCGCCCGCGGGGGGCTGGCCTGTCGTCACCTGGGCCACGGCACCACGGGCATGCCGACGCGTGCGCGCCGACGATCAACGACCCCGCCAGCGACCAGGAAACCAACGCCGTGCTGCTCGCCGGCTGGGTCAGCAAGGGCTATGCCGTCGTGCGCACCGACTACGAGGGCCTGGGCACGCCCGGCGACCACCCGTACCTGATTGGCCCTCGGAGGCGCGCGCCGTGCTCGACACTTGTGCGCGCGGCGCGGCAGCACGAGCCCCGGCTCGGCTCGCGGGTGGTCATCGCGGGCCACTCGCAGGGCGGCCACGCCGCGCTCTGGGCCGCGTCCATGGCCGCCGCCTACACGCCCGAGCTCGACGTGCTGGCACCATTGCCTTTGCGCCGGCCAACTCGCTCGAGACCGAGGTGCCCCTGCTGAGCGCCGCCGGCAACGCCACGTCGCTCTCGGGCACCGTCGCGCTCATCTGTGGCGGCCTCGCCATTGCCAACGCCTCCCTCGACGCCGCGTCCATCTGGAGCCCCGACGCGCTCGCCCTCTACCCGAGACGCTGACCGCGTGCAAGTGTCTACTCGACAGCAACGCGTCGTACGGCGCCGTGGCCGCCGACGACCTGCTGGCTTGCGGGCGCCACCACCACCACCACACCACCACAGCCTGCCGACGTCATCGCCCAGCTCAAGGACAACGACCCGACGTACCTGACGGCGATCCGCAGCCCGTGCTGGTGCTGCAGGGCTCCGCCGACACGACCGTCTATCCTTTACGACGGCGGCCATGGTCAAAGAACCTGGCGGCGGGCGGCGTCGACATTGTCGAGCAGATCTATGCGGGCGCGACGCACCAGGGCATCATCGATGCGGGCAACGCCAACGCAACGGCGTACCTGGAGAGCGCGTTCAACACGCTGGCGCAACGGCGAGTGGGTGCCTAACAACTAAGTGGGAGTGTGTGAAAGAGAGCGACAAATGTGTGACAGAATAAGCAGGATAATGGGTGTGATGGAACGTACATAGCATAGAGCAGAGAGATGTTGAGTAATGCACAGTTTGGTTGCAAGCTCAGTTTATCTGTGTGATGACTTTTGAATGCTTTTGTCATATTTTAAAATGAAATAAAACAGTAAATAATTAATTTAAATATTAAAATTCAAAATTCAAAATTCAAAATTTAATATTTTACATTCTGCATGTTATATTTATGACAAAATAGTTTAATATTAATCAGTAGAAATAATCTTATTCCACAAAAGAACTAAACAAAGTATTGTCATCAAGAAAAGATGTCTGCCGTGCTGTATTAACATTCTTTCAGTGTATTCTTTCAGTGACAACGGCCTTATCTTATCAGCACAGCCCCACCCAAAAGCCATCGTGGGGTAGCTTCAACCTCAACCTCAGCCTCTGCTCTCGCCTTGTCTCGTTCCTTTCTTCCTGCACCCCATCTCGTCACCGACCGTCGCCCGCTATGCCTGACCAGATCTCCGTCCTCTTCTGCTGCATGGGCAACATCTGCCGCTCCACCATGGCCGAGGGCGTCTTCCAGGCCATGGTCAAGAAGGAGCCGTACCGCGGGCTCGTCGCGAAAGTCGATTCCTGCGGCACAAGTATGTATAGAGATGGCCGTCTCTTCTTTTCTTTTCTTCTTTCTTCGCTTTCCTTCTCTCCTTTTTTCTTCCCATTCTTTCCTTCCCCTGCTCTGACCATGTACTGACCGCATACAGTCTCCTACCACACCGGCGACGACCCCGACGACCGCACGCTGGCCACGCTGGCCGCCCACGGCATCACCGACTACACCCACCGCGCGCGCACGCTGCAGGCCGCCGACTTTGACCGCTTCGACTACATTTTCGCCATGGACCGCCAGAACCTCAGCGACCTCGAGCAGCACAAGCGCCGCAGGCCCAACAGCAAGGCGCAGGTCATGCTCTTTGGGGCGTATGCGACGCCCGACGGCCCCGACAACAACAGCAGCAAGCCCGAGGTCATCTCGGACCCGTACTTACGGCGGCCCGCGGACGGCTTCAGCAAGGACAATACGAGCAGACGACGCGGTTTAGCAAAAACTTTCTCAAGGCGACGTTTCCCGAGGTCACGCCACCATAGGTTTTTGGGGGGGTGCCATGATTTCTAGTGTTTAGCGTTTCCATTGCCATTCTGATCCGAATCTTGCAAACGTCAAAATTATGTGCCTTGTTTCGAGAGAAGAACGCTGTGACCATCAGTCAATGGCCTGGACAGGAAAGCAGAGGCCGTCAAAGGCACATCTACCCACATGATCGGCTTCCCATGCACGCCTACTACTCGCGCGGCAGAAGCCGCCAAGATCTCTCGTAAAAACTACTCGTACATAAAGGGCATTTCCACACTGTCAATCAAAATTTGCCGCCTGGCTTGCGCGTCTCATCATCCTTCATCCTTCCTCCTTCCTCCTTCCTGTCGTCTTGCTGTTTTCTTTCCACACTCGCTCCCGCGGCAAACGATCCTCTTGACAAGAGCTTCGGACGGCCGTTGCCAAACGACGGCCTTGATCCCAGGATCCAGACACTTGGGAACAGCGCGAGACCTGTACTGCAGGCCCTGCACACCCTCTTGGGAAGATGGCGCATCGCCAAAACGCGCGCAAGAAACGGGCCATCGACGAGGCCACGGCTGCGGCCGTGATCCTACTGGCAAGCCAAGAGACCCATTAACGCGGCTCTCATATCTTGGCTGTGCTCCTCTTCCTTGCGCCACGCTGCAAATCCTTCTTCATTGTTGCTGTGGCCTTGCGCCCCGTTCTTGACAAGACGTGTTGCTAGTCGTCGCCCGGCATCACGGCAATCCGATGCCACGTTGACAACAGTCTTGCTGCGCATGGCTGCCTGGCATTTGCTTCGGCGGACAGGCTCCCCTGGTCAACCGCGACATTGCATGGCAAGCACGTAAGAGGATGTCGCGCGCTGGCTATGGTCCTGCCCACTGGGACAAGATTCCACCGGCCAAGTCCAACAATGCTGTCCCTTGTGATTCAATGCACAACTCGGTCTGGGTAGGAATACTTGGCACAGCCTCTGCTATTCTGTGAGTTTCTCTCTTCTTCCGACGCATCCGGCCTAGGCTGCGTATGTTTGGAGTGTTGCATCACCCCCTTTTCTTCTTTTCTTCTTTTTTTCTTCTTTTTTTATTGAATCTCTCCCATTGTTGCTGTCCTTTGCTGCTGCCAGTCTTGGGTTTCGTTTGTCGAGCGTGTCTGTTGACTTGCCGCCGTGAAATCGAGCTAGCCAGGAAGCAGATGTCTGCCGTTTCATTCGGCCGCTGGAGCTAGGCTGGAAACAACCCAACCAGTCAACGCCGCGCACGCCAATTCGTCAGTTGGACAATGGCTGCGCGTGGAAACCGAGATGGGCCAGGGGTAGGCGGCATCGCAGGGCGGAGCGTGTTGTGCGGCGTGATATGACGTGTGATGAAAATGGGAAAGACGTCAGACAAAAAGAGAAAGAGAGGAAAGAGTGAGAGGCTGAAGAATGGTGAGATTACACAAAGTAAGAACATGGGAACGGTAGCCAAATGAAGAAGGAACTTCCCGTCGCAGGATCATAAATACTCCAAGTGCCGCCCGCTGCTTCAACTGGGCGCTCCTTCCCTTGAGCCTCCTTGCTCTTCTTTGTCTCGTCGATTGTTCTTTCTCCTGTCAAACTTGCCCTGACGCTTGCGTTTCCTCTCCCTTATCCTTTGTGCCTTCCCGCCATTGCAAAATAAGCTTCGCCCTCCTCACGGCCCCTTGACTTTTCTTTTGGCCCTGTCCGTTCCTGTCCTTTTATCCACTTGCTGCCGCCCGTGTCGCCTGTGTCGTGCCTTCCCCATTCGGCGCCTCCCCAGTTGCGTTGGGCCTCCCATTCGACGCTTGCGCCCAACAATACGTACCTTCCTTTTTTCTACGAACCGCCTTCCGCCTGCAAACGCATCTGGACACATTAAATCCCATAAAGACGTTCTTGCCTCTTTCTGTTTTCACATATCTCCTCTCTTTCTTTTCTGCATCCTCCTCTTGCATCTCGTGCAGCCCAACTCCTCCAGCCCTCGTTTCCTCGCCATCGTTTTCTTTCGCAGCGTCTTCCTTCGGCCCCGTCTCACGCCTCCCTCTTTCCCTCCTTTTTTCTCACTGCAAGCTTACCTACAGCCTACCGTTTTAGCCCCGCCATAAAAGCATCAGCCCTTTTTCTGCGCCTCGTCGACCCCACCAACCTCCGAACGACGAAGGACGAAGACGGACGGCCGCGACCAGATCTGGGAACGTCTTTACCTCTTTTCGCATCGCATTGTCGTTTCGTCGTTTCGTCTTTTCTTTTTTCTTTTTTCCCTCTTTTATATTGCATCTTCTTTCCCACCGTCTCACCTCCTCGCCCACCGCAAATATGGCCGATCTGCAAGGCCGCAAGGTCTCAAGGTCTTCAACCAGGACTTTATCGTCGACGAGCGCTAACACCGTGACCAAGGAGCTCGGCCAGGGCGCGTACGGCATCGTGTGCGCCGCCGTCAACAACCAGACCAACGAGGGCGTCGCCATCAAGAAGGTCACCAATGTGTTCAGCAAAAGATCCTCGCCAAGCGCGCCCTGCGCGAAATCAAGCTGCTGCAACACTTCCGTGGCCACAGAAACATCACCTGTCTCTACGACATGGACATTCCGCGGCCAAGCAACTTTAACGAGACCTACCTCTACGAGGGTGAGGACGAATCCCGTGGCCATAAAGCTTTTGAGTTCTGCTCCTATACTCACCCTTTCCCCTTTCCCTTCCAGAGCTCATGGAGTGCGACCTGGCGGCTATCATCCGCTCCGGCCAGCCTTGACCGACGCCCACTTCCAGTCCTTCATCTACCAGATCCTCTGCGGCCTCAAGTACATCCACTCGGCCAACGTGCTGCACCGTGACCTGAAACCCGGCAACCTGCTCGTCAACGGCCGACTGCGAGCTCAAGATTTGCGACTTTGGCCTGGCCCGTGGCTTCTCCGTCGACCCCGAGGAGAACGCCGGCTACATGACCGAGTACGTTGCCACGCGCTGGTATCGTGCCCCGGAGATTATGCTCAGCTTCCAGAGCTACACAAAAGCCAGTAAGTCTTGGATGCGCTGGGGTAGACTGCGGAACCTGTCGCCTGCCACCTCATGTACTGACCATCGTTTTTCTCTCCCCTCTCTCCCTCCTCTAGTTGACGTCTGGTCGGTCGGTTGTATCCTGGCTGAGCTGCTCGGCAGCCGCCCCTTCTTTAAGGGCCGCGACTAACGTCGACCAGCTCAACCAGATCCTCCAGATCCTCGGCACCCCTAACGAGACACCCTCTCCCGCATCGCTCGTCGCGCGCCCAGGAATACGTCCGCAACCTGCCCTTTATGCCCAAGCGGCCCTTCCCCATCCTCTTCCCGCAGGCCAACCCGAGGCCCTCGACCTGCTCGACCGCATGCTCGCCTTTGACCCAGCAGCCGCATCTCTGTCGAGCAGGCCCTCGAGCACCCGTACCTGCAGATCTGGCACGACGCCAGCGACGAGCCGACTGCCCTACCACCTTCAACTTTGACTTTGAGGTTGTCGAGGAGGTGGAAGACATGCGCAAGAGATCCTCGACGAGGTCTACCGCTTCCGTCAGCTGGTGCGCACCCGTGCCCGGCACTGCCGGCCACGCCGCTGCGCAGGCGGCGGCCCAGCAGGCCGCCGGCCAGGTGCCCATGCCCTCGGGCGGCGGACAGTGGACCGCCGAAGACCCGCGTCCGCAGGGAGTACGTGACGCACCCGGCAGGTCTCGAGCAGGAGCTGGCCGGTGGCCTCGATGCGCGGAGGTAGATGGAGCGAAAGAGAGAAAGAGAGAAAGAAATAGATGTCGTTTTGGATCTAAAGCGGTCAAGAGTTTTATGATGACGGCCGGGCGATGGACTGTGGCCCTACACCTGGCCTCTGGCCCATGTTGGATATGGGCATTTACTCTCATCTTTCTTTTCTTTTCTTTATTCTTTCTTCTCCTTTCTTCTTTTTCTTGGTTATTTTGATTTTCGCTGCGCGTTCGACTCTCCCTTTTTGTTTTGTTGATCATGACTTGATTTTTCTTTCCATCTTGCCCATTTTGGATAAGACTGCACCCCTTTTGACGTACCTTACACAGGCATTTTGCTCGACATGCGAATCTCCCAAAAGAAAGCGTGCTGCTTTTTGAAAAATGCATTTTATTTACAATATAATACTCCTTTATTCTTTCACGCCCGGAGTTCAGCGTTAACGCCGGGTAAGGCACGCAATTCAGGGCCCTTGGTACCTGGAAACTAAGGGATTCAGGGGACCTTTTGCTGGTGTTGGGGGGTGTAAAACGGGTGGCAAAAGAGTCATACGGGGAAGATGGATGCCGGTCTCCACAGTCGTCTTTCTGGGCAGTTGACTGGCTAGCCTGCTGACGTAAAGTGGCAAACACGTGACCATCGCCCGCCCTTTTTCCTGCCGGTAAAATGATCCAAGCCCGCTTCTATTCTACTCTGCCACCGACATTACCAAACTACATCCATCACCACCCTCAACGCACACGGCATCGTCGCACATCGCCTCGCCGCACGCAGCCTCAGCAGCAAAGCACTCTACACCACACACACACCACAAACACACACACACATCTCCAAACATGGGCAAGGTTCACGGTTTCGCTCGCCCGCGCCGGCAAGGTCAAGTCGCAGACCCCAAGGTGGAGCCGCAGGAGACCAAGAAGACGCCCAGGGCCGCGCGCACAAGCGCGAGCAGTTACACGCGCCGCTTTGTCAACGTGACGACGGCTCCCGGCGGCAAGCGCAAGGTAAAGAGGCAGACTGAGAAGAGCCTGTGTCATGAGGCGGATTGTGGGCGATAAAACAAGGACGACGACGATGATGATGATGATGACAACAACGCAGAAGCCATTCACAATGCTAACAACTGTCTAGATGAACGCCAACCCTGCTGCTGCGTAAGCAGTTTGCCATCTTTGCTCCAACCCGGGACGATAACGAGGGAAGGGCCGAGGGCTTGATCGATGGACGATGCTTGACCTCTTCGTCTTACAGAATCTTACCCAGCGGTCGAGACACTAGCGTTTTCGCCCTCGATACGAAACTGCCTCTCTTCCACGACTACCCTTTCTTTTATTGACGACCTATGATCCGCTCACCTCAAATTTCTTTCTTTCCTCTGATCTCCGATGGACCACATGTTCTGACGAAAACTGCCCACCAACAAAACAAACGCCTGAGAGTAGGGAGCGGCGAATGTTGCGTTCGTCGTTGTTTTTCTTTATCCTGTCTAGGTCACTCTGACGGGTGCCTTCTGAAAAGGAGCCCCCCTGTCTTATCGGGATGACGACGACGGCAGATGAAAAGGCACGATTGGATAACACGTCTGTCTCCTCAGCCCGATGACGGCATATCTTCAATAAAAACGGCATCCAGTCCCTCTTCTTGTTTTTTGCTTCTCATCTATTTTTTATGAGGATTGTTACCTGGAATGGCAATGAAAAGAAAAGGAGGAGTTGGAAAACGAAGGATTTCTTTTGTTGCTAAGGATATCCACTTTTTTTTTTGCCTTGGACAAGGGGAGGAAAGACTGGGTTTTTTTTTAAAAAAAATATTTGTATCTTCACATCTGCTGCAACTGACTTATTATACTCTGCATTCATCACAGAAACATGAAAACACAACATCCAATCAGAGCTGGCTGCGTATCATGATGCAAGTCCTAGGCTCGTGGACCCTTCGTGCGACGTATCTTGTGTCTGATTGTCTTATTGTGTCTGCAGCCTTGAAGGACCCCGATAAAGGTTGACGGTCTTTCCAGCTGGCCTGCATCCCATATCTATGCTCCGGCCTCTCTCGCACATTGACCGCCACATCCAAGTGTCACCACACTCAGTCTTACCTAGGTGTCTCTCTACTAATCTTTCTTCAAAACCCTCCTTCTTTTCTTTCATTGTTTATTATCAGTTTCTGCCTTGTGTTGCGCCGCCTGAATCATGTTCGTATCAAGTTTGTCCCAAAGATTAGGGCCTGCCTTTTTTTTTGTCGTTCTGTGCCGCTGTCGGCCAATCGTTAAGCGCTGGGCGTTTTTTGGGCGGCCGCCTCAGGATCTCTCTTTCTCTCTCTCTTTCTAATCCTAAAAATAAAAACACTGGGAATTGGGTTAGGGGAGAAAGACAAGCGTAATACAGGCCTTCTTATTTATCCTCTTTTCATGTTTAATATTCCAGGGTCGCTTTTAAACGAGGAGGAATGCTGGACGGATGTCGTGCTTGAATTTCTGAAGCAAAGCAGCACTCTCATCTTGCGAGTATCACGGCAAGAGCCAAGGTTCAATGTGTCGAGAATAATAGCCTTCTTGTGAGGACTATAACTTCGTTAATTTGTTTGCTATTTAGTCTCGGTTGTCTTCATGTGTGACTATAGACACGTCTTTCCTCCCAAAGGATAGGACGCACTGTGTTCTTTCTGTTTGTGTCCCAAACATTAATCGAATTGAATAATAAAAAAAGGTAATAAATAAAATGTTGAGATGCAAAGAAGTGAAACATGTATCCCTGTTTTGTCCTCGCCGCGTCCCAGAGATGCCTGTATATGAAAAAACATAAAAAAGAGAGGTAGGAAAACAAAGGTAAAGAGGCAGGGTATATCCGAAAACCAGCCGAAAGAAAGAAAGTGATGAAACGAATCGAAAGTGCTTAAAAAAGAAGTAAGGGAAAAAATAATAAGAAAAGAAAAACAAATGTTGGTACATGGTGGTCGATATCGTGGGTGCTCTTTTTTGGCTTAACCAAAGAACCAGTAGAAAGCAGTGTAGGGAACGCTGCCACCCGCAGCGTTGAGCACGGCGCACGTCTCCGAGGCACCGCCGGCCGTAATCACACGGTACACCTGCTTGATGCCACAGACAGCCCGTTGGAGCTGGCCTCAGCTGCAGCCAGTCGACAGCGCCGTGGCCAGGATGCCCGTCTGGGCCGTCGAGGGAGCCTTGACGTCGCCCGTCTTGTTCATGCTGCCAAAGAGGCCGGAGCCGGACAGGTCAAACGTGGGCACGCCCGTGGCATCAAAGTAGTGGTGGCCGAGGAAGGGGGCCTCGGCAGCCAGGACGCCGGGCAGAGACAGCGGCGACGGCGACGGGAAGGGATCAGCAACGACGGCGCCGTACTCGGTTTCAGACAGGTCGTTGGGCGCAGCTGGAGAACCCGGGCTGGCGGCGCTGGCGGACTGCAGGTTGAGAGGGATGTCCTGGCCCAGAGGAGCTGGCCGGAAATGGCGTTGAAGGCATCGGACGACAGGCCAGTCGACAGGGTGCCCGGGTACAGGTGGGTGATGTCGTACAGCACAGCGAGGGCGCCAGTGGCGGTTGTTGCTGCGGTGGTGGAGGCACAGGTGTAGTTCTGGATGCCATGGCCGACGGCGATTCTGAGCAGACTCAGGCCGGCAGCGACAGCAGGGAGCTCGGGTACCTGAGGAAGGTTGCCGTGTCAGCAATGAACAGAAAGAGAAGGATCGCCGAGAACCAGAATGTTCACAAAAATGACCTACCAGTACCGGTCTCGGGAAGAGTGTAGGTGGGCAGCTTGCATGGCGATGCAGAGGCAACAGCCAGCAAGCTGGCCAGGATGGTGAATGATCGTGCAGCCATTGTGGAAGATGAGAGGTGGTTGAGTCCAACAAGACAAAAAAAAAAAAAAGAATACAAGATCCGAGTGATCGGGAGAACGGTAATATATAAAAACCAACAAAAAAGGAACCGACAAGAGAACGTAGGCAACCGAAAATAGGTGAACGGGAGGCTGGCAGTGTCAACAGCGCGTGGAAAATGAGTGTAATATAAAAAGCTAAGCGCCGGCCAGGTTGGGGACCGTTTGTCTTGTGTAAGAGAACTGGGGAAAGTGGGCTATATATTGACACAGGGTAGGCTTCCAGAGCGTATTTTTGGGTAACCCCACAGCAGTAAGAAACAGAGAGATTGGGAATACAAAGATGTATTTTTAGGACTTGGAAAGAACACGGAAGGTGAGGGGCGGAGGAAAAAGAAGAAAAACGAGGTAGTGGTGTAAGCTTTAGGGTGAGACCTGGCTGAAGAGAGAAGAAATCAAAGTCGACAGAAAGAGGCGAGATGTCCTTGGAATATATAACTTTTCTTCTCTTCTGTTTTCCAACTAGAACAAGAAGAATTTTAAGGTGGGAGAGAAGGAGACGAAGTCAGAATCCGAGAGTCAGCATCCAGGAGTCAGGAGTTGCGAAAGGAGTGTTTTAAAAGAATAAGCAGTAAGGTGAAGAAGGGGCAGAGTGCAACGGAAGAAGGCAAATAGTAAACGACGCAAGCGGAGGAACAGGACGAAAATAGTCTGAGCCAGGGCGGGCAAAAGCAAACAAACAGAGGCAGAGGCAGGATGCCTGGCCTTGTCTTGCTTTGCCCTGGCTCACGGACACTTGCGAGCAGAACAGAGTGAGATGGTCGAGTGGAGCTCACGCCTTTTGGCGTCCTGACGTCCAAGAGCCAAGCTCAGATGCTATCCAGGGTTACACCGTCCTGTCCCCCTTGTCATTTGGCCAGTAGCTATTTTCGCGTGTTGTGTAGGTTGGTGTTGCTCCATAGTGTCGTCTTGTCGGCCGTTGTTCAAGTCGTTGCTGCTGCTGTCGTAGATGGGATGCAACTGTCAACTGTATGCTGACCAGAGCAAGAAACGACGCCTTGAACGGACACAAAAGGCCACCGTTTTGGAAAAGAGGCTCTTGCGGACAATGTGTGCCCTCGTGAGCCTCAGCTGGTGCTCCGCTGCTGTAATACGAGTTTATGCTTGTGTGCAGGAGTGGGGGACGTGGAAGTTGACGAACAACGAGCACGGGCTTGCATAGGAACAAGCACAAAGTGGTGTCCAGGAAAGAAAGGGGGGAGCGGGTGCGGCAAGCTTACCGTTTTGTTGACCAGGAGGGGACGGGATAAAAAAAAGACAAGCCTAGCGAAGCCTGCGTCTAAAACGACAGGGTGTTTAGCTGCAGACAAGGTGCAGAAAACTACAGAAAGGGCTGCAAGGGGGGAAAGCACAGAGGGTTGGTGGCGTCCAGGGTCGAAAAGAAGAAGTGCATGTATCGTGCACAAGCACGCAACCGTGGTATGCAGAACGGGTACATGTCCAGCCGTAGGCATGTACTCCGTACCTCAGCCGTACTCAGTTCTCAAAGAGACGAGCGTGCATGTGGTGTTCGGACGGCGGGCAAACTGGGACCCTGCTTCGTGAGAGCATAACGAGGGTATCTTGTAAGATGAAGTGCGCCGTAGTGAAAACGGCCAACGGGCTGCTGCGTTGTGGCGTATTGGTCCCATGCCATGCCATTGCTTGCGGTACAATCCTGTACGAATCCTATGCTCTTTGCCTTTTTTCCCTGCACTTGGACAATGCAGGGCGGTCCACGGACGACTCTGAGCCAACGGTCTGGCGACACAGCCGGCGCTGCACTGCACTGTATTTGCAGACCTGCCCTGGCCTTGCAGCAACACCTTTCCACCGCCGAATAAGCGCGCTGGTGTTGGTCAGAAGGAGTGAGAGAGGCGCACACAGGGCAGGAGAGAGGAGGCTGGAGTTGTGCACACTGCGCCGCAATGCTGGGCCCAAACTCTCTTCTCGCTTTCCTGAGTGTCTCTCAAGCTTGACCACGCAGGTCAGAGCCCCCGAGGAAGCGTTGTGCCGAGCCGCTGCGTCGTGCCGGCGGGAGACAAGGGCTAGCCCTTTCAAAGGTGCTGATTGCATTGTCTCTGTCTTTTTGTCGCTGGAGCCTCAGAGCACGGAGACCATCCGACCATCTCCGTTTGCTGGACATGTCAGATCGGGTCCATTTGCGAGTGCGAGCGTCTTGTTCGCTGTGGCTCTCGAGGTCCTGCGTGAGAGTGCGGGAAACGGAGCGTCGAAATCGGAAAAAGAAAACAAAGGCAATACAAAGTAGAGAAAAGGCAGGCTGCCACTGAAAGTGGGTGTGTTGTCGCCTTGGGCAATTACCCGGAAACCCTGGATGGTTGGGAGCGCAGGGTATGGTGTTCTGTACGAGTACATGTACATGTACGGAGTACGGACATTTACTCTGTATTACTCCGTGGTCGTTATTGTCGTCCCGTTTGCGTTGGATTGGGGCGGCCTGGACGAAACGGAGGCAGAGGGGGAGAAAGAGAAGAGAAGAGGGGAAAGGTGAGGCAGAAAAGGATATCGCGAGAAAAGGAGAAGAGAGTCGCCCAAAACAGAAAGAGCGGCGATGCCTCCTTCCTGCTGCTGTTGCGATGCTGGTTGCTATTTCTCCTTCTGCTCTTTCCGTCTTCGTCTCTGCAGTTGTCAGCCCAGCCAATGCCATGTTGTGTCTTTTACATTGTCAGTCGCGTCTCTCCCCAGGCCATAGCACGGCTGCTATTATTCCATTTTGTGTTTGTTTTTATTTTTATTTTTGTCCTTTCCGTCTCCCTTGTGGCGGCCGCAATCTCTGTATGCGCCACTGCTCGGGGATGGCTGAGAGGAAAAGCGACCCGAGGAGGTAGGAGCGACTCACACACACACACACACTGCCCACCTTCCCTCCCAAAAATAAAGGGCCCAAAATAAAACGCAGCAAGCGCAAGAGTGTGGGTTGCAGTGGAAGGTGACTGGAAGATGTGAAAGAAAAAGAAGAGGAAAAGGAGGAAACAAAGAATGAGGCTTTTGCTGGATTGGCTCATGCAGGTTCAAATGAGATGTCCAATATTTGGAATTTTGGTGAGACATATTTGAGGCTCTTTTCTTTTTCCGTCTTTCTCCCGTCTTTTTTCTCTCGTTTTTTGGTTTTCATTTTTCTCTTTCTTTCTTCTCATTTTCTCAGTCTTTTGTCCCCAATGTTATATTCCTGCCCTTGCTCATAAGTGCAAAGAAAGACAAGCTGCTGTGTCACCCCTTCAGACGGGAAAAAGGAACAAAGTCAAAACGGAGACAAAAGATCGAACCGTTCCGTTTTTTTCCATCTTTTCTGACGTTCATTTAACCCTGACATGCACGCACGAGGTCCAGGCCCCAAGGCAACGCAAAGACGCAAACAACAAGGCTATGAACAGAAAGAACAGGAAAGCAACAGGCATTGCCTCTCTGTCCCCAGTCTCTCCAATTTAGCTGCAACGCCAAGAAGCCGAATCCTTCCTCACCCTGGCTCGACGCCGTTGTTTGATGTTTGATCTTCGAAACATTTCCAGTTTTCTTTCTTTTCCGTTTTCTCATTCCCCGAGGAGTTCGGATGAATGCGTCGACACAAGGCGAGGCAATCTCGTAGGGCTACAATGGAGTTTTCCGTCAAAGAGAGTTTGTTGATCAAACCGACTTCTCCTCTTTTCCTCTTTTCCTCTTTTCCTTTCCTCTTTTCAACCCATGTTCTCCTCCTTTTCGTGCTTTTGCCATTGGCATTTCGCCCTGTGGGGGAGAAAGCACAGAGCTTCATCACTCCCGAGGAGCAGGCACAAGAGTCCCCAGAAGCTTTAACATGGCGCTCCATACCGTACGTGACCTCTTAACAGCCATCTTTGATAACGATGATCCTAAACAGAATGGGAATCGCGGCACGAATTGACCCACGGCGTTGGAGTCTGAAGATCGCTTCCTGAAAAAGACATATCAAACACCATAGCCGACGATTCTCACGCTTCACCCGGTGCGCTGGTGCGGCCATCCTGTCACTCCTGTCATCATCCCCAAACCGGCAGTCATGAATGTCATGAATGCCATGAATGCCATGAATTAGCCATCATCCACTAAACTCTCCTCGTCTTGTGTTGCACTGCCATTGACATCCTCTTTTCCTGGTACTCAAATCCTCTGCTTCGAGAGTGTTTGGGGCTACTTCTCTAGGGCTTACTTTTGCGTCGACAGTGCTGTCAGTGCTAGCAATCAGAAAAGCGGACAGAATAAAGGAGGCGAAAAGGGAAAAGAAAGAGAGGAAAAGAGAAAAAGAGAAAAAAAAAGGAAAAGAAAGTGGCTTCGCCCCTGAGGCTGGAGATAAAAGTGCATAAGCAACGACTTCCGAAGGAAGCGCACGATCCTACCGTGCCGTCGACAGCAAGCGCAAAGCCTCTCCTTGGGCTCTCGTCGAACACGAGATGCTCTGAGCGCACCGTCCATCGTCATTGTCATCGTCACATCGTCAATCGTCCATCGTCCCCTGTTGACCCGGCACGATGGATGGCTGACATCAAAGTTTCAATGCCTCGCAATAATTACCGCGACGAGACAATCCGCCAAAAGAAAGGGGATCGCGAGCGATGTTGCTGTTTGATATTTTGCGGTTGGATCCTGTCATCCTAATTCCATCTCACGCTTTGAAGAGGTGAAGAGAAAAGAAAAGAAGAAGAGAAAGAAAAGAAAAGAGAAAATCACCGAAATCACCAGAACTGGAAAAGCGTGTCTATCTTGAAACGAGTGCATCTGTCTTCTATTGATTTCTTGTGCTCCTGTGTGCACGGACCCTGATAGCTTCGACTCCAAACACTCCAATTCTGAAACACAGTACATCCTTCCCCTCACACGCCACTCCGCGCCCGCTTGAGCATCGGCGGCGACACGGCCGGATGAAAGTGTCGATACGTCCCACGACCGATGCCGTTTTCTAAGCGGTGTGCCTTTGCTCCTCGTGTCTTCTCTCTTTGGGTCCTCGCCGTCCTTTCGGTTCTCGCTTCGCTCGTCTTGCCTGTCCTCGCTTCGCTCGTCTTGTTGGCTGCGTTCACTGAGCTCTGTCTCTCGACTCTCTTGTGAATCGTTCTGGCTCGCATCTGTCGACCACATTGTCAGACTAGAGACAAAGTCAATGGGCGAGCACGAGCCGGTGGAAGTGGCGAGACGCGCCTTGCACCGGTGTTTTGTGGGTGGTTTCAGGCTTTCCTAATACAGTTGCTGGTGTTGTCGGTGCTTGTCGGTGTCGGTGTTTACAGGGCGCTTCTCTTCCGCATTACCATACCTCCTTGTTATCGTCGTCGCCCGTCAGGTCAATGACTGTCACCGCGGCAACCGTCTTCTTCTCGTTCTGGCCGTAACGGTCATTGTCGTAGTCTTGACGGTGACAATCGACAACTGCGTCTGCTTCTCGTCATCCCTGTCATCCCTGTCGTCCCTGTCGTCCTTGCTGTCCGTATGGTCCTCTCATCAATCTCAATCAATGGAACCATGGCTGGTGGCAAGACTGTCGTTGGCGCTGGGCCCTCTGGCTTGTCCCAAGACGGGTGTCGTCTGCGATTGCGATTGCGCCTGCCGGACTGGCTCCGTGCTGTCGACGCAGCCGACGCCGCCGCCGACGACTGGCTCGTCTCCGCATCCATGGCAATGCCCCGCCGGTCCGCTTTCCTGAGCCGCTCCACCCAGTGTGCATGCTCCCCATCGGCTGCCTCTTCTTGCGCGTTGCTGCTGCTGCTGTTGTTGTTGTTGTCGCCGTCCTCCTCCAGCGCCTCGTAGTTGAGCGTCGTCGCCTCTTCGGCCATGGCCTGCAGGGCGTCGTACGTCACCACGTCCGCCACGGCGGACCGGTCGAAATGGAACTTTGTGACATTGGGGAAGCGTGGGCTCCAGAACCGGCCGTAGCCCTGGCGGATGGAACGAGAAGCAGCGGATCTCGACGACGGGTGGGTTCGGCAAACCAGTCGCTCGGGCCGCCCTTGCTGTCGTCCAGCCCGGGCTCGAGGCGCGCACATCAAAGGGGAGCTGGTCAACGTCGACAGCCTCGAGGTCGGATGGCGTCCAGGCGGCCTTTTCTTCCTGGTCTTGTTCATCTTGTTCATGTCGGCAGCCACGGTCCGCGGCCGGCAGTGCTTGAGAAAGATGGCCATTTGCGCGACGGGCAGCATCACTACGTTGGTCACGACAAACCGTGGCCGGCCAGGCGTCGCCGTCGTCGTCGTCAATGAATTTCGTCGTATCCAGACAGCCGAGGAAAGAAATGCGTCCAGCGCAGGCCGGCAGGTCTGACGGGTAACTCGCGGGCCTTCTGGCATCGTAGCGGCCACCCCACAACAGCAAAGTCGCCGACTTCGCCGAACCGCCGACGTAGCCGCGCTTGAGCTTGATGATACAAGACGAGCCGATGTCGGTATTAACGTGGGAGGAGGAGGAGAGGGCAGTCCTTCCAAAATCAAAGTACGGCGCGTTCTCTGGCTTTGAGCACCAGCCCTTCGAGCCGCGCCGTGATGCACCGCGCAAACGCCCGGCGGAGCAAGGCCGGCGCCGTGTGCGCGCCGAAATCGATAATTTCGCGGGGCACGAGCTCCGCATAGCCCGGACGGCAGTGTATCAAGGATTGCAGCCGGCGGAACCGCTCGCTCTGGTGCATCTGGCAAGAGCGACTCGTCGTCCACCAGCAGCACGTCGTAGTACACAATCATGAGGTGCTCGTGGCAGTGCCGGACCTCGGCCTCCGCGCGCGGGTCGACGTACAGCCGCGTGCCGCTGCGGTTAACGTGCCGGCGGATGGCGTCAAAGCCGAGAATGCTCTGCGCCTGCTCGTCGTACGCCAGCATCTCGCCTCGAGGATGCATCCCTTGTCAGCGGACAATCCGGCCGGCCGAGACGCCAGCGAGTCCCGAATGGCACTGTGCAGTGGGACCCGGTCCCACGTGCTGTCCTTGCCGCTCTTTGAAAAGAGCTGGATGACGCTGCCGCCGTCGCCGCCCTCCTTGACAAGGTCGACATGCACCTGCACGTACTCGCCGGTCCATCTTGTGCTCGCAGCTCATGCGCTGCGGACCGGCAATGGCAATGCAGTTCTGGATGCTGCGGCCCTTGGCCCATGTCTGCCGGCCCACCTTGGTGCCGATCTGGGGCGCGGGTGCGTGGCCAGCTCTGTCAGCGACTGCACGGCCACGGCCAGATCGGCATGCACCTGCAGGGCCCGGGCAAGGCCGGGGTGAAAGGCGCGCGCCACCGCGGCATCGTCCAGCACCACTGGCCGCAGGTCCTTGAGAACCAGCCGTGTAAACCACTTGGCACCGCCTGCGTCGAGACGCTGGTACAGCCGTGTCAACGACTGCGTATGCGGCACGCCCGCGGCCGTGTTGTTGTTGTGTTGTTCTGGCGGCTGCTAATGCTGGCCCGTACAGCCGGGCTGCTGAACCGGCAACGCGCCGCCACGCTGTGGAGGACCGCGTCGACCTCTTCGACCGAGACCGGCACGGCGGGAACAGGGTTGGGCGTTCGCCTCAGGATGGCCTCGACGCAGTCAGCCAGGTCGACGGGCCCCGTCGTGGCATGCTCGCAGGAGGGGCGCATCCAGCGGGAGAGCTCGGGGATGCGCGAGTGGCCGAGGCCGAGGGCGCCGATGAGGATGCGCTGCAGGCCGCGGGCTTGCAAACCATAAACACGGTCGGTGCGGCATCCGGGGAGGAGGGTGGAGAGGAGGGCCGAGGCTGCAGAGGAGCCTGCAGCGGAGCCCGCATTGTTTCCCGCGCAGAGACTATCTCGTCAACAGCTGTCCGGTGCGCTGCAAACCACGCCTGGATCACCTGGTGACTGCCCTTGGCTGGTTCCGCTGAGCAGGCGGCAGGTCCTCGACCTGCTGGAAGAGGTCGCAGACATGGGCGAAGAGAAAGGGCATCGCGGGGAGAGGACGAGGTCGCCGGATGCAGCTGCGGGCATAGTCAATGCGGTGGCCGGGCTCTGGTGGAGGAGAGAATATACTGTCCAAAGAGGAAGTAGTGAGGCAAAAGTGAGGACAAAATGAGTACAAAATTGAGGATAAAGTTGTGTTTCCAAAAGACGAAGAGAAATGCTAGAAAGAGGTGGCCTTTAAATAAAAGGGGAATAGCAACAAAGAGGCAATCGAGTCGAGTCGCGCGGAACGAGGGATGCACGAGGCACAATGCGACTGTTATTCGCGGGCTTTTGTGTGAAGCCGGAAACGGCTCCAATGCAGGCTCCACGATTCAGCCGGACAACAGAAAAAGGCGAAAGTGACGTTCAGCACAGTGGAACCTCTGTGGTGTATGTAGCTGTCTTGCGCTGTTCTCTCGACAACTTTAGGGCACTACGCGTTGTGGACGCGCTATGGCGCCTGTGCAACCCCGCTGGAAAGCGTCGAACCTGTCACGGGTTCAACGTGAGCAGCCTAAAGTGCAAGGAAGCAATTAGGCAGAATCACGCACGATGATCAGTGCATTGATTTGTGCGTCAGAAAAAGCCATCCAAAGGGTATGAAGATGAAAAAAGAAAAGAGCTGGCAGTGTACAATCAAGATTGGCCTGAAGAACCACGCTGGGCTGAAGACATTGGGAATATGACGAAAAACCAAAATAAAATATAAAATAATTTAAGAGGGATGTTCATGAGAGAAAACCAGAAAAAAAAAACGCTCAGAAATAAGAGATTATGATAATCCAAAAACGAGTAAAACGCAACTTGACCGCTCTAGAAATCACCTCCGCCGTCGCCGCCCGCATCACCGCCGAAATCGCCAGTGTCGGCCCCCCAGTCGTCGCCCGAGTAGTTGACCGAGTCGCCCACCCGCCAGCACCGCTATTGTCAATCGTGATATTGTTGACAACGTCAATGTCAATCTGCGAGCCAGAGTTCATGTCAAACACGGGCACCGGCGCAGGTGCCGCCGTCGGAATAACAAAACGTCGTCGGCTGGCTCTTGCTGCAGGATGTTCAGGAACTGGTTCTGCTGCTGCTGCTGCTGTTGCAGGATCGCCGAGAAGGGGTCCTGCTGATGCTGCTGGTGCTGGTGCAGCAGCGAGTTGATGACCGTGTTGGCGAGCTCTTCGCCAGGAGACGGTGCAACCGCCGCCCGCAATGGCAGGTCCACCGGCAGTACCCGCGACCACGGCCCGCTGCATAACCAGGTGGCACGCCTGTTGCACCCGGTGGGCGCTGATACGGGTTCTGGCCGCGACCTGCACTTGTAGGGGCATAGCCACGACCGGCACTTGCAGGAGCATAGCCACGGCCTGCACTAGCGCCATACGGACGACCAGCAGCACGATCTTGTTCCGTTGCCATGCCTGGGGCGGCACCAGGAGCGGCACCAGGAGCTGCTCCAGGGTGAGCGCCAGGTGCGGCGCCGGGAGTGGCGCCTGGTGGTTGATGAAGGCCGGGGCCAGGAACCGTGCCTGGGGAATATCCTGCAGGTGGGCCACCAGGAACGGCGCCTGGAGCGGCACCCGGCGCAGAACCCAGAGCAGCACCTGGAGCGGCACCCGGCGCAGAACCCGGAGCAGCACCCGGAGCGGCACCCGGAGCGGCACCCGGCGCAGCGCCAGGCGCAGCGCCTGGAAACATCACGCATCCCGGGTGCAGGTGCTTGGCCCGGAATAAACGGCGCCCCGGGCGTGTGTGGTACCTGTCCTGGCGGCGCGGAGAAGCTCATTGGCATGGGCGGGCGGCCTTTCTGACCGGGCATCGGCTGACCAGGCATGGGTTGGGCTGCCACGGTTGGGCTGTCATAAATGTCCCTGGAACGGCTCCCGGGGGGCCTGCTGCCCGGGAATATACGGCTGCTGTACCATTGGCGTACCGGGCGCCATGGGCATGCTGTGCTGCATCTGCCCCGGCGCAGTGTGCATTGTGTGAAGAGGCGGCCGCCCCGCAGCGGCCACCTGCTGCTGTGCCGCCAGAATCTGCTGTTGTGCATGTTGCTGTGCCTGCTGGATCTGGATCTGGGCCTGGCGCTGGGCCTGCGCGGCATCAGCCTGGGCTTTTTGCACCGCCTGCTGCATGGCTGCTTGTTGCGTTGACTGGCGCTTGTACTGCTGGTGGGACGAGTAGGCCGAAGTGCCAATGCGGGCGCCTGCCGCGCCAGACATGCCGATGCTCTCACCGACCAGAGCCCCGCCAATGGCAAACGCTGTACGCTTGACGGCAGGGTTCTTGATCAGCTTGGAGAAGAGGTTGCTGGAGCTGCTCGACGAAGAGGCCGAGGAGGGAGAGGCGGCTGCAGGACTGCCAGCAGGCTTGGCGGGTGCGCTGCCGACAGTCATGGTCGGCTTGGCCGTGGCAAATGGACGATAAGCACCGGCGGGGGCAGAGTGCTGTTTGCTGCAGGAGCAGAGGCGAACGGACGGTAAGCAGTGCCGGACGCCGGTGTTGTCGTTGTCGTCCCGGGGACATGCGCCGTTGGCACGTATGCCTGAGGTTGCGGTGGTTGCGGTTGCGGTTTGCGGTTGTGGGGGTCGCATGGGCCTGACCGGGTTGCATGGGTTGCCCAAGCGGTTGCTGCGGTTGCTGCATCTGTGGCGGCATGGCCAGATGCGGATATGCCTGGGACAGAGGGATAAGCACACCGTTGGGACCCATGAACCATGGGCTGCTGGCCCGGTGGCAATTGGCCTGGTTGACCGGGGATGGTTTGACCGGGGAGGGGGCCAGGAATAGGCTGGCCAGGAATTGTCTGGCGTTGCCCTGGCTGGAGCGGCTGTCCTGGGATCGGCTGTCCAGGCACCGTCATGGGTTGCCCTGGAGCGGGCTGCCCCGGAAGAGGCATGGTCTGCGCATGGTGCGGGTGCGATGCAAAGCCAGCAGGAGCCATCGCAGGTGGCTGCTGTCCAGGGAGAGGTGCCGTCTGGGCGTGTTGCAGGTGTGGGAATTGCTGGAGAGGTGTGCCGGGTGATGCGGTCGACGGCGTACCGGGAGCGGGTGATGAAATTGGAGCACCGGGGGCACCAGGGGCACCGGGAATACCGGGAGCGCCTGGAGCAGGCGGTGCACCAGGCGCACCCGTAGTCTGAGGCGGCGCCTGGCCCAACTGGCCCGGCTGCTGTGGCGTCATGAAGCGGTTCGGCAGCGGCGGCGGGACACCGCCCATAACCAGGGGGGGCGGTGAGAAAAAGGGCTGCTGGCCTTGTTGGCTAGGCAGCTGGCCCGGCGGGGACATGCGGTGTTGTTGTGCTGCGGCGCCCGGGGCAGCGCCCGGGACAATGCCTGGCTGAGGAAGCGTTCCGGGGAAGAATTGCGGTGCGAGTTGACCTGGCTGAAGAGGCTGGCCTGGAACAGCATACATGGACATTCTCTGAGGTGCAGGCTGGGCGGCAGCGGCTGTAGGCGAAGGTGTCGGGATGGGCGCGCCGACACAGAGTAGCGGTGCATCGAGTTGACCGACGGCAGGGGCGACTGGTGTGCCTGCTGAGGGCTAGGGGCACCTTGGCTGGGATGCTATGGACACTGTGGATGCTCTGTGCGGGTGTGGGTGCACGCTGCTCGGGCGGGATGGCGCTGCCCGCCTGGGCGCTTTGACTGGAGACGCTGGAGACGGATGGCCGGTGAGGCAGAGCCATGGTGGTAGGCGTTACAGAGGGCACTGGGCTGGGAATGGGAAAAGAAGAGCCAGGCGCTGGAGTGAGCTGTGGCGACTGAGCAGCAGCTGACTGAGGGGAGGCGGTTCCTGGGGCGCCTGTCGGTGATGGTGCAGCCGCACCTCCGCCGACGGCTTTGCGCTGGACGGTGGGTTTGCGTTGAATGCGGTTCTGCTGTGCCACCGGTGGCGGTATGCCCGAGGCGATACCAACTGGCGGTGGCGTGGGCGACGGTGTTGCCATGACCGGGACGGGTGGCTGGGGCTGCTCGTCGGTAAGAATGAGACCCGAGGACTCGTCAATCGAGGCAAGGCCACCAGCAGCGCTGATGCTGGGCGCACGAGTCGTTGCAGGCGATGGCATGTCGGCGGGTGGCTGCGGCGTGGGCGAGGCCGCGCTGGCAAAATTGGCCGACATGGCAACTGGGGTAGGGGCCGGAGGCGGTTGTGCAGTGGTAGGCGGAGGCGTGGCGGCGGTAGCTGTGTTGTTAAGAACAACGCCAAACGCGGGAGGCGAGGAAGGTCCTGGTGTTGCTGCTGTGGCTCTTGAGACGGTGTCTCGGAGGGCGACGGCGAGAGAATACCAAAGGCAGTCGGCGAGGCTTGCAGTGGAGGTGGAGAACGGGGCTTAAGCGGTGCAGGAATGGCGTCGTCGGCAATCATCATACCAAACGGGGAAGTGCTTGCGACGGCGGCAGTAATCGTGGCGGGCGTATTGGGGATCGGGGGCATAGACAGGGACGTGGGCGACGCTGGAGCGGCTGGGCTTCCTTGACGAGAAAGACGGAGCGGTGCTGGCGCCAAGTCGTCCTGTACCGGCGGTGGAGTGTTCTGTTCTGGTGTCACAGAAGGCGTGGCAATGACCTCGACGACCACAGTCGTGTCTTCTTCTGTCTCTCCTGGCTTGAGCTCGCTGATATCTTTGACCTCTTCGATGCTCACAGGAGGAGCACCGGCCCGCTCCGCCGGTGGCGTGTTTCCGTCGGTGGCCGGACGCAACACAAGGGGCACGTCCGAGAGGACAGGGCCGGTCTTGGACGTCGGCGAGGCGAGCGTCTGCGGCTGGGCAGCACGGTTCGAGGCCGGCTGGAGGGCAGACGGCACGCGATTGATGTTCTGCTGTCCGGATGGCGGAGGAGGGGGTCCGGTGGGAAGGGAAACAGGAAGAGAAGAAGGAGCAGGAGGAGCAGGAGGAGCAGGAGGAGCAGACGGCGGAGTAGACGTTGTGCTCTGTAGTGGTTCTATGGGCTGTGAGGGGTGCAGAACAAGGGGAGTGGTGCTGTTCGGTGCCGTGTCGAGAGTGGCCCGGCGGTGTTCTTCGTGGGGCAGTGACGGGGAGTCGTCTGGATTGGCAACGGCAGCAGCAGCAGTAGCGGCAGCAAGGTCGGCAACGACAAGGGGCTGGCGGCCAGTGTCGTCGCCGGTGGTGGCGGTGGTGGGCGCGGTAGGAGGAGGAGGAGGATGGAGAGAAAGAGATGATGGAGGAGGGTAGATGGTGCTTGGAGGTGCAATGCCCAGAGATCCAGACCGGGGCGGCTGGTAGGAAGGAGTGTCTTGGCCAGGAACAGGAGCGGCATCCGGTCCCTTTTGTGTACTGCCGTCAGGGGAGACCAGAGCCGCATCAGGATGGGGGGGATGAGAGGGAGGAGGACCCTGAGCGACTTGTGTTAGTGGTGTAGGCTCGGGTGGTGGAGGCGCAGCTTGGGCGGCTGCAGAAGGAGCTAAGGTAGAGGAAGGGGGAGTAGCAGTTGCAGCAATAGCAGCAGCTGTAATGGGCTCGTGGGCTAGCTCGGCAAGGCCAGGCTGAATGGGCCCGCTATCAAGCTCGACCGGTGCCAGCTCTTCCTCGCACTGCTGCGTCTGCTCCGTGGCCAGCTCCGAGATATTGCCCACAGGATCGGACGCGTAGTGCCGGCCGCCCAGTGTGACCGCATCCGGCAGCTCATGCACCTCGACCGGCTGTGTCGACGGAGGCAGACCACCGGCCAGTTCTGCAGCACCCCCTGGTGTGTCTGCTGCCGGCGAGATCGTGTTGCCTACGTTTGGTGTTGTCAAGCAGCTGGCTGGGTTACTGTCGGCTTCCACAATGCCCCGTTGTGTGGGATCGTCAAGAGCTGCCGCAATCGTGCTGGGCCCATTGTCTTCTTCCTCATCAACGGGGACACATCTGTGTACGAGGCCGGCCCGAGAAAGCTGCCAAACATGTCGTAGGAAGAGGCACTCAGAAAGTCACCGCGGCCGAGCGTGGCCGATGTGGGTTCGTCGTCCCCATTGCGTGCAGTTCTTGAGCTTGACGGCGTGCGCTTGGGCAGGCCCGACATGCGGCGTTGGCGGTCGCTCTCAAGGCGCTCCTCGGGCGTGGGCGTATATGTCTGTGCCACGGGACCAAAGTTGTCAAAGTACACGGGGAACTCGTCACCTTCTTTGGGGAACATGAACTGCACCGCACCCGTGGGTTTGTAGCGGAAGAACCACCTGCTGCCATCGTAGTCGGACTCCCAGCCTTCAGGGAGGGAGGCCATGGCTGCGAGGGGGAGACGGAGGCGGTGACGATGTGCAGATCCGGTGGATGAGCGATGGTGTGTGACGTGTGGTTGAGGGTAGACGGGGGAAGGGATAGACGGGGTGGGTGGGCGAACAAGAAAGCCTTGCGACGGCAACGGCGTGACGCGCGCGATCGAGCCGACGGAGAGGGGACGAAGACAGGATAGCGGAGAACGGACAAAGAGCCCGCCGATGCAAAGGGACGCAGGCTATGGGAAAGAAAGCAAAGCACAATGCAGGGGTGAGAAGGAGGTGGTGCGGCTGCGAGAATTGCAGAACCGAGTGACAGTAGGTGGCACTTGGAAAGGGAAGGACAAGGCCTTGGAGGAGAATCAAAACCTGCAGAAGAAACGGAAGCAAAAATAACACGAGTCTCTCTCCCACAGGCGCGGATCTGCAGTGACGGTGGCGTCTTGGCATACAAGGCCAGACGAGACACAACTCAACGTCGAAAGGCAGCCACAGCCAAGCAGGGCGTTGCGATCAGCGAGACAGCAGGCCAGCTAGGTAAAAGCAACAAGCTCTGTCGCCTTGGCACGCAGCCTTTGAGAGTCCGAGACCAAGAGATCCAGCCTCAGACAGCAAAGCAACAACGGCTGAGGAGAGGCAGGGTATGGAGTAATAGTCGACGTGCAGATGCGGAGGAGATGCGTCTGGGCTCGCCCGTCTGATACCGCTCTGGTGATGTCCTGCCCGTCTATCACTGCTTCACTGCTGCCCACGTTGGAAAGTCGGGAAAATTCTGTGCCAGCAAGATGTAAAGGCAGATCTCAACGGCTGCGGGACGAGAGAAAGGGGGGATGGGAGCTTGCGCGAAAAGAGGTGCGGAACGGCGGCCAGGCTACTCGAGTCCACGTTGGGAGTTGGGAGCGAGTGAGGTTCTGGTCTGGGCTGGCGTTTTCAGCTCTGGGTCCAGACCAGTCCTCGTGCCAGAGGATAGACAGGGGTGGTGGCCGTTGGATGATGGACCACCCACTCACAGACAATTGCTTGAGCATTGAGCACCACTTGCACAAGACTTGCAGGAGAGACTGGCCAAACACAGAGAAGATGGTATCTTGGTGCTTGGGAAAGGCTCGATAGACAAAACAACCCCTGGATCCGGAACAAAAGAGTCCCGCGAGCTGGACGTTGGTCCGTCGAGATGGTTAGAGCAACCTGGGGAAAGCAAGGCCAGCGTTTGGCTCGCGCTGGTGCCTCTTCGCGTGGTTTCGTCAAAGAAGAAAAACGCCATTTTGCGGCTGAGTCTGTTTCTCTCTGGTTCTCTTCTTCGTCCCCTTCGTTCCCTTCGTTCCCTCTGCTTTCCTCTTCCCCTCATCATGCCGTGAGCTCCTGGACCCTTTGGACTTGCCCATTGGAGGTCTAGCCTGCCGGTCGCTAGAATCAGCAAATGAGAGGGAGTCGGGGTGAAGTGGCCTGGCCTAGGAATTGAAATTCGATATTGCCTTTTAGGGCGTTTTGGGCTGTGCTGTGTGGAGAAAGGCCAAAAGCATATTGGCATCAAGCTCCTGGTCACAGGCGCTAGGCTGCATTCCGCACCGTGGCGTGCCTTGCCCTTTTTTTACCTCGTTTGGTGGAATGTGGCCTGTGCCGCCCGTTGCCAGACTCTTGTTTTGACACAACCCTGTAGACCCTCGTAAGGGCAGAAGAAAAACGCCTTGCGCGATAACCTCGTGGGCGGGCCGCAACGAAACCAGTGAGAAGCTTCATGCTTCGTCGACGTCATCGTGCTCCTTCATGGTTGTTTTCTGGTCCTTTTCTGGTCTTTTTGTTCCTTCGCGTCTTTGAAGATGTGCATCGTCAAGAAGTCGCTGCCTATTGTCGTGTTGCAACAGTTCCTTCACGAGGAGGGATCGGCAAGGCGGAATGAATTCCTTGTGGTAGGACTGGCCTGGAGCCAGCGAACCGCAATGCCAGCAACATGGGACGCTCCTCCCGCTGAAAAGTCCACTGGCCGGGCATGTGCTTGTGTTTCTGTTCTTCTGTACGCAGAACCACTGTTTTAAACTGTTCTCCAGCCCTCCCAGCCTGTCTGTGCTGCACTTGTCGTTCCGGCCTGCTGGGAGAATAGATTGGGCATTAATAGACAGCAGTATATGCTGGACTTTTGCCGTTGCATCCTGCCGAGACCACCAAGGACACGAAATGTGACATATCTTACCTGTAAAAGAGACCCCATCCAGTGGCTAAAGTCGAAAAGCGAAAGAAAACGGCTGCCCCCGGCGAGGTGGACACAAAGACAAAAATAAAGTTTGTCGGCAATATGGGCGCAAAATATGTGGGCTTGGCTGCTAGTAGAAAACCTATTTCGTTTCAATAGACGAGTTCGAGCCGACAGAAGCTGCTTAACGGGTAAGTTGGTGATTTTAAAAAGGAGAAAAGAATCATGGAAGAATCAGCCTCGATGGGAAAGGGGGGCGAGATTATCACAGGAAGGAACAGACGGCGACTTTAACGTAAACGGAAAGAGCACACTGATCATCTCGCCAGGTGTGCCGTAGAAGGAAAGAACGGCCTCCCGCTCAAGAGGGAAGCACGACCAGCCGCACATCACTTTGCATTATCAAAGATATCAACTCATACACTTCAGCGACAGCATATTGCCACAAACTATATTTATTCAAATAAATTGTCAAAAAAACAACAACCATAATGCGTCCTGCCCTGTTGTAGAGCATGGTTTTTTTGGGGGGGAGAGAAACAAAACATTCCTCGTCGAGCATGTTCTTTGAAAGTTTTATGCCATCGTCACCTGCCAGTCGACACCGACGGGCGCCTGCACATGGCGCACCACGGCAAAGGCTGCCCGGCCGCCGCTTGCCGGCGTGATACTCCATTGACGCTGCCCAGCCCCGCCGCCCGAGGTGACCGTGACCTCGGTCTGGCCGGCCCACGCGCTCGGCGCGCCCACCACGATAATCTTGGCGATATGGACGTCGGCCATGGCCTTGAGCCACGCGCCGGCCTTTTTCGGGGCTCGCTGCCGTCGGCACGTGTGGAGGAGATTGTGTTGCCGTCCAGCACAAACTTCTGGTGGATGTACTGGCCCTTGTCGTAGTCGTACGAGTCGCCGTCGTCCACGTACAACGAGCCCTCGGCATGGCCACCGGAGCGCGGCACGGTAACGACCAGCGTGTAGTCGTCGTACTTCATGAGCTGGCTTGAGCGGCGGGGTTGGTCCCGGCGCGGAAGATGTGGCCACCGCGCATGAGCAGCGGGATGGTGTCGAGGGGGCGCGGGCATGTGCGTGCGCTTGCCGGCCTGCGTGGGCACGACCGAGTAGTCAAAGTAGTCGTAGTACACCTCGTGGTCGGGGATGAACATGCCGACAGTCGTCTGGCCCTCGCCCAGCACCGGCTTTACGAGCATGCCCGTGTCGCCGATAAAGAACTGGTCATCCACAGCGAAAACCACCCTCGGCGTTGGGGTGGGTGTAGAACAGCGGCTTGATGATGGGCTCGCCGGCAACGTGCGCGCGGTGGAAGCCGTGTAGTAGACCGGCAGCAGGCTGTAGCGCAGGCGCAGTGCCGACGTGATAACGGTGGTGTAGGGCTCGCCAGCCAGGTACGGCTCGCGACGGCGCGCGTTCAATGTGTGCGTGGCCACGGAAGAAGGGTAGAAGGCGCCCGCCTGGAACCAACGCGTCTGCAGCTCCTTGTCGGGGTTGCCAAAGAAGCCGCCAACGTCGGCGCCCGCAAAGGGGAAGCCGGCAATGCCCTGGCTCAGCAGCATGGGGATGGATGCCGCCAAGTGGTCCCAGGACGCTTGGTTGTCGCCCGTCCACATGGCGCCGAGACGCTGCGAGCCGGCAAAGAACGAGCGCGTCAGCACAAACGGCCGGCGCAGCTCGCCCGCTTGCGCGACATCAGCGCCAGGTGCGTCGCATTGTGAAAGGTCATGCCGTTGAGGTTGTGCACGTCGCGGTGCTCCCAGCCGCCGTGGTGAAGGTTGTCCTTGGGCATCGTCGTCTCCGGGCCGTTGAACACGGACGGCTCGTTCATGTCGTTCCAGATAAACGTGTTCTCGGCTGTGCCCTTGAACGCGTCGTACTTGAACAGCGTCTTCCACCAGTCGACCGCCTTGGGGTTAAACGCGTCGATCCAGTGCGACGAGCCGGGCCAGCACCAGCCGTCAAACAGGCCGCCGTCCTTGTTCTTGACGCCGTACTCGTTGGACTTGAGCTGCGACACGACGTTGTAGTTTGTCCGTGTTCTTGATGTGCGGGTCGATAATCACCACCAGCTTGCGGCCATGCTCGTCCAGACGCTCGCCCATGCCGGCCGGGTCGATAAACTTGTCAGCGTCCCACGTAAAGTACTTCTTGCCGTCCGTGTACTCAATGTCCAGCCAGATGATGTCGTAGGGGATGCCCAAACTTGTCCATCTTGCGGTCGACGTCAAGGACGTCGTCGTCCGATACGTAGTTCCAGCGGCACTGGTGCTAGCCAAGGGCCGACTCCTGCGGCATCGCCGTGTAGCCCGTGAGCTCGCCGTACCTTCTTCAGCACATCCTGTGTCGTCGGCCCAGGAAGACAAACACGTCCAGCAGACCGCTCTCCGAAATCCAGTGCGTCTTGGTGTCTGTCTCAGCGCCAGCGCCCAGAGCCAGCGGGTTGCTGCGATCTTCTCCTTGGTAATGTCAACCCACGTCTCGGCCGCGTTGAGCCAGAACACGCCGACAGTCGAGTCCTGGCGATGGGCCTGCATAAAGGGAATCGACCCGTATAGCGTCATGGGACTGTCGAGGATGTACTCAAAGACATCCAGGTTGTACATGCGGTATGGCTCGGCGTAGTTGCCGTCGCCGCCGCGCGTCTCCTTGAGCGACAGCGGGCCCAGTTATGTGAGGGAATGCCGTAGACGTGGTCGTAGCCGACAAAGGAGATGTCGAGGCCAACGCTCTCGGGGCCGCGCGGCTTAGTGTCCGTGTTGCCGCCAAACGTCTCGTCCCACCACGTGCCTCCTCGGCCGGCGCCGTCTCGCCCTCCTTGCCTCGACCTTGGGCCGCTCAGTGCTCCATGTTGAGCAGACCGCGGTCGTTGACCTTCGATCTCCGTGGCACCGTCGCGCTTGAACTCGACGCTAAAGGGGCTGTACTGGATGTGCGCTTCGAACTGGCCGTCGGGGCCGTACTGCACCGTGGTGCTGCTGGTGCTCTCCTCGTCCACCGCCTTGGCCGTCTTGTCGAGCGTCAGGGCCGCACAATGACGAGCTTTTCGGTCTCATTGTACCGCTCTTTCCGCGCCAGGCTGTTGTGGCGCAAGCTCGAATGTCCTCTGTTTCTGGCGACGCTCACTCTCGTCAAACGGTTCACAACGGGCAAACGCCCGGCCTCCGTGAAGGAGACGGTAATGGGCAGACGCACGGTCTCGCCCTTGCTGTTGATCTTCTTGCAGTGAGAATGGCCTGAAACTTAGGCCCGTCCTTGAACGGACGCGGATTCGGGCACAAGGTATGTTGTAGGGCGAGGTCCAGAGGGCGCCGTTGGCTGCGCGCGTTGTCCGGCATAGGCGCAGTTTGCCGCTTGCAGAAGCCGACTGCGTCGCATTTCTTGAAGTCGTTTTCCTTGACGGCCACTGGCTCAGTTAGTAAAAGACGGGCACAATTGGACTGGAGGTGGACTGACGCACAAACTGGTGATATCAGCGGGTGTGAACGCCGACAGCAGGCACAGGCTCGAGGCCCATGTCAATGTGGGAGGAGCGCATGCCGAAGACGACACGCTGCAGATCGCTGCCGTCGAGAGGAGAGTTTTGTTGTTGAGGAGGATATGCCGTCAATAACAGGGGGCGGTGTGCGTGTCGTCTCGCAATTTGGGATGGGAGGTGTCTTGTCGTCGACGTGAGACGCCGTGTTGACAAATGGAGGGAGTTGGTGGAAGTTGGCTGGAAGCTCAAGCTGCCGTTTCCAAAAGCCTAAATAGGAATGGGCGGAAAGGAGAATACGGGGCAACCGAGAAGTGGGGCGCGGGCCAAAACAGGAAATCCCCTGTGCTGCTTTTGTGCATACTTGGGCACGCGCATGCAGCTAGTGAGGCGTCCCTGGTTTAAGCGCCAATGCGCCAGTTGGCCTTTTCAGGGACCTTTCCCAGCATTTTGAGGAGCGGACGGCGATCTGATACTTGACCTGATGTTGGCTGCTCCTGTCTCTCTGTTTACTTCCTGACGCTCCTTTTCTGTTTATTGAAGCCGCAAAGCGCATTGCAAGTTGCCCGTGAAGGACTTTGCCCACCGCCATACACTCTCCAGCACACAGTTTGCCATATCTGCCCTTCGTCTTCATTTAGAGTTTTTACGGCTTCCCAGGATTGCCCGCGGTCGGTTTTCTTATTCTCCGCATTCGCCAATCAGCGTCGTGGAATGCGTCCCGTTTTGCTCAGCTCCAAAGTCGAGAACCACGACCAGTTGCCAATTTGGCGTCCCGATCTGAAATCGCTATCGGCACAGTCCCAGAGCGCCAACAAATAGCGAACAGCGCTAAAAAAACACTTCACAATGGCACCCACAAGCCCCGCAGTCGCCGCACGAGACCTGCCTGGCCAGAGCCAGCGTGAACAGCTGCCCCACCATCGGACACCGCAAATTTTAACCCCACACTTGTCGTTTTCGCTGTTGGCCATTGTTGCCCTCGTCCTGGCCCTCGTCTACCAGCACCACCACTACCAGCAGGCTCTTTTTCGTCCCGCCGCCGTAGTCGAGCAAAGTTCGATCTCTTCCTCTTCCTCTTCTCCCCTGCACCTCTCAACCAAACCACAGACCGAAACACCACACAGTTTCCAAACACCCCAAGCCAACACAATGTCTTCCGAGCAGACGTGAGTTTGATCCTTGTTTCTTTCTTTTTTACTGCTTTCCCCTGCCCCTCGCTCTCTTGCAGCTGGAGGATTTTTCTGGCTTCCAAAGACCACGAAAGCTCATCTGAAGATGCTACGAATTCGCTGCTTTACATCTAGGCCCAATTGGGCTCCAAACACCACAAATAGACCTCGCTAACACCTCCCAGCTTCATTGCTATCAAGCCCGATGGCGTCCAGGTTCGTCGACTGCTCCTCTCTCCAACCTCGTCGTAGCCAATGGCTCTCCCTCGATCGTTCTCGTTTCTAACATACCCTTTCTCTCTTCAGCGTGGCCTGGTCGGCCCCATCATCCAGCGCTTCGAGCAGCGTGGCTACAAGCTGGCCGCTATCAAGCTGGTCTCGCCCTCCAAGGAGCACCTCGAGGCTCACTGTGCGTTCTCCCGACATCCCACGAACCCTGCTGTTGTCGAACAATTGCTAACCTTTTGTTTCTCTCTCTAGACGCTGACCTGAAGGACAAGCCCTTCTTCCCCAGCCTGATCTCCTACATGCTCAGCGGCCCCATTGTCGCCATGGTCTGGGAGGGCCTTGACGCCGTCAAGACCGGCCGTGCCCTGCTCGGCGCCACCAACCCCCTGGCCTCGCAACCCGGCACCATCCGCGGCGACTTTGCCATTGTCACCGGCCGCAACGTCTGCCACGGCTCCGACAGCGTCGAGAACGCCAAGAAGGAGATTGCCCTGTGGTTCAAGGAGGGCGACGTCATCTCCTACAAGTCGGCCCAGCACGACTGGATCTACGAGTAAATGTTTTGTCTTTTTTTTTCGATAAGACATGAGCTCGTAGGCGCACCGGACGCCTAGACAAATACCGGGACCTAAAAAAAAGAAGAGGAAATAAAAAGGCTGTACGGCGTGCAGTGAATAAAAAGCTGCCATGAGGCACAAAAATATGGAGGCCCCAACAACACTCGTGATCGTGATATTTTGTGTCCATGATACGTACTCGTAGATATATACATACATAAACATTCGGCTCGCGCGCCTTGCCGGGTTGCTGGGTTCTGCGCTGCCCATCTTACGCCTTCTTGGGCCGTATGAGTGTCCGTGCCTGCGCCAGCACACCCGCAAAACCATGGCGTTGCCCACACGCTGGCCGCGATCCGCACCGGCAGCAGCACCTTGGTAATGGCATATGCCAGGCCAACCTCCACCACGACCCGGTACTTGCTGTCGCTCTTCCACTTATCCATCACGGCGGCAGTAGCAGCAGCAGACGCAGCGGCAGGGGCGTTCATGTCCCTCACTGTCGGCCGGTGCTGGTCTACAGCGTCCTCTTTGCTGGAACCCAAACCACTCCTTGCGGCGAAAGTATTTCTCAAACCGGCGCACGCGTCCGCCACCTGCCCGCCGTAGTGCTCCATTCATGTAGTCCAGTGGCACCAGGCGGCCGCTGCCTGCCGCATAGTGGAACAGCCCAAACAGGCCAGCAGAGGCACAATGGCCGTCAGCTCGTGCAGGATGAGGAAAGCGACGACATGCGACACCGGCGCGTCCTTGAGCCGGCGGGTGTATTTCTGCATCGACGGCGGGAGGCGCGGACAGGATGCGCTCAGCGCGGGAAGCCGAGGAGCTCGAGGTGATAGTCGAAGAGGAGGTCGGAGAGGAGGTCGAGAGGAGGACGGAGAAGGAGAGGGACGCTCGTGCTGTAGGGCCGTGTGGCCTGTGGCCGACGGTGGCTTCGGCGCATGGCCGGCCGCCAAGCCTGCGCAAAACGGCTGCCGGGGTTCGCAGCTGGCATGGGCGCCGCAAACAGCCGCCCGAGCTTCGGCAACCGTGAGAAGGACATTGTCGGAAGATATCAACGGAGGCTTCACCGCATTGTGACCGTGTTTCTGTCCAGTTTGCGCGTGAAAGGCAGCAGAAAAGGAGGAAAAGAGCCCAAACGCTGACGACGTCGCAATAGGCTCAAAACACCAAGTGTTTACAATCACGTGATTATCTCAACGTCTTAACGTCTTTCAACGTCTTCGCAGCGACCACACGACAAAATTGGCGCTCTGCAATCTTGCAGAATGACGTCAACGATGCTATGTATTCTGTCAAGTGTCTTTCACATCGTGGCTGCGCGCCTTCCTCACGTTTTCGCGTCATGCACGCGATGGGCAGTTCACGGGTGCGGGGGCACAAATTGCCGTTGCGGAACACAGACGGCACTCTCTCTTTCCCAAAACGGCAACTACCACCAAACGCTCTTTCTCTTTTCTGTGATCTTGTCGCGCTCGCACCTTCTCGTGTTTTCCCATGCCGCAATGAATGCCCCTTTTCTCGTCTTCTTCCATTTTGTTTGTCGTGTCTTCGTCTCTTCTTTTTCTTCGTGATATCCATGTCTTGCTCGGTCGTCAAACGCACCCACATCAACCGTTACAGCATGCTACCATTGCCGTTTATCTCCCCAGCCTCGCATACCGACCAAAATACACTGGCCAACTTCTCCACGTTCACATTTAGAGAGTTTACGAGGGCATGTGAATCGGGTTTCTTCTTTTCTTTTTTCGGGTGTCTCGTCGTTCTGGGCGTTCTGTTCTTTTTCCCCCAACTGTTCTCGTCCCATCTTCTCTTGCGCCGCATTTGCCTCTTGATCTCGGTTCTTTGTCGGTTCTTCCTTTTGTCTGTACTGCCTGTCGGGTGTGTTTTTAATCTGTTTTTCGGGTCTACAATCTTTGCTCAGAACTGTTTGCTCTTTTCTCGTTCTATCTGTCTGATCTTTCTGTTTCTGTGCTGGGTTCTATCCTGCGTTCAAGAATTTTCGCGTCCTGGGTGGTGGTTTTTTTGCTTTTGCTCAGATTTTCCTCAGACTTCTCTCACTTTTCGCTGACGACAACTTCAACGGCACCTGTCGAGACCTGTAATCAGACGCCTTTAGCACCCGTCATACAAGGACTCGCATTCCATTTTTTTTTCTTTTTCATCCTTTTTTCTTTTTATTACAATTCCTCTCGTCCGGTTTTTATTGCTTTCTATTCTCTGATTCGCTTCTTGTCGTTTTAAGCACGTCGTCTGCCATTTATTTGCAATTTGATTCGTCCTTCTTTTTGCCTTGTTTCTTTTTCATTTTCTCGTTTGCTCCAATCATTGCACGTTCCTGGTTTGTTTTGTTTGTTTTGTTTGTTTCTTTTGTACAGCTATTTCCACCTTCAACATGGCGTTTCAAGAGCTCTTGAGCTCATCGCCGGCGACCGGCTCTATTCTCTACACGCCACAGTCAGATTGGAATGCCGACATTTTCGAACGCCATGATCCCTTCGTCTGCCAAAACGGTATGCATATTTCTCCCAAATCAGCTCCCTCTTTTACAATCCCATTCTCATCAGCCTTGCATTTAGATCCAACGGAGCGGCCGTCCACGCCGGACAACCTCCCGCACCTGATTGCACATTCTCCCCGGCGTAAGCGCACGAGAACAGGAAGATTTGTGCCAGATGGTGACCTGTTTGAAGCGCCTCCTGCTGGCTGGGAGTTCTCTTTCGGAATGCCCAAGAAAAGATCATGGCTCTGCATCAAAACAGCATCGCAGACCCGAGATGAACTCCTTCACCGATCTGCTGGACCAGGACTTCTGGACGGATCCCCAAGACATGATGGCCCTCCCAATGGCCGTTTCTGCCCATTCCCACTTCAGCCCGCCCAAGGTGTGAACTTTGGCTCAAACATTGACTCCTAGTGTGATCCAATGATGGGTGACGAGTTTGACAACAAGCTTTTGACGCCATTCGAGGGTAGCCTCCTTTGTCACGGCCAAGACGATGTGCCGATGGCCAGCACTGACACTGATCCATTTTTGGAGACACCTTTGTCAGATCAGAGCTGTCTTCAAGCAGCTGACACCTTTACGTATGTACAACAGTATCCGCCGGCCCTCCTTATCTACTAAACTAACACGCATAATACAGGCCTGGTGATGTGTCAGTCGCGGGTGGTTCGGCTGCGGATGAGCCACACACTTGCAATGTGCCCCAATGTGGAGGTCACGACATTTTTGGGTGTGCAGATACCGAGATTTATATCACCCGAGACCTCAATTGTCCGCACCTCAAGTACGGGTGTGCGACCACCTCATGGGAAGACATTTCCGCGGCTGGGAAGAGATGAAGGCCAGCTTGAAGTGTCTTCATGTCCCTTCTCAACCTGTGATAATACACGTCGGTGCAGATCCAACGGTTACGGACAGTGCCGCTATGTTGGTTTTCGGTCGCATCCACAGTCCCAACAAACAGCCCTGCGCCCGCGCCGATCATTCCACAGTTTGTGATGGAGCTCTCATGCGCCGCGCATATAGCCCAAAGCCTCGGTGGTTCGCCGATTCTAGACAATTATCTCGGCAACGCGGGTCCTGAAACAGCCGATCTCGACCGTGGATGAAATGCTCTACCGCCTTCACATCTCCACAGCCATCAACTTTGATGGGCTGGGAGACTTAAAGAGCCCGCTGGCGGTCGTGTACACAGGACATGACATACTCGACGCATTGAAGGCGGTGTCTTTCGTGACACCATACATCGCGGCTGCCCTTCAGCCCATTCTCTGTGAGCGCTACATCACCCATTCAAATTACCTGTCTGTATCTGAGCAACCCTAACAGCCTCTACTTCTAGATCGTATCAAGCTGATTCGCCGCTGTATCGCAAGAGAAGTCGCCGTCCTGCTCCACACGCCTGATACCATTGCTGGTATTGCAAATGAGGAGCTGTACAATGCCTTGAATATGGATTGCTGGGTAATGCCTACAACAATCTGTCAAAGCCAAAATCCACTGTACGATGAGGACGACATGTACGACCTCAAGAGCATCGTCGACTACATCAGATTTGCCCATCACGTACAGGCCCATCAGCATCGTCATGATGTGGATTTCGATGCACATGCCAGGCTTTCCAGTGCCATTGAGGGCGTGTTTGCCAAATACAGATTGAGATCTGACGAGTTCCGGCACGACTGCTTGTCTTTTTTTGTGCCACTTGCTGACCGGCCACGATCATTGTCTATCCTCACGTTCTTTCTTTCTTTTATTGTTTGCTTTTTTTCTCGTTTTTTCATGGGCTGACATTGTTTTCCTTTGTTCAAATGCCGTTTTCTTTTACGATTGATGTTCTTTTCTTTTGATTCCTTTTCTTTCACACTATTCTTTTCGCGATTTGCTTCTACATTGTCTTTTTTCCTGCGATTTTCTACGGGATACACTTTCTTTGCAAGATGTAGAAAAGGTAAAATGGGCTGGTGATGACGTGCATACGACCACAAATCTCTTTCTATTTCGGTGTTTCTTTTTCTCTTTCGTTCAGTTCCCCTACAAGGCGTTCTTACTTTTCTTTACAACAACTGTTTCGCGGCAATACATTGCACCATGGCCGGCGGCAGCCTTGCAACGAGGGAATTATGGGAAAAGAAAAAAAAAAACCAAAAATGGGTTCGGGGAAGGGCTTCGCTAGTTTATAGATAGAATAAGTTTACAGTTTACATGACGCAACTCAATCCAAGTTCGTGGCTTTCGTGGTCTTTTGTGCTTCATGGAAAAATTACTTTAAAATTGTTACATTTTACAGCGACTTTATTCCAAAAACTAAAGATACGAAAAACAAAGAAACGAAAAATAAAGAGACGAAAAATTCGGCTTTGGATCAACAGAAAGAGAAAAACAAATAAAGCACTCCAGCTACTGTCATCAGAAGGTCATACAGCCCTCGATCTTTGATCCTATAATCAGGTTGAGAGCTAAGAAAATAAGAGCTCTCAATATACGAGAACTCATTAAGCTGAAAACAATGACCAATAAAAAAAGGATGCAGCCAGATCTTTCCCGCCGCATTGGTACTGTCAGGACATCAAGGGCCCGTCTGCTTTGGAGGCCTTTGCGCATTGATGCTTGTGCGACTTTGCCTGTGGCCATGACAAAAACAGTAATAGTGACTCGTGCTTCTCTCAACTTTTGCTCACTTGTGCCTCGCATTTCCCTGAGACGCTCGCACTCTCGGCCCGCATCCAATTCTGTCCCACGAGGTTAAATTACCTTCCAACCTCTTCCTTCTCGTACCTCTTGCGAGATTCCTCTCTCCCCCCTTTTCTTTTCCCTCGCGATCAAGAGTCTTGTCTTTGAGCATATTCCGGTCGATAAACCAGTGAGTCCAAATAAAAAAAAGGCTTTCTCATGCCCATCGTCTCCCTATTCCTTTTTTTTCTTTCTCATTTCTCACCTTGCCAGCAGACCTGTCTACTTGTGCATGCCCACGGCTCTCGCATTTCATTAGACTGCCTGGCCATGGCCTACCAGCAATTCCCCTACCTCCAGGCCCATCCACCGCCGGGCTATGGCGCACCGGGCTCGACGGCATACTTTTACGACGCAGCATCTCGGCGGATTTTATGCGCCCATCTCAAACAACCCGCCGTTTCCGCAGGCACATGGCGCAGCCCCCATGATCGGTGGTGCTGGCCTCCCTCCAGGCATGCCCGGTGGCGGGCCCACGGGTCCGATTGGCAGTATTGGCAGTGGCGGTCAGATGTTCAACAGCTGGCCAGGTGTGCCCGAGGAGCAAGAGAAGCAGCGCGAGGAGGAGCAGGCCAAGGCCCAAGCCCAAGCTCAAGCAAAGAGCGAGCGCAGCAAGGAGAAGAAGAGCAAGAGAAAGAAGAACAAGATGTACCGGTCCTCGACGCCGTGGGAGCAAAATCGTGACTGATATTGAAAAGGAAGAAGAAGAGGAAGAAGAAGAGCATCGAGGCGGCGGCAGTGGCGGGAGTCAGGACGATGGCGGATCGTATGACCATTGTGACTGCAGTGGCAGCGAAGGCTCGACGTGCTCTGGATCCGAGGGCGACGAGGGCAGCACCGAAGAGGAGGAGAAGGAGGATAATGGCGACACCGAGGTGGTGATCCAGCCAGGCGGTTCTGCTCAGGTCGTGGTCTATCTCAACCACAAGAACCAGGCCGCCCGGCCTCCCAAGCGGACGACTTTTGTGGTCTCGGCGCGGCGGATGCGGGCAGAGGCACGCGGCTGGCTGCACATGTGCCACCGGGGCACCGACCGCTACGACACGACCGTGGGCGACGAGGCGGCCGTCCGTGGGCATGTACTGGCTGCTGCAGGTGCTGCACACGGGACCGGATGGCGATACCGAGAGTGAGTACGACTACGACCACAGCCATGGCCACAGCCTCCGGCCCGGCATGGCTCCGGCAACGACACCGCGGGCGCCCATGACCATTCCTACAGAGCTGCCTGCACGTGTCTTTGCGTACACGACGCTGTTTGCCCACCAGTTTGGCGTCCTCGACAAGGGCCCGCATTCTCTTCCGGGCAACGACAACGGGCCGCGGCAATGGCAACGGCAATGGCAACGACGAGATGATGAGGCCGGCGTGTTCTCCGTCAACACGCCCGTTGACCGCTTCCGTGCCCGCGCCGAGGTCTGGCTGCGGGCCATCACCAACCACCCGCGCCACCACGGCACGCTCGATAGCGCCGCGATCGTGCCTGCCGACTGGCCGTTTGTGCTCTACACGGCGCGCGTGCTGTCGGACCGCGCACTGTTTGCGACGTGTCTGCGCACGCTGCTGGACCGGTGGTATGTCGACGAGCGCGGTGTGTTCTGCGACGCGAGCGGGCCGGCGCGCCTGGACCTGCTGCCGGCATCGATGCGGAGACGGTCCTCCGCGATATGGGTGAGTTGTCTTTTGCTTCCTCCTTTTCCTTTGTGAATATGCTTTTTTGTACCATGTCCACGGCTGACACAGACCAGCCTCTCTCAAGATGGCACGCGAGCGGTCGGCGGACGCAATCATTACTGGGGCAATGAATGTCTTCGGCTACGGCGCGACCGGACGTTAATGGGAGAAGCGACGGACAACAAAGACGTATATCGATGGAGGATGGATCTGCGGCAATGGAGGACTACGGCGGTTGGTTAAAGGGACGTCGTCGCGATAGCGGTGATTTTCGTGGAGAATGCCGGCACGGCTGCAGCAGCCTAACCAGACGTTATGTTATTACGCCTTGGTAGCGAACCACAATTGATACTGCCAAAACAAAGTCATTGCCAAGAGTAATGTAGATCTCAAAATGAAACAATCACCAGATGGGAGAACTGATGACAGAGATTAACGAAGGATCGGTTTCTTCTCCGAGCACGCGTGAACAGAAGGGAAAAAGACAGAATGCCCTCCCCCCAATCTGCGCGAACCTCCAGCGACAGGCGTCTCAGAGACGGTCCTCCCATGGGGGCGCGTGAGCACTCGTCTGCTATCTGAAGAAGAAAAAAGGAGAGGAAAAGAAGCCCAGAAAAACTTTGGTCGTTCGAAAGATCCTGTTTGTACTGCCATGAGAGCTCCCACAATTCACGTGACGCGGAAAAACTAGCCTGGCCCGGAAATAATAGAAGGCACATGGAACTGATGACGAGCGGACAGAATTGGCGGCGCGGTGATTGGCTGACTGGCGTGGGCGTCGACTCCACCCAGTCACTCCTCGTTCTGTCAGTGGTCGTTCACGGCGACACAGCAGCCCCACAGCCCCAAACACCCCCCCAGACAGGCAAAAAGTGCCCCAAAGTGCCCCAAAAAGTGCTTGTTGAAAGCCGAGGAAGCCCGAAAATCCAAGCCGATTTGCTCCCCGTTGGCCTAGGATTGAACGGGACTTGCATCACCAAATTTTACAGCCAGCGAGCAAATACATTCACCTTTTCTCACGATCCGCGCCACCCAATCGACGATACACGGCCGCATCCGACGACTCTTTATTTCTCCTCGCACATCCTTCGTCCATTTCTCTGCACACCAGTCACAATGAACGCCCAGCGGGTAGGCATGATGGCGCTGCGGAGAGGTATGTCTCAATCCTTTTTCCTTTCCTTTCCCTTTTTCTCCGCAGTAGATCACACTGTTCACGTGATGCGACCACGATTGCGATTGCGATGCACAGCATCCAATGACTCGTCTGCACTCCTCTGTAAAACAATGGCTAACACTCACCCCCTTCCCCGTCGTCCAGCCGCCGCTAAGCCCACGATGGCCCTCGTCCCCCCAGCATCGCCCGCGGCATCCTCGTCGCTCCGCCCTGCAGACCCGCGCCATCACCACTGAGAGGCTCTCCCAGGAAGAGGCCCAAAAGTTCTCGCCTCGCAGCGCCTCAACCGCCCCGTCTCGCCCCACCTGACCATCTACGACCGGCCAGATCTGGTACGGCGCCTCCATCATGCAGCGCTACACCGGCATGGCCTACGCCGGCGCCCTCTATGCCGGCTCGCTCGCCTACCTGGCGCGCGCTGCTGGGCTGGCACCTCGAGTCAGCCAGCCTGGTTGCGTGTTGCGGCCAGCCTGCCGGTCGCGCAAGTCGGCCTCAAGACGTTGGCTGCCTTCCCGTTTTCCTGATTCCACGCCGTTTCAAACGGCGTGCGCCACCTGGTGTGGGACACCTGGTCAAGGGCTTACACACAAAGGCCGACATTTGCCAAGGCGACAACGCATCTGGATTGCAGAAGCGTGGTTGCAAGCTGGGACTGGCCGCCTGCTGTGGTAGATGGGGGGCTCTGCCTGGGAGGAGAGGTCATTGGTAGTCCGGTAAGGAGGGGGCTGGCTTTGACGACTTTGCTTTTTGAGTTTATCATTGTTTTTTTTTTGCTACACTGTTTGTTCTCTTTTTTGACTTGACTCAGAGAGAGTCCCTTCTGCTGGAGAATCGTTTCAATGGAGATTGAACTGTACGTGAGACTGTAGTGTAAACATGGGATTTGGAGAGGAGGTGAAAAACACAAAAAAATCAAAAGTCAAAAGATCAAAGAAATAAAACAAAGATCAAAAACATACAAGAGGCGTGCAACAGGAATTGGCCCAGAAAGTGGCGAGCAAGATGGTGGCCTACCATTGCGCCATCGACACTGTATTCTGTTCCACAGGAGAAAGGAAACGCACTCAATCGTGTGGAATTTGACGTGGCACTTTTGGCGGTTTGGGCAGAGCATCGTTTCTTCTCCTCTCGCCTCCACTGGCAGTCAAATACCACTCGGTGGACTTCGTATTGCAGCGCAAGAAGTGTGGTTACAGTGGACGCGAACCGGGCGGGAAGGGGGCTGGTACGAAGAGTGCCGGTTGATTTTGTGGGGCAATGTGCGCCGTTCTTGGGATACTTTCTCCTCTCGGATGCAGATGCAATGTTTTACTGCAGGTGAACTGTGCACTGCAGCGGGGGAGCTTTTTGCCATGGCGCCGATTTCGCACACCTAACCTCTGGAGAGGGCATCTCGGGTAGGACTTCCGCCTTGTCGAAGCATATGTAATGTAGGTGGGAAGAGGAGAACGGCAAGTGACGAGGGCGATTATAAGAAGGGCGGCTCCCAAAGGCCATCGGATGCTGTGATATCATCGGCCGCGGGCGTATTCAGAAGCGCCCAACACCGGCACCCGATCTCACCTACATTCTCAAGTCGAGCCTCTGCCGCATTAATCAGTTGCGCATGCCGGCTCATGACTCCTGTCTCGCTTCAAAGGACCACTTAGTACTCTAGCACGGCAGCAAACACAAACACCACAAAAACACAAAACGTTATATAAAAAGCACAAAACATACCGCTATGCACGTTGAGCCAGGACTTCCCGGCGTTTTGCTCGCCTACCACTGGCAGCCTTTGCGGCGGCTCTGCGCCGCGCATCCGCGCAAGCCTTTTCGTGGCCGCCTTTGTCGTCTACGCCCTCGTGTGCCGTGTCCTCCGCTTCCGCCGCGTAAGCGCCATCGGCCGCCAGAACGACCACATCACACCGACCGCGCCTCGCTCGCGGCCATGACCGCCGCCGACGCCCAGGCCATCCTGGCCACCCATCCAGCAGCGCGAGTTTCCGTTCATGCACACCCTCGCCATTGAGTTTGGCATCTTCAAGACGTACGCCATCCCAGCATCTCGCGCCTCGTGGGGGCCACGCGCCAAGTCACCGACCCTGCTCCCGCGGCCAAGCGTGCAGCCGACAACCGTCGTCATTTCTCACTGAAATGATGGTGAACCCGCCCACGTCGGCGCGCTCGCTGCAGGCGCTCGCGCGCATGAACTACCTGCACAGCAAGTACCTGGCGGGGGCCAGATCCGCAACGGCGACCTGCTGTGCACGCTGGCGGCGTGCATCACCGAGGCCGATCCGGTTTCAGTTGGGGGTACGAGTGGCGCGCGCTCACCGACGTGGAGCAGTGCGCCCTCGGCGTCTTTTGGCGCCGGCAATTGGCGAGGCCATGGGATCAGCTACGCGGGTATCGCACGCAAGGGCCAGTGCGATGTCAATGGCATGGCAATGGCAATGCCGATGCGATGCCGACGCCGCTTCTTGACAGACGGCCTCGCGTTGTCGAGGACGTGACGGCCTGGGCGCAGAGATACGAGCGCGAGGAGATGCGGCCACACCCGGCCAACATCCCGCCGGCGCGCCGCTTTGCTGCCATGCTGCTGCTCATCGTGCCGCCGTTTGGTGCCGGCCGTTTGCGCTCGAGGCGCTGACCGTGCTCCATGCCCGAACGCGTGCGCGAGGCGTTTGCGTACGACGACCCGGGCCTGGCGGCAATCCTCGTCGTGTACGCAACCCTGGCCGTGCGCCGGTTCGTCGTCCGGCACCTGATGCTGCCTCGCTTCGGCGTGCATCGTGTGACCTCTGGAGCATGCGGATCCCGCCTCGGGCCGTGTCCACCTCAACGAGTACCTGGCGCATCCGTGGTACATCCAGCCCAGCTTCTGGAACCGGTGGGGGCCCGTGGCGCTTGTAAAGCGGGCGACCGGTGGCGTCGTGCCAGGAGGACGCGAGGGCAGAAGAAAGGGGACAACGGGACAAACTTACCTGCCTGAGGGCTTCCTCGTGGCGGACCTGGGGCCTATCAGCACGATGGGCGCTGGCCAGAAAGAGATGGCGGCCGAGATGGAGCGGCTCAAGGCGATGCGGGCAGCAGGCTGTCCATTTGGGTGAAGCAGCGGGTGTGGTAGCCGTATGAAGAGATAAGGCGAGGCTGGGGCGAAATGTTGAAAGGAAAAGGCGCAAAGAGAAAGGCGGTTGGTGATGTCTGTGCAAATAGCGAAAAGCGAAGAAGGCAAGAGCAGATCCACGGCAAGAACACAGCAACCCGACAACGCCTGAAAGGTGTAGCCAAGGGTGAGTTGAAGCATGTAGCTGAAAATAGGAAAAAAGGCAGAAAAAACAAGTATGTAAACAACGACAAAAATGCTTCGCACCATCTTGATCTGTCGGTCTGTTGAATGTCTTGCGTGGCGCAGAGCTGCCATTTTCAGGGTCCCTTATAATGGCACTTTCTAGGCGACTTTAGCGACTTTTTAGCGGAGGGGCACGGCAGAAATGGCTTCTGACGCACCTGTCGCGAGGACCGCTGGCTCACCGAAGAAGAGACAGGAAAGCGGTGGTGGTGGGGCGCTAACAGCGCGAGAAAAAAAAAAGCCAATCGCCGACACAGGAGATCGCCAGGCCATCGCCATGTATTGTAGTCTCGGTGATGCAGGTCCGTTGAGTCACCACGACTTGTCCCAGCACAACAACCGTAATTTCCACGGCCACGACCCGCCCCGTGCTTTCTTGGCCCTTCCCTGGTGACTCCCGCGGTCTCAGGCCCATTACCACGGTCTTCTCGACTTGTCCTCTGTTTTGCCCCTCCTCGACAGTCTTCCGCATCTTCGGCCTCACTTACACAATCCCTGCACGGGCGCTTTTCTTTTTTTTGTCCTCGCTTCGCTCGCTTAGACTCCTCTCTTGGCTGCCCTCACTCCGCCTGTTTTACACCATGCCGACCGTCCATCTCCTCGACTACGTTGCCGGCAACGTCCGCAGCCTCGTCAACGCCATCGAAAAGGTCGGCTATGAGGTCGCAATGGATCACCAGCCCCGACCAGGTCCCCGGCGCCGAGCGCCTCATCCTGCCTGGTGTCGGCCACTTTGGCCACTGCCTGTCGCAGCTCGCCGCCGCCGGCTACCTGCCCGCCATCCGCAAGCACATTGACGACGGCAAGCCGTTTATGGGCATCTGCGTCGGCCTGCAGGCGCTCTTCCGCGGCTCCAGCGAGGACCCGGCCTGTGCGGGCCTGGGCGTGATCGACGGCAGCCTGACGCGCTTCAGCGACGCCGACAAGGCCGTGCCGCACATTGGCTGGAACGACGCGTGCACCACGACGACGGGCCAGCGCCTCTACGACCTGCGGCCCGCTTCCAAATACTACTACGTGCACTCGTACAACTACCCCTAACCGGGCGGGCGAGCTCGAAGCGCTGGGCTGGTCCGTGGCGACGGCAACATACGGCGGCGAGACATTTGTGGGCGCCGTGGCGCGCGGCAACGTGGTGGCGACGCAGTTCCACCCAGAGAAGAGCGGCGTGGCCGGCCTGCGCGTGATCCGCGCGTTCCTCGATGGCAGCGGTGCACAGAGCCTGGGCCAGACACCACTACCGGCAGCAGTATCGGCACCGACCGCGGCCCCGGCCTGACCCGCCGCGTGATTGCGTGCCTCGACGTGCGCACCAACGACCAGGGCGACCTGGTGGTGACCAAGGGTGACCAGTACGACGTGCGCGAGAAGTCCGACGGCCGCGGTGTGCGCAACCTCGGCAAGCCGGTCGAGCTGGCCGAGCGGTACTATGCGCAGGGCGCCGACGAGGTCACGTTCCTAAATATTACAGCTTCCGCGACTGCCCGCTGGCCGACGTGCCCATGCTCGAGATCCTGCGCCTGACCTCCAAGACGGTGTTTGTCCCGCTGACCATTGGCGGCGGCATCCGCGACACCGTCGACACCGACGGCACGCGCGTCTCCGCCCTCGACATTGCCACCATGTACTTCAAGTCGGGCGCCGACAAGGTGAGCATCGGCTCCGACGCCGTGACCGCCGCCGAGGCCTACTATGCGGCCGGCAAGCAGCTGAGTGGCACCACGGCCATTGAGCAGATTGCCGGCGCCTACGGCAACCAGGCCGTCGTCGTCAGTGTCGACCCCAAGCGCGTCTACGTCGCTGCGGCCGACCTGGCGTCGTGCCCGCACAGCACGATCCGCACAGCCTTTGCCGGCCCGCACGGCGAGGAGCACTGCTGGTATGCGTGCACAATCAAGGGCGGCCGCGAGACGCGCGACTTTGACGTCGTGCAGCTGACACAGGCCGTCGAGGCCATGGGCTGCGGCGAGATCCTGCTCAACTGCATCGACAAGGACGGCACCAACAGCGGCTACGACCTGGAGCTGATCGCGCAGGTCAAGAGCGCCGTGCACATTTCCCGTGATTGCGTCGAGCGGCGCGGGCAACCCGTCGCACATTGCCGAGGTGTTTGAGAAGACGACGACGGACGCGGCACTGGGCGCGGGCATCTTCCACCGCGGCGAGTACACGGTGACCGAGGTCAAGGACTACCTGGCCAAGGAGGGCCTCGTGGTGCGGCAATTCGATGGCGATTTGTAGAAGGGCAATAAATAAGGATCATATAAAATCATAAAAATAACATTGGGTCACCTGGCGTTGCATTTCTACTGTTGTTTCTGCATATCTTTTAAGCTGTTTATAGATCGATATCATCAATAAAGAGAGTCAAATAAGAGACGAGGGAAAACAACAATTTGATTTGTGACGCGGTATAGAAAAAATTGAAACCAAGTAGATTTGGCAAAAGCCCAGCAGAAACGAGACGCAAAATAGCACCGGTATGGAGGGAAAAAACTGCTGTGAGAGGTCCATCCATGCCGACAAAGACAGGGCAGACACTCGGCCACTCGAGGCAAAATCAAATACATGGCACTGGGAAACGACGGCAAACTGCGGATGAAAACAGAAAGACAGTGCATAGCAGAACATGAAGAAGAGAACACAAAACGGGGCATGAGAAAACTGCAACTTCTGGGGTTGCCCGAGAAGAGAAAGAAAAAAGAAATAGTTACATTGGCAGACATGGAGGAGGGAGGCAGGCCTATACTTTTGCACAAGACCTACTACAGCTCCATCCCCATGAAAATCCACTGGCTGCTCGTCACATCGACGCACGAACCGCCCGTCCACGGTGTCCAGTGTCGTCAGCGAGAACCCGCCCACTGCAGGCCCTTGAGCAGGGCGGCCGCCTCGTCGGGCAGCGCCTCGGCGCCGCTGCGGTCGACGCAGATGACCCAGGTTCGCGCAGCCAAGCGCCGAGTCGGCCAGCTCAATGAGCGCCATCAGCGCGCGCTTCAGATCGCGGCTGAGTACCGAGGCGTCAAAGAAGGCAAACAGCGACTGGTCACCGGCGGCGTCTGCCAGGAAGCCGCGGAAGCTGCCGCAGCCGACAAAGTCCCACAGCTCAAGCCAGGCCACGGGCACGGCAAACGGTGGCGCTGCTGCCATTGTAGAAGTTACGGACGGAGCAGAGGATGCCGCCGTCATGTAGCTGCGCGCACCGAGGCTGCCGGCACCGAGGCTGCTGGAAAAGCTGCTGCGGCTGCCGTCCGAGACCGACGCCGAGAGCGAGCGCCGACGGAAGTACGCGTCATCCATCGGCGGCACGGCGTCGTCGTTGTCATTGTCTTCGTCGTAGACGTAGCCGTGGTTGGCCCCGGCGTCGTCGACCGCATCGACGCCGGTGCCGTAAACACCCGTCAGGCTGGAGCCACGACGCACCATGTTCCTCTCACCAAGAAACACAGTCTTCATGGTCTCGCAAAAGAGTCTCTCACACTCTTCCCTGATCCGCAGTGTTGCCCCCCTCTGCCGCTGGTGTTGGCAGCATGGCTCGAAGCCGACGACTGTGTCTTCTTGGGAAAGACAGTCAGCTCGTTCGAGGCGGTAATGGCGGCGAGGGGGGGGCTTGAAGGGGGGAGGGTAGGCCTGAGGAGGGACCTCAGGAATACCACTCTGCCCCGGCCGCCCGCGTAGTGCAGTAGTGGAGGCCCTTGAGCTGGGTAGCCGCGTCGTCGATCACGTAGCACGAGGCGAGCACGTCGACGGGGCGGGACGAAGAAGCAGAGGCAGAAGCGGCGACGGCAGAGGCGCGAGCCTCGCCGTAGCGACTACTACTACTACTGTGATTTAAATTGGACTGTAATTGCGCCATAACGGACCGCTGGTGCCAGGGTGTCGAGAGGGTGGCTTTGTTTCGTGATGAGGTGAGAGAGAGTGGTGAGAGGTGGTGCGAGAGATAAGGGCACGAGGCTGGCGATGCGATCGATTGAGATGGGGAAAGCTGGTGAAGAGGTTGCTGGTGCTGCAAAGAGCAGAAATGGGCTGCGAGGGTGCGTTGGAGGTGTTGTTGGTTGTGGGAGAAAGTGCGGGTGTTGACGAGGTTCGGTTGTTGTGTCGGGAAAAGGTGAATCACAAAGGAGAACAGAAGGCGGAGAATCCAGACGAAGGGAGGCGAAAAGGCGGCGAGGAGAAAATGGCTGGAAATGGCTTAGCGCGAATGACAAACCGCAAATTTGTGGGCTCTGTGCTTTGAAGGGCGGTCTGCTATTGGCCAGGATCTCCAGGGTGCTGTGGGGTAATATGTCACGTGCAACGCATGCCGGCTTCCGGATTGGCTCACCTTGCATCACGAAACCAGGGAATACGATGGAAAATACTAGTTATGCGATGACTACGATATGGGCTGGCTGGGCTGGCTCGGCTGGCTGGGCTTGGCTTGGTTGGGCTTGGCCTCTGGGTGGCCCTTGCAGGCTGACCTGGTGAAGAGGGAAGGCCAAGGTGAACAGGCATGAAAAGGTCGCCAAGAGCAGTGAGATTGCCTCTGTTGCCTCCCGTATAGAGTCAAAATGTCCTTACTGGCTGCCCCAGTCCGTTTTCCAAACACCGCGGCCTCTGCTGCTTGCCGGATGGGTGTTTCGGTGCACGTGCGAGTTGTCCGTTTGGCCATTGGGAACAGTGTGGCATTGCACCAGTGCGAGCGTCCCTGAGAAAGGCCCTCACTTTGAACTCTGCTTCTTTTTCGGGTTCCTATTATTCATAAAACCCAGTGAGCCCAAAGCACCCGGAACCCAAACAAAGCCAACGCACAACCATCCTTTGAATCTGTGCTTGTTCATGTTGTGCGCTGTTGTTCTTTGTTCACCCCTGTGCTCCACAAGGCAGACCCAATTAGGCGTGGCTGTGACCCCTCTTTTGCCCACCCATTTGTTATCGATAACACGCCACGGGTCGCCGAGGACAGGGTACATGCAATTTGGTTACAGCAACAGCCACGCCGCAAGTACCTTTCTGGCCCACCCCAAACACGGCAGAAACACCACCTGCCCATATGTCCCTTTCTCTCCCTGTCTCTTCCGTCATGCATCATCACTGGCTCACGAGAGTGAGCAGATGCTGGCCATACTTCGAACGTTCCACGTCGGGCGGCAAGCTCGATATCCTAAGCAAAAACGACCCCGGGATTCCGGCTGTTCCTGGTCGCTGCCTGAACTCTGATATTCTCATGATAATTCGAGTGCATCTTTTGCGTGATGCTTCACTCGTCTCCTTGCGTGCCCAATCTTCTCACGCGCCGTGACTTGCCTGCTTCCAGGGTGGGCTCCTGCTCTTGTCACCTCTGCACCGCGATCTCCCTTTGCTCCGACCGCTCCGAATGCTCGTACACCAGCCCTACACCACGACCTCCTGGTCACATTATCAGACCTAGTTTTATTCCATAGCCGCTGCAACCCGGCCAAAACAGGCTCACGCGCCTTCTCGGTGACACTGCAGCTTCTTGAACCGCTTCTATTATTCTTGTCGTCGTTCTCTCTTGCTCTTTTTCTTTCCCCGTCTCTGGAACCCGTGAATATTGTTTTGGGATTTTACTTCTGCACGTTGTTCTTTTCTCGACCGTCGTTGTGCCACCCGCAGCTGTCTTTGTGTGCTTCCTTTCGTATTTTGTCCATCTTGCATCTTGAATAAGTCGGTGGCGGGTCTTGCTTCTCTATCTTTTCCTTTTTTTTTTAAAAAAAAACAAATCTACTCCTGTACACCGCTCCTGGGACAGCACATTTCCCGTCACCATGTGTTTGGACGAAAGCGGCCGCGTCCACAGCCATACGCGACGTTCCTCCTCCCATCGTTCCCGGGATTTTCTTGGAACAACAAGTCCTCCATCGTCGAAACCGCCACACCCATAAACACGACAGACCGCACCGACCCGGAGGCTGTAGCTGTCGACAGTGACCTGCCCTTGCATCGGTACAGCGTCGCCTCGACTGCGTCTTCTTCCTCCTCCTCCTCCTCCTCCTCGTCGACGGCAACGGCCACATCAACAATCACCGCCCCGTCACTCTCCACGTCGCTGTCAACCTCTCAAGCTCGCTCTTGTTGACGGCACCGCACAGCATCTCGAGCACCACGACGCTGCCAGTGCCGTTTCCTGCCTTTGGCGACCTCGACGGCCATGGCGACGAGCCCGCGATTGTGGACGACGCCAGCCAAGCCCAAGCCCGAGCGACCCTAGCAGCAGCACGCGGCTCTCGTTCACGCTCGGCCCGCACGTGGGGCCGTCCGCCTGCCCGCGCGTGCCGTACCCGGGCCGTCCGCCGCCGCCCCGCCGCCTGCAGCGCGTGCTCCCCACGACACTGCGCTGCCGTCGCTGGCTCGGCCGACCTCGCCTTTGCCTCCCAGATCGTGTCCAAGGGCTTCACCGGGCGCCACGGCCGTGCCTATCTCGTGTCCGCACCCGCCTCCCATGCGGACCACCTCTTTGCGCCCGAGGTGAAGCCCATGCAGGACGACGACGACACGGTGCTGTGGGACAACGAGGAGGCGGGTGCTGTCTGGGAAGACGCGGGTGTCGGGCTAGATTTTGCTGATGTTGACGAAGATGGTGGACAGGCGCCGTTGCCGCTGCCGCCGACGACAACGACACGGCGAGCGACGTCTCGCTGGTGGCGCGCGGGCTGGTGCGGGTCGAGCGGCATCCAGGACCTGCCCAACATCCGCATCGGGCGCGCCGAGTACCGCCGCCTGGTGACGGGCGCGCACGTGGTGGCGGACATTAGCTGCGCCGTGTGCTGCAGCAAGGTCGGGTGGAAGTACATTGACGCGAGCGACCCGGCGCAGCGGTACAAGGTTGGCAAGTTTATCCTGGAGCTGGCCATGCTGTTCGACATTTCAACAGCTGGGAGGAGGTGGACGGGACGGACGAGACGGACGAGACGGGCGGGACAGAAAAAGCACGAGGTCGAAGAATATGGAGGCCCTGGCCAACAATCTCGGAGCCGGTGTGCATGCTGAACGCGCAAGTACCGGCGGGGCCGCCTGCAGGCCGAAGGTGAGCTGTAACGACTCGGACGACGACCCGGACTGCGACCCGAACCGCATCGAGTTTGACTCGGGGGACGAGGACGAGTGCGAGGAGATTTTCAACGGCACGTGGGATGCCGAGTGGTGGGCACGCCGGCGGGCCATGAAGCGGGCCGACGAGCTGCGGCGGAAGTTTTTCTGGGCAACTGATTTCATGGCCAAATGATTTCATGTCCAGATGAGCTTGTTTACGTTTTGGTCTTTCTGCATGGCTCTTTTTGATATTCCCCTTTTTGTTTAGACTTGCATGGCCCCTAATATTCTCGATACCCCTGCTTTTTGATATTTTTGACATTTTTTATCTCCTGTCAAACACAGAATACCTGTTGGTCTCATCTCGCTTCTAAAATTGCATTGGCATAGAAAGTAGTTTATTAAATATCATTTCATGTTGAGTCACAAAAAAACTGCAATCGACCACCCCGACCACCCCAACCTTCCATCTACTGCGTAGGCTCGACGGCCACGTAGTGCAGGTATCGCGCCCAGCCAGCTTGATGCCCTCAATGTAGTTGCGCTTGTCGAGCTTCTCGTTGATCGAGTGCGCGCCGTCCGTCGAGCTGCCCATCCGGCAGCAGCAGCACGTTCTTGCCCGTGGCCTGCTCAAAGGTGAGCGTCACGGGGATGCTGCCGCCCTCGCGCGTAAAGTCGGGCTCGACGCCCCAGACGCGCTCGACGGCCTTGGCGGCGGCGGAAAAGTTCCAGTGCTTGGGGCTGGCGACCCACCAGTTGCCCGTATGCAGCACGCCCACCTGCAGCGTGTTCTTGCTGCCGAGCTTGGCAAAACTGCTCCTTGACGTACTTGAAGACGAGCTCGTTGGTCTTGTCAATCTCCATGTTGGGCACGGTGCGGATCGAGAACTTGCCAATGACCTTGGCGGGGATGACCGTCTTGGCGCCGGGCGCCGAGAAGGCGCCCTCGAACGCCGTGGATCGACAGCGACGGGTAGCGCCAGCGGCCATGAGCGTCTTCTTCTTGTCCTCGAAAATGGTCGTCGTGCTGCCGAGCGACTCGTGCAGCGTCTCCATGGTGAACGAGATGGAGTCGTACAGCGAGGCCTCGTCCGCGGTGACGGGGGCCACCTGCTCGGCAATGCCGGGGATCCTGGATCACGCCGTTGGTGTCGACGAGCGTCGCCAGCACGCGCGTCAGGTCCGTCATGGGCTCCTGCGCGGTGCCGCCAAAGACGCCGCTGTGCAGGTCCGCGCCGGGGCCCGACACCTCGATCGAGTAGTAGTTGCAGCCGCGCAGGCCGTACGTCAGGCACGGCTTCTCCGTGCCCAGCCAGTAGTTGTCCGAGATGCAGACGGCCTCGGCGTCCTTGAAGAACTGCTTGGCCTCGGCCTCGATCAGCTCGTCCAGGCCCTCGGAGCCGTACTCCTCCATGCCCTCAAAGCACATGAGCAGGTTCACGGGGAAGTCGACGCCGGCCTTTTTGGTGCGCCTCGATGGCGTTGAGCCAGCCCAGCACGGGGCCCTTATCGTCGGTCGAGCCGCGGCCCAGCATGCGGCCGTCCTCGCCGACCGTCAGCTCAAACGGCTCCGTGTTCCAGCCGTCCGTCTTCTCGGCCGGCTGCACGTCGTAGTGGCCGTACACCAGGATCGTGCGCTTGCTGGCGTCGCGGCCGTAGCGCGCGAGCACAACGGGCGGCAGGTCGAGCGACGGGTTGTCGGGCTGCTTGCCCAGGGCGCGCAGCTCGACCTCGGCGCCCAGCGCTTTCAGCTCGGCCTCGAGGAAGTGGGCCATGCGCACGACATCGGGGCGGCGTGCGGCGTCCGACGACACCGAGGGAATGGCCACGGCCTTGGCCAGGCGGTCGATAAAGTGGCCGGACAGGTCGTCGACCTGCTTGAAGAATCCGTCGAGCTGGGGCGCCATAGTGACCTTGCGGCTTGGTGGGCGCGGATGGCGTCGGTAAGGTAGGGGCGCGTGAAGGCGAGAGGCGGTGGTGTCGGGGCGGCGGACGAGGTTGAAGGGCGGCGAGGCGTGATGCTTGTCGAGATGTTTGGAATCAAAGATGCCGAGAAGCAGATCGACGAGGAAGGGTGGGAAGAGTGCACGTGCAAGGCAGATGAGGCAGGAGCGAATGATGTTCTCAAAAATGGCAGCCGCGACAGGGACAACCGATGGGGAAGGTGCGAGTGAATCGATCGGGAAGGTGGCAGGAGCGAACAGGCCGGGCGGGGCATGCCGATGCAGTGGCAGATAAACGGGGATGAGGGAGCGAGCAAAGGGAAGAGGGACGGAGACGAGCGTGCGAGATGGGCTGCAATGGCGTAAGGGAGGGCGGGCGCGGGACACGACTGGGTGATAAAGCAGTACCAGCACAAGCAACTGGACAAAGGGCGTTGCCAGCATATTACAGAGAGCACTGCCTGGCCCGTTGCAAGCCGGGAAGGAGCCTACCCCGCCGTAGCTGGGAGCTGCTGAAAGAGGCAGGCGGTGGACGGGCGGGCGGCCTGTGGCCTGGCCAATTAGGTAACGTGAATTGATAGGCAGGTTTCGGCGGGTGGCTTACGGCGCTTTTATGGGATTTATGGGATTTATGGGGCACTTTAGCTGAGCTCCAGTGCTTTTAGTGCGCTTGACGCCTCTGGCCAGGCCTGTTCAGGAAAGTCAATAGTGGCATCCACGCCGTGATCTCCACTGCAAAAATGCTCGACGTTTGAATCAGAACACGACAAAAAAAAAAGAAACAAGCCTATTCGATCCCCCGCCGACCCATGCCGCCCCGCGTGCTCAGCAAGGTGCCGACCATCTCGCAGGTCGTGCCAGGCGCGTATGTCAACATTGTCCTCAAGCAAGACCAGCCAACCGGCCGCACTGTCCACGGCATCGTGCAGAATGTCCTGACACGCGGCAACCACCCGCGGGGCATCAAAGTGCGGCTCAATGACGGACGCGTCGGCCGGGTGCAGACGATGGCAAGCGCAGACGCTCCGGCGGTGGCGGCGTTGTCGTCGTCTACCATTGCAGCCCCAGCAACAGCCTTTGCCCGGGCGACATCGGATGCGGCCGATGCGCCGCGGGAGCAGATTGGCCTCGATGCCTACATCCGCACTGCACCCAAGCAGCGCAAACGGCGAGGCAACCATGCATCCTCGCCGGTAGGAGCCGCTGCAGGGACGGCTGCCACGCCGGTGGCCACGGCGACGCCGACGCCCGTATCGGCAACGACGACGTGCCCGGTATGCGGCGACTTCGAGGGCGACGAGGCGGCCGTCTCCCACCATGTGGCCACTCACTTTGACGGCTGATGTGCACGCCGGCAAGAGAGAGAGGACGATTTCCATTTATCGCTATCATTTTTTATACGCAGAGTATGTGACGACGGCGTATTAGAAACTCAAAAGAACGAGACGTGTCTCTCCGAAAGAGCCCACATCGCGTCCTCAGTGGCACGGTGAATCTCGCTGCCGAGCGTGTCGAGGGCCTCCTTGGCCAAGATCTCGGCGGCCCAGGCCCTGTCCAGCAGATGTCGCGCCTGCTTCATGGCCTTGTACCGCGGGCTGCGCACGGCTCGCTCCCAGACGCCGCCCAGACACCATGTGTGCCCGGGCCGCGACGCGTCGGCGGCCTGCACATTCATGAAATGCTTGTGCACGGCGGCCCGGAACATTTGCGTGGCGTGCGCCTCGAGCTCGAGCGCCGCTTTCGTCGTGGCCGCCATGTGCACGACCTGGTAGCTGGCATCGCAGACGCGCGTGCAGTGCTGCACCAGCATGCCCTCCTCCTCCTCGGGCGTGGGCTCCCAGTAGCGCCGCATGCTGTGGGTGAGTGTGCGCGCGCTGCGCTCGTGGTCTCGCAGCGTGGTAATGGCGGCGACACCCTCGCAAGCGCGCTTCCTGGCGAGGGCGAGGCTCTCGCCCAGGCTGGCCGACAGCAGGCCCAGGGTGCGCATCTCCTCGGTGAGATACCACTTGTCGGTCGAGTTGTACATGACAAACGTGCTGACGCGCAGCGTCTCGGCGAGCTCGTGCATGTTCTCGTCGTAGCGCGCATAGCTGTCCTGGAAGGAAGCTGAGCGTGGCACGGGCTCGAGAAGCGGTGCATTGGCGAGGAAGCTATGGTAGGGCTCGTTGTGCAAAGTTGCAGTAATGAAGCCGTCCTTGGTCGTCGTCATCATCATCGTCGTCGTCGTCGTCGGCATGTGGCAGAATGCGCCCCATGCAGGCATGGTGACGGCGGCCTCGCGCACGGCGGCACCGTAGCGCATGATCGTGCCCACGCCGGCCGAGATGCTGCACAATGTGGCCGTCGCATGGGTCAGCGTGTACGTGTCCTGGTACAGCTCGTCGGTGCGGATCTCGCCAACGGGCCGCTGCAGCCGCATCCGCGTCGTCGGGTAGCGCTCGTCTCGGGCAGCTTGTTCAGTGTGCGGTCGGCCATCTCCGAGACGGCCTTGGATGCCGCGCGCACGAGCGTGGCGGCCTCGCCAACGCAGCAGACGGCAGCATCGTGAGCCCGCGTGACGGCCTCTTCGTGGTGTTTGGCACGCTGCTTGTCCTCAAGGCGAGCTTGGCCGCGGCGCGAACAGCATTGCGCCCCTGCTGCCCCTTGATGGGTGTAATGAGCGCCATCGTTGGCCGCTCTAGCAACCGTGACTTGGTGACGGGGTTTTGAGGTTATCGAGTTTTCGAGCTGGAGCTCCTTTGGACGACGAGATTGTCGTTGTACAGCGTGTTTTGAACGCAGTCGAAGCGGTTGAACGTTGCAAGGAGAAGGCGCAGTTGATGAAGAAATAGCAGTTGACAAGTGCCATCTTCAAAGCTGTCTTGGGCATATTATACGGCATGTCCTCTCGTCCACTCTTTCCATTATCTTGAGCTTGAATGCTGGAACTTTATTGCTGAACTTTAATACTGCCTACATGGCTGCGTTGTCCCACCGTGAACCTAAACCCCATTGAACTGTACTTGTTCTTTGTCATGTTGCATTCGAGAATGAACTTTACATAGTGTATATGTACAGGTTGACGTGCGAGCTTTGGTGTTGGCTCTGTCGATCCGCACTCACAGCCTCGTTCAGGATGAGAGGCAAGACCGTTTGGAGAAAAGGCCGAAATGGAAAAGAACACCTGGTAGTGAAACACATCCAACAAGCAGAAGGGGTGTCTGGAGTTTGTCTACAGCGGGCTTTTTTCTTTTTTCCTTTTTTCCTTTTTTCCTTTTTTTCTTTTTCCTTTTCTTTTTTTTTGTCTTTTCTTTTCTTTCCTTTAACACGTGTGCACGTGGTAGAACGAGGATCCCTTATTTCGTACTGCTCGTTCATCTTTCTACGCCGCATCGTGTGAGTAGCCATTACTCTCACACGTGACTTGTCTTCGCTTACATAATCGGTAAATGCCCTCTATTTCTTTTGAATCGTCTTTTTCTGTCCCGGTCTACTTTCAGTTTTATCCCTCCTTACTCTGATTCAGCCATCAGAGTTGTATCCTCGGCCATCTTCATCTTGCTTTAATGTCGTCTTTGCTTGGCTCCGCCACTGGAAGACGGCGTAGGGCTGAGCTCTACAAAGTACATGTGGCGGCGGCTGAACCGTCCAAAATGGAAAATGGGGTATTTTTGTGATGTGCTATTGCCACCGTCTTTTCTCTCCTGCTCCTTTCCTCCCTTGCCTCTCTTGTCATCCTTTCCTTTCGCCTTGCCTCTCATGTCAGCCTTTCCTTTTGCCTTGCCCTCCATCTCGCAGCTGAAAACACTTCCACAACAGGAACAATAAAGAGGGTGCATGTGAAATCAATATTTCTTGATGTATTTGACGGGTTGGCTCCAATGCGTACGAGCAGCGAAAACAGCGAAACAGAATTATGGTGCCGTCCGAATTAGGTTGTAAGTTGCATTTAAGCTTCTTTTCTCGGGGTCTAGACCCTCTGTCCAGCCCCAGACTTGAAGACCAACAAACGTGCCCTCGCTGCTCTCTGTCGATCATTCTTAAGTCGCCCTTTGAAACTCTTTTTACATTCTACTTTTTTACGAGTTGTCTTTGCATTGTATGCCGCCCAAAATAGGTACGCTCTTTTCGGCCTCTAATTACTTTGGTCAGTGGCCTAAGTGGCCTGGATAGCCCAAACCCGACCCGGGATCGTGCCAGCCTCTATTTATTCTTCCTGTTGTTGCAACCTGGCCGTTTGGAAGACGCAAAAGACAGTATCACTCTTCCCTTGTCGTTAGAATATACGACGTACAAGGTTCTCCGTAGAGCCTGCACGCCAGCAACCGCCCGCGTGACTCCAACTGCTGCGGGTATGACCATTCTGGACTTTCAGCTGAATGCACGCACCTCTGCAGTCTCCGCTCTTTCTGTATCAAGGCTTCAATAGGGAAAATTTGTGTCCTGTAAAAATGAGATAGAAGAAAAAAGAAAAACAAAGCACCATGAGCTTACCATCTTATCATCGCCTACTCCACGCCGCACGTTTCTTTCTGCCTCGCGTGGCGCCTGCTACCACTCTCATACATGCCAGTCCTCTTGCTGTCGAATCAGAAGGCCTGTCTTACAATATTGTCTCTCTTTGTGGCGTTTTGTCCCCAGAGCTGAGGCCTCTCGTTCTTTTCTGTCTCCTGTCATCGGGTCTGGCCATGGCAACGAGCCCCAGAACTGGCATATCCCTCGCCTCAAAGATGCAGCCTACGCCCGCGTGCCTTGCCCTCTTTTGCGTCTGGACGATTGAAAGATGCGTCCAAAAGGAGAACAGTTGGGCGTAGAGCGAGGGCTGGAAACGAAGAAGAGGGGTACACAGAGAAAACACCAAGAGGCCAGCTCTGAGCGAGGTCCTGCCCTGAGTCCTGCGTGCTGAAGAGGATATAATGCTCGCCTTATCCTTGGCATCTCCCCGATTGAGCTTCCTCTTGAGCTCTTCTCCCCTCAAACCTCATCGTTGCCTTTCTGTGCATACCAGTGGTGTTTTGTCTCTTGCGTCGTTTTTATATTGCAGCTCTCCTCCTCAAATATCCCCTTCTCCCTTGCTCTTGGCCTTTCTGTCTTGGCGGTGACAAGCTTTTGCCAAGCAACTGTCAGCCAGATCCCACCAAGACAACTGCCATACAGCGGCCATGTCTGCCCCAGCTCCAGCAGTTACTGCAGCCCGGCCCCGGCTCCAGCCCCTGCCCCGGCCCCGGCTGTCGCTGCTGGCCCTCCCAAAAAGCCCTCGGCGCCCGTCGTCCTCAACAAACGCGACATCAAGATTATGCCCGGCAAGAACCCCGACGGCATGCCCGGTGTCTTTGAGCTGTTCACCATTGACGACAAGGACGGCAAGCCCATCCGCCGGAAGCGCCGCATCGACAACCTGCCCCAGGCCGAGCAGGATGCGGCACGCGCAGCTGCGATTAAGTCGGCAGCCAAGTCGGCAGCCACTAAGTTGGCTGGCCCTGTTCCTGCCGGCACTGCTCCAAAGCCCACCGGTACTTCTCCTGCTCTTGCAGGCACTGCTCCCTTTGCAGCAGTGAAAGCCCCCTGATGCGTCAGTGGGTGCTGCTCCTCCCACGCCCCTAACCTCGCCTAAGGAGGCTCCAGTGGCCATGGCAGCCCCAGCGGCTGCCGCAGTCGCAGCCACGGCCACTGCCTCGGCACTGGCTGCTACTGCTGCTGCTACCTCTGCTGCTACCTCTGCTGCTACCTCTGCTGCTGCTGCTGCTGCTGTGGCCGACACTATGCCGGCCAAAGAAGAGCCGCTTCGGCTTCCACCTGCCCAAGTCGTCAAGCGTGGCGGCGACAGCCAACGACATTAACAAGACGGCCGACACGGCAGTCGATGTGGCCACCAAGCTGACTGCGTCGTTGGCAAGCTTAACAGCCTCTTTGGCGGCAAGTCGGCGACGCCTCCGCCAGTGACTGCTGCTGGCACCAAGGCGGTTGTGGCCACAACTGCGGCAGCGGCAGCCGAAATCAAGATCCTGCCGGAACCCTGCACGGCCTGCAAGACCAAGGACACGGCCGACAAGGCCATCAAGACGCAGCAGACAAGGCAGCCAAAGACAAGGACAAGGCGGCTGCCAAAACCGCTGATGCAGCTGCAAAGCCGGTTGGTCCCAAGGCTGGTGCCACTTCTGTGAATCCCAACACGGCTCTTCTTCCTGGTGCGGCTCCTGGTGCGGCTGCCAAGGGTGCCCTCAACGATGCCCCAAGACAGCCAAGGAGATTGCCGAGGCCGCTGTCGGTGTGGCCGGCGTTGCTCTGCTTGCCAAGGGCATTGAGGCCTGCACCTGCGGTCGCAGCCAGCAGCAGCTGCCAAAGCCAAGCAGTCGCGGCTGCAAAAGCCTCCTGTGGGCACGCCTGTCCCGTCTACAAAGGCGACTGCTACTGCTCCCTCTGCTCCCAAGCCGGCTAATGCTTCTACCAAGCTGCAGGAGATCCTGTGAAATCGGCCACCAAGGCGGCAGCGGCAGCAGTGGTGGCTCCCACGGCTCCTCTGTGCCCAGATCAGCCGGCCCTTCTCCGGCAGGCCCTGCCAGGACCACGTCTGGCAACGTCACCAGCCATGCCGCCAACATGAATCAAGGCCGGCACGTCCGCACCGATCGTGGCGCCCAGATCCGGTCCGGCTCCTCAACCAGCCGTGAACCGCGCGGGCGACAGCCAGAATACCGGTGCCAATGTGCTTGCCAACGCGGGTACAACGATGCTGACGAGCTGGACCAAGGGCAGTGGAAGTGGACACCAGTCGAGTGTGAGCAGCAGCGGGGTAGCAGTGGTGGCCATGCATCTGGTGGTGGTGGCAGTGGTGTCGGTGGCCACCGGCACCCACGAATTTTCCAACATTAGCAGTGGCGGCAACAGCAACAACCAAAACAAGCCCACGACGTCAACAACAACAATGCCAATGACAAACGGCAGCCAGAGCGACAATGACCGGGACGGCCATGACGGTCACGATAGACAGAATGGTTACAATGGCCACAATAACGTGACATCCAAGGCAATGGTGATGGCGACGGCAGCGGATCGTACTGGTCCCGGTGGTGCTGTCTGTGGCTGCTGGTACTCCCTACGATGGCCCCGACTCGAGAACCCGACAATGTGCCGCACTGAAGATCAGACGACATTGCCAACCACGAGGGTGCAACGACGACCCGACAATATTGCCAACGCATGAAGACGACGGTGGTGATGGATATCCCAAGACGGACGGGCCCTGACAACATTGCCAGCCACGAGGATGATGGTGGAGATGGTATTGACGGTGATTACGGGGATCACGGTGACGACAATGAAGATCCTGACAACATTGCCCCATGAGGGCGACGATGGTGATAGTGGTGAGGGTGATGAGGGCGAAAATGGTGGGGAGGATGAATGCTAGTGGTGATGAAGGCCCGGCTGCCGTGGATGGTGACTGAACAATGAAGGCGGCGATGGTGGTGAGGGCCACAATGGTGGGGAGGATGGTTATGGCGGTGAAGGACAAGATGGTCGACGGTGAGAGGGTGGCGAGGATGGTGAGGAGGCATTACCGCCGAATATGATCCAACACCATGCAGCAGGTCGACGAAGATGGTGGAGATGACGCGGCGGGGGGAGGCTGGAACAATGAACGGTGGGTGACGATGTGACGGGTGGTGAAGCAAGGCCTGGAGGACCACAATGGACCAGGGCGGACCTCGGACCAGGAGCACACGAGACGCCACGACGAGAACAGCCAGGAGAACCCCACGACACCAGTAAGATCCTCCCTCGGACGACGAGAACGACTATCCGTCTGCGCGTCGGACAACGGCGGCGGCGACGACAAACTGAGGATAGCAAGCCGTGTTTTGTGTGGGAGGGTGTGTTGGCTGCATTTTTGTGCTTGTTTTGGTTTGTTTTGATTTGTTTTGGTTTGATTTTGATTTTTGAAAGATCGTCTGCGTTCCTTCAATAGCTCGACATTATCAAGGACTTGTTTTGGAAATTGCATTGTTTACTCAACGGCTGTTGCGGCTTGTCCTTTTCGCTTGCCGTCGACGCGTCGTCGCTTAGCACACATTCTCGTCTAGGCACACTGTGTTGAGGTATTTTCAGGACTGTTATGATGGGTCCGTCGTGGGCCTTGTCCGCCAGATCGCGCTTTCGTCGGGCTGCCACCGGCTCAATTGTTGTGGGTGGGCTGCCTGTCACCAATTAAACCCTTTCTACGGACCACACTACCCCATTTACCAGGCAGCCGGATGTTATCTCTAGCACGTTTCTAATAGCATTATCAAAATATCAGACAGGGCATGAGCTTCTGAACGCGCCCTCTAGCCAAGCGAAGTCTGGGGCTGAGGGCTGCATATTGACTCTCGAGTGTTCAAACCGTCTGGTGAGCATAATACCTCGCACGGCCGTCGTTTTGCATGCGAAGTTTGATAGTCGATGGACTCCCTATTTCAACATACTAATTGTGGATCCCAGATATGATTTAACATATGTGATGAATACATTTGTCCTTAGAAAAAACTAAAAAAAAAGCTGAACAATTCTAATAATATATTTTTATCTGAATATAAAAATTATTTATAAACAAAAATTATAAAAACTAAAAAACTAAAATAACTAAAAAAACTCAACTCAAACTAAACAAATCTATTAAAAAATATAAAACGCATCACAAAAAACAATAAAGCACAATGTGTTAGATATTTTTCTTTTCCGTCTATGCTGCCAATTTGATGTTCCAAATTACAAGAGAACCAAGCCACTTGAAAATGCTCTTGACTGCAACAACTACAGACTAGCTCCTCGCTAGGGCTCGCAATAATGTCAACTATTGATAATATATCGAGGACCACCATCTGGCACAGAAAGTTATCCCCCAAAGCAATTTGGCATCTATTACCAAAGTTAACGCCTCTTGAATTAATGGTACGACTCCTCCGTTCCTTTGTCACCAGCTCCTGCAGACTTAAAAAACGTGCATCCTACCTTTGTACGGCATCCTAACAAAGGTCATAAATACATGAATATTCCGGATCCGCTAGCCGTCCCAGTCCGGCCTTTCCTTTTTTCCCGTCCCACTTGCTCCACTATGTTCCTTCTATCGAATGATTTTTATATACTATTGATGCCAATGCACTCCATTTTACGCAGTCGAGTTGAGGGATCGGTTGCGCTTGTTCAGCGGCCATGGCCGGGTTTGATCTTCGGAGGACCCGGCCGTCGAGGTTAGCCCGTACGGCGCTGCGGTGCTGTAGGAGAGAGAGAGAGCGCGCGCAATGAGGTGAGGCCAACAATAGATGCAACCGGACCATGGAGCCGACCGGGCCAATGCCAGGCCTTGCACCTAGCAGACAGGCCGACTCTGGGACGTGGTGTCCGAGTCCGAGCTCCGGCACGAGTCCGACGAGACGCGAGGCGGTGGTCTGCGCCGGCGCCAGCCGCAGCCGTCGTGGTGCTTGCTGCCCGAGGTCGTGTGTTGTGCCTGGCCGCCGGTGATTTGGCTGAAGAGCCCTCCCGCCTGTTAAACTCTGGCGGCCAGTCACGTTAAGCAGGGACCCCTGGCCCGCGAAGTCCAGAGATCTTCGACCAAGGTCTGGGCCGAGGGGTTAAGCGGTGAGCACGGCAACCAACCATGCTGAAAAGCACGATGAACAAGGGAGGGGAAGTTACAATATCTGCGCATAGCGTAGAAGGTCTCTTCTGCGTGTTGTTTTCTCCGCCTCGTACGACACCCAGTACTGCACTGCGGAGTGTGCGTGGTGCCGGCCCTTGATGGGTAGTGGTAGGATGGGTCGATACTGTAGCACTGGTGGCCGGGGACGACTCCTCCGGTGATCGTGTGACGAACCTGCTCCTGAACTCGGTCTGGCTGAGGCGTCTATAGAGAGTTAGGTACGATATTTGTTGCACTATTTTCTCTTTTCTTCGAAGAACAAAACTCACCTTCGTAAACAATGAGAAAGCCAACCGTAAGCCTCGTCGCCAAGGACAGAGCAACAGAGCCCTGCTGCCAAATTATCACGTTTATAGACGACGCTGTGGAAAAGGACGTATAAAACACTAGCCGATTTTGATTTTCATTTTCTCATATTCCACCGGGGGCACTTAACAACAGAGGGTACTCCTGCGCGTTGGTCCACGCCCCTCGGCGCCCTGCCGCAGGCCAATGTGTCGCTAGCGCATTCCCAACTCGCCGTTTCTCGGGCCCACAGGGAAAGCAACAGGCTCCATGATCGTGCCCTCAATCGCCCCTCACGTGTGAGTTGCCGACCGCACAGGCGAGGCTGCGGTGCAGCCAGCACGCAGACGAGAAAACCGCGATGTTGATGTGAGGGGGTATCAAGAGATATGGATTGGTTTATATAATATAGGAGACAGGAATGAGAGAGGAATGGTATAAAAGACGCAAACGTAAACCGCTTGTATAGTTTTGGTGATCAAAAAAAAGTAACGAAGGATTACCTAGGGACGGAATCTTGTCACACTCGGTCTGGGCCATGTACACTGATTACAAAATCCCACACAATACCTAGCGCACGACAATCAGAAAATCATACGATACAACGGCCCGAGTTGTAGAGGATAGAGAGGGAGGTCACAGGCCGGATGCGGGCCCCCAAGCAGATAGATTCCCAAAAAAAAAAAAAGTACAAGTGCCACAAAAAGGCTGGGTCCCGACTTAAAGATGACGTGCAACCCCGGAGGCCAAAGACATAAAAAAAAAAAATACCGAAACAAGTCTGGAGACAGATAAATTCTTAATATATATATATATATATATATATATATATATATATAAAAAAATATAAATATAAAAAAAGAGAATATATAACTGCGCGGACTACAAAAAGAGATACAGAGAGGCTGCAAAGAGAACCAGCAACCGAGGACTCCTGCCCTCTTTCTTCTCGACATCGCAGGACCCAGAACCAGACCCAAGACAGCCACACGCCATTGTCAGCATGTCGCCACCATATCTTCCAGAACGAGTTAAAAAAAAGTTAAGAAGTGCACCAAAGAGTAACCCAGAGAGCTGACGAAGGTTAGGTGTGGAGAGAAACGAGCCTCGGGAAGTCCCAACCACCCCCCGTTGTCGCTGCCCGTTTAGCCCAAGACAGTCAAGTCCTTGGGATAGCACGCCTCGAGGATGATTATGGTTCTCTTACAGTGCAAAATAACAAAATAAAAATAAAATAGTTTCGCCCGCAATGGAGCGCCGACTATATAGTGAGTTGTCCTCTTCCTTTTTCCTGTCGTAATACCTCTCCGCCAGCGTGGGCTACGGCATAAAGTTGTGAAAAAAAAAAGAATTGAAAGACCAGGTTAGAAGCCGGGAGCGAGCACAAAAGACGATCGAGTACACAGTATTGAACACGACCAAAATAGGTCAAATACGAGTACGCGGAAACGAGTGAACAAGAAGAAACTAGTTTATCAAATCAGGAGCCAGAAACGAGGTCAGACCAGGTTTGTGCCTGTCTTTTTTATCTGTTAGTTCTGGATGTCAAGAACCACAAGAAAGTGGGCGTCCCCTTGTATTTGCCCAAGAGGCCAACCGTTTGAAAAAGTAAAAAGAAGACAAGAGAAAGGCCGTGGGCTTTTCCCAAGAAAGCACGGCTCTGCTCTTGGGTGTGTGAAGGGGTGTTTACAATGTAGACAGATTCCTTTGTTGAAAAAATATAGTTACAAGGAATAAAAAGAGACAATCAAAAGAACCAAAAGAAAAAAAAAAGAGAGAAGGAGAAAAGGAAGAAAAAAGGAATAGGACGATCGTCGCATTTGATAATGGTCGGGTGATATGACTATTGAATCCTCTGAGAGTTAGATTATCTATGTTATGTTGATGGACGTTGTCCCCAATACGTTGCTTGCATTCGTCCAAAAATAAGCGCAAGCAGAAATAGAAAAAAGCATAAACAAAGTGCTGGGACAGCTCTCTATGACTAACGCTCTGCTGGTTAGATAAAAATGAAAGGGAAAGAGAGACCAAAAGAAACACAAGAGGACTGTCTCCAGCATGCGGCCCCAAGAGCATTACTTGGCGGTTGGACTGCCCATGAGTAGAAAGGCAAGAAACAGATAAAAAAAGAAGGTGAACAAAAAAGGCGTTTTCCGCCAGCTGACACCATAAATCAGATCCGTTCAGTTGGGTTTGCCCCAGTGGGTCAGTGGGCCCGAGTGGCGCGACTGTGAGGCGACGATTAAACACCCGAATGGAGACCCAAGAGTAGACGGGTGGGCGATATAGAAGTGTGGACGGGCACTCACGGACGTCGCAGAGACACGTAGACGAACACACAGTACGAGCGACAGAGGCTGCTGCTGACACGACCACCTCCCACACGCCTACCAGCAACTACGGAACAGGAGCGGCCAGCTTGAGCACGATGTCTGCTTTGGGGCCAAACTACCTGCACGGGAGTCTGCCCACATAGGCCACCCGAGCCTAGAATGGCAGAGGAGCGTGAACTAATATGCCGCAAACGCGAGAAGAGGGGCCCCGAGAAGGCCGAGCAAGGCGAAAAAGAAGAGGCAATATGCATGGTCAATAAATGAGGAAGACCGTGTCAAGAAGATTTTGCAGTTGTGTTGCAGTAGAAAATAGACAGGGAGGGGAAGACGAGTGTGGCCAGCTCTGATGAGGACAATAAAGTCGTACGGTGGCTGGAGGGTGAGCAAAAGAGAAAAGAAAAATCGAAAAGGGACCGTGTCAAGAAGATTTTGCAGTTGTGTTGCTCCAAGAATAGCCAGAGACGCTGAACGCTGAAAACAGATGCGCAGGATGGAGGCACAGGAATTGACAAGCTGGAGAATTGGACCGCAGGAAAAAGACAGAAGACAGACAGGGCGTGCATACCAATGCCAAGCAACGACAGCCAGGACCGAGATCAACAGGCCGCGCCAATCCTTTGACATCTGTCCTGTGTTCTTGGCAGGTGTGTCTCGCTGTGTCTTGTTTCTCTTCTCGTTTTCTTCTCAAGGCCCTTTTTCTGCTCACCTTTCCTCGCAGGAAGGTGACCTGGCCAGTCCTAGCCAAGACAGCGAGGCTGGGAAGGGGACGCGATAGAATATATCCTCTTTTTCTGCACCAAATCGTCCGTCTTGAAGTCTGTTTTGAAGTCTGTCTTGTGGGCTGTGGATGTGACTATCTTGCATGGGTGCAGATCAAAAGGGCACAGGTCAGCCGGTGCTGCTGCGCATTCGGAGCGTGTCCTTGAGGATGCATTGGCGCGTCCTTTTTTCCCCTCCAGGCAAGGTCCCTCCCTAAATGCACATCCCTCTTTCTCCTTTCCTGCAGGTCGCCCAATGCAACGGGGCGGTGTTGACGGAGATGGTGTTGATGGAGTGATGCACAGGAACATGGCAGCCACCAAGAAGAGCAAGATACAAAACTAGTGTGCTGGCGCGGGACAAGTCCAAGACTGCTCGACATGACGGCAACGTCAAAAGAGTAAAAAATTGAAAAAGACTGCAAGCCCGTCTTCCACGGCCTTCCCTATGCAGGAGGATCGCCGATGTCGTTGGTTTAGAGGAAGGAAAAAGACGGTGCGTGCAAAAAACCGGCGCCTACTGCTGTTTTGTCCTCGTGGCCGGACAGGGTGGGAGGCCAAAGTACATGTCATGTACCTTTGTTGGCCCGTTGTTTGCCTCCGCTTTCGCCTCCTTACAAGGACCCGCCAGAGGGCACCCGGTCGTCTTCGTGATGATGCCTTTCTTAAAGCGTTGAATCTGATAATTCTGATCTGATAAGCCTGATCTGATAAGTCTGATCAGATAAAATGGATCAGCAGTCACGAACACGAGGAATACAAAAAGCACCGCTGATGAGCTTTTCGTTCCTTTTTACGGAGATGGTGATTATGAATTGATTATGGAGAATGCAGGGATAAAGAATAACGGGACTTTTGGTTCTGGATGGGCTGTGGACGAGACCGTGACTGTGACTGGATATAAACATAACCTCAGCAAAAGTGGGCTGATGAGGGTTTCCGAAGGGGCCCGAAAGCCTAGAGGGTCTCAGACTATTTGTACGCTGTTTTTCGCAGAGACAAACGTATCTCCGCGACGGAGATGCAAGGAATACGACGGATGAGTCGGCGTCTGGTTGCCGCTTGCAGAGCCTGCACGAAACTCTTCCGATTCAGCAGCATGAGTCGTTCTTGGCAGCCGTGCTGCTAAAGAAAACCCATTGGGTGCCAGATGGTATGTCCTTGATTGATTGAAGGAGAGAAAGTGCGAGAGGCCATTGACCCCCAAAAACTATGCTAAAACAGGCGGCAGGTTTGGTTCGTAGACCCCACATGGTTTCCTTGGTGGCCTCAGGCCATCCCATCCTTCTGACACCCCTGCTTCTTTCTGACATTGGGCAGGTGGCCGTGGGAAATGGGGCCAAGGCGCTATGGGCTGTTTGGCGTGGCGAATGGAGCTGTGGGTGGGTTCGGCCAAAGACTCTTCGTTATCTGATGGAGAGTGGAGGAGAGAGGAGACAGACGATGCATAAAAATGGTGGGTGTGGAGCCACCTGTCCGTGAACGGCCTAACAAAGTCGGAAGTCTTGGAAGAAGAGAAAGGGGACCATGTGTTTGCCGGTAGAAAGAAGGGGAGCCTTTCTCAGCCGGTAAAGAAGTCGAGCGGACAGAAACGAGATTGGTGGCACTTGTAAAATGAAAAGACAATAGTACAGAGACGAAGAAATGAGAGAATATGATGGAAAGCGCTCGCCAAAGACAAAAGGGGGGAGGTGTTGTTTGTTTTGATCTAATCTTATCAGATGATCACACGACGCAGGAAAACACATTGGCAAGGCTTCAAGGGGTGGCTGGTGCTGAACAACAAGGGCCAGAGAGACAAGGGGGCCCATACGAGTCCTCAGCCCACACACACCTCTTCTTTGCTGTTTAAAGACTAGGGCATCGATAGTAGCGTCCGTGGCACACGCCATTGCCTAATTAATAGCCCTGTAGCCGCCGAAAAAAAGAATACCAGGATACCCGAGGAAACCAAGACAGAAAAAAAACAAAGCAAGAAGAAAAGGGTGACTACGAAGTACAAGCGAGACACAAAAGTATCCTCCGAGATCGCAGCCCACTACGAGTCACACAGCTGCCGAAGAAACGAGGAATGCGGCCCACCCCACTTCTTCCATCTGATAAAGAGTATGAAGTCAGACAGGAAGGTAAGCGAGGAGAGTATGGTGGTTCAGGTGGTTCAGGCAACGGAGCTATGCCGTGCACGTCTAGGACACTGAGAAGAGCGTTATATGGCGCAGTAGCTGCACAAGTGATGAAGACACCCTCACAAAGTCGCCGGAATAAAATTTGATCACGCCCACGCTGAGGTCGTCGAAAAGAGAGACAGGCGGTGGGGAGGTAGCATCGATGGATATTTGTGTGTGTGGGGAGACTCCTCCCTTCCGTCAAACGCTGGACGGAGCAAATACGGAGCAATTTGCAATGAGCCGTTGGCGGCAACAATCCCAGAGTGGCAACGCCTCGTAGACAGTACGAGCGCGATAATGAAATGAAAGGAAAGAGTAGAAAATAAAGTACGCAAAGGGTTAGACCTTTCTTGGCTGACAGGCAAAAAGTCGAAAAAAAAATGAAGGCAAGATTGAAAGGGTCAAATGCGCGAGTTTCTCCTCTTCTCTGTGTGTGTCAGTCTCTTATCGGCCACACCTGCCACACCTGCCAGAACTGCTTGGCAATGAGTGAATATTACACAAACCGAGGCATGATAGCGTGGAAATAGAAATAACAGGCCAAAAAATGATACAAAGGAAAATGAAGGAGAATGGGATAAAATACCGAGAAGGCGCTTACTGCCCCAGCTATGCAATACGGTTGCGCAGCACCAGGGTGTCCATCTGTCTTTTTTAATCATTTTTATTTTTATTTTTATTTTATGTCCCCAAGCTATCGATATGCAATCCTGCCAGCCCATACCAGGGGCCAGCCCGTGCTTTGCCATCCCTGCTTGCCGTCTTCCGTCGTCGTGCATCAGCTGAACGGCTTTCCATGATCGAGATGGAGTATTGTCTTGTCTTCTGCCCAAAGACATCCAGGTTCTTCGCTAGGTTGCGTTAAGAAGGTACCCATTCTTGTAAAAGAACAGACCGAGATACAAAGATGCCATGCCTTGTCTACAAGCACAACTCCTCTGAGTAAAATATGCTTAGCTGCACGGCGGTATGAGGGACATCATGAAAAAGGATGGGAAAGAAAGAAAAATCAAGGAAAAAAAACAGATAAAAGAAACGAAAAAAAAAGAGAAAGAAAGAAAGAACCTACAAATGTGGAACTCCAACACCCAACCCGGCAAGACTGCTATGGGCTGGCTCTCGGTGGCACCCTTCCCGTCTCTTATTTGCCTCTTTCTTATTACTCGTGCCCATGCACGGGAGTACTGAGTATTTTTGCCATGCTTTGAGTTTTCCACGGGGGATTACGCATGCGCCAAGTACGCGGACCCAGCAGCTCATTTGGCGACTGGGGGAAAAGACCGAAAACGAAGAAGAACAAACAAAAGAGAAGAAGAAAAAAGAAAAACACGACAGGGACACAGGCAGTCCACAGCCGGCCAGACCGCAGACCGCAGACCGCAAGCAGAGGCTGCACGCGCAGAACCGAGATTGGAGGATCTAAGCTTGCAAACTTGGTTTTCCTCCGTGTGTCTTGGTATTTTATTTTGGGAAGTCGACTTCGCCGCAGCTGCCATGGAGCTCTTCGTCTGCGTGCATTTGCTGCTTGTTTTTGTGGCTTTTGCATAATGGGAGTCCCACAAGAGCTCTTGGGCCCCCCTTGTTCCTGGAGGCCGGCGCCCGGTCTTTCTTTTTCTGGCCTGTGTTTCTTTCTTTGTAGCAGTACTCGTACTCGGTTCTTGGTTCTTGCTCATAGAAAAAAAAAGACTGGACCTAATACCCAAACTCGTTACCACCCACCCCCCGACGGGATACCCATCAGCCTGGTCTGCTCAAGATATAAGCTCGCCGTCTCGGCATCCCTCGAGCCTTTCCTGTCTTCTCTTTTTTTTTTTCTTCCTTCTCCCTCTTCTCTTCATCCCGCACCCAAGCACCCCTTCACTCGTTACCAACTTGATTTCTTCGTTTAGCATCTCTTCGCTACCACCTTCGTTTCGTTCAAAACAAAACACCCACCAATAATCAAAATGGTTGCTTCCAAGATCCTCGTCGGCGGTGCCCTCGTCGCCTCGGCCTCGGCCTCCATGCACCCCATCATGGCCGCCATGCGCGCCCGTGTTGACCTGTCGCCCGGCTCGCCCGCCTACAACTGCCACGACAACTGCGGTAGGTTTCCTTTCCTCCCATCTCGGCGCCTAAAATAATGGAGTAATAGAACAGCCGGCTGACTTGATAACCCCTCCAGGCGAGGCCATCCTTGAGTCCCAGGCTGTGTCCAGCGTCTGCGACGACAACATCTTCCTCACGGACTACGCCAACTGCCTGCAGTGCTCTGGCCCCGACAACCAGAACATCTGGATATACTACGGCAGCTCGCTGACCAGCGCCGCCGAGGCCTGCGGCCTGTCCACCACCCCCCTGTCGGGCACCCAGCCTGATGTTGGCCCTGCCCTCGCTGCCGGCTCCAGCACCTCGTCGTCTGCTGCCGCTTCTGGCGCCGCCTCGTCGTCGGCTCCCGCTGCCGCCTCGTCGCTCCCGCTGCCGCCTCGTCGTCCGCCGCCGCCGCGTCGTCGGCCCCTGCCGCCGCGTCGTCGACCCTGCTGCTGCTGCCTCTTCGTCGGCTGCTGCCCCTGCCGGTGGTGCTTCGTCCACTGGCGCGGCTGCTTCCGCTGCCTCTTCTGTGAGTGCCCCTGCTTCTAGTGCCCCCGCTTCTGCCGGTGGTGCTGGTGCTGGCTCTAGTGCTGCCGCGTCGGCCTCGGCTTCGGCTGCTGCCTCTTCTGCCGCTTCTGCCTCTGCTCAGGCATCCGCCCAATCTTCGTCTTCTGCTACTGCTGCTGCCTCCGCCTCCGCGTCTGCTGCTGCCTCTGTTTCTTCCTCTGCCCTTGCTTCCGCCTCTGCTGCTGCTTCTGCCCCCGCCTCCGCATCTGCTGACGCGTCTGCACAGGCCACTGCTACGGCCTCCGCCAAGGCCTCGGCCAGCGCCACCTCCGGCTCCCACCACAACGGCACCACCGGCACTGGCGGCTCCAGCACCACTGTATGTTTTCTTTTTGTGTCTTGCTCGCGCTCATTCCAAAAACACATTGCTGACATTGTTTTCTCCCTCCTAGTCGGCCCCCACCTCGGTCGTCACTGCTGGCGCCAGCGTCCGCGGCGTCGCTGCCGGCCTGACCGGTGTCGCTGCCTTTGGCGCTGCTCTGCTCCTGGCCTTCTAAGCGCCTTTCCCGCCTCTCTCTTGCCTGGAGTGACGCTATAGCTGTGAAGCTTGGGTCATTTGTTTGACTAGAGCTGTGAGCTGTATTGGTTATTGGTATTGGTATTGCTTTCGAAGTGTACCGTGCTGAAAAAAAAACAAAAAGAAAAACGCCGTGGGTAGGGGTTTGTTCTCTTGCTCGCTGTGTGTTTCTTTTTCTTAATAATTTTTGCAAGGGCTTCTTTCGTTGTCGGGCCGGTCGACAGATTTTTAATGCAAAGGGGTTTCTTGTTCCATTTTGTTTCCCTTCTGTTGTATAATATTCTGGTTGCTGCTGTTTCCCCTCAGTTTATCTGTTCTTTTTATATTATCAGAAATTCAATAAACTGTGGAGTGTCGTGTTTGATTTATGCTATTTGTAGGAATAATGAATAACCATTGTAATGATTGTGATTGTGGTGTGACGGCACTTTGCAGAACAGCTGCATGGACATTTCCCTGGTTGTAAAGTAAGATGCTGTTGATAGCCGAGAGAGTAAAGCAGAATGCAGCATTGCACTCACGGCAGACTGTCCCAGGATTCTACTGACAAGAACGGCGAGGCACCCTTTTTTGTGAGACATAATTCCCAATGGTATTCGTGTTTGTGCTGTCTGTGCTATTTGTGCCATGACTTAAAATGCCAAGTCCTCGCTATGATTGTTGCAGTCTGCTTTTGAGAAAAACATCGTCATGGTAGATCCATCTTTGCCGTTCCTTTCTCTCCTCCACATTACAGTCTCTCACTCAATGCCTCCAGCATCAACCGCTCCTCGGGCCGCAAGAACATCGAGTCCGGCACAACAACGGCGTTGCGCGTAATCACCACGCGCAGGTGCTCGTGCGAGCCCACCGCCGTCAGCTGCTGGCTGCTCAATGCCGACCGCGTAAACGTGACATGGCCCACCTCCGGGTCCGGGCATTCAAGGCCCTCGTCGGCCGGCGGTGCCGGCTTTTCGTCCCCGTGTGTTGCTGCTGCCGCCGTCATTGTCGCAGACGTTGCTGCCCGGCCCCCAGCCCAGAAACTGCCCACCGTCTCCGGCGACCACCAGTACATGGGGTACCGCCGCTGCACATTGTTGACCAGCAGCGCCGTCGCCTGCATCAGCACCGAGCCCAGTAGCACCGCCGCCACCAGCCACCAGCCAATGTGGTACGCGTTGTCGTCTGTCACCGCAATCAGCGCCGTGGCCCCCGCCGGCGGGTGCACGGTGCCCGTCAGCGCCATCACGGCCGTCGCCGCCGCGCAGGCCAGCGCCGCCGCCAGCCACCGCAGCGCCGCGAAGCGGGCCGCCGGCAGCAGCGAAAACAACCGGGCCACGGCCACGCCAATGACCGACGACAGCACCTGGCCTAGGATGGCGGAGCGCGGCTGCGCCAGCGGCGACTCAATGGTGTAGAACTCGAGCACGGCCGCGGCGCCAAAGGAGCCGATCGTGGTGGCGGCGCCGTCGACGCCGCGGAACACGGGGACGTGGGCGCCGACCACGGTGACAATGGACACGCCGCAAAAGACGCCGACAAACGCCCAGGCAATGACGACCAGGCTGCCAATCTTGCGCTGGACGTGGCCGGGCGGACGGTAGCCGAGGAAGTGGGCGACGGGCCGGGCAGGCGCGGCACGATGGACGGCAGCACGAAGCGGTTGAGGTGGGCGTCCATGTCGAACTGCCAGGCCGCGGCCGACAGCATGGGTGGCCGGGTCATGGTGCGCTGTGGGTGAGAGGACGGCGTGGGATGTGGGAGGTACGTGGGTTGATGCTCTCTGGGCGGGAGGAATGCTTCTCGTCCTCGACGGTCAAGGGAGGTTGTTGGTTGTTATGACGGTGATGCCGTATCCTGGTCCAGTTAGCACAACCTGACCTCGCTGAGGTTTGGATAAGGATGGTGGGCATTGCTTACCATGGCTGGTTGGTACAATTCGTTTCCCTTCTTTTTTCTTTTTCCTTATTTTTTCTCTCTCCCCTCCTCCACTCTGTCTAGACAAGAAGTCTTGTTATTTGCGTTTCCCTCCCCTCGATTTTGATCTTCGAGAAACGCGTTGGTCTCCAAGAAATCGCGTCCGGACGGCCGAGCCCGCAAAAGGAATGGAGAAATATGGGGCAGTAGAGCGGAGGCGTACGAGGAGTACTGGGTAAATAAACGGAAGGAACAGACGGTAAAAGTTTCAATCGGAAGCAGAGTAGAGGAGAGAGAGTACTAGGCAAAGCAAAATCATTACGAGAGACAAAGGACAAAAAACAGGAACAAAAAAACAAAAATAAAACGCCAGAGGGCGGGCGAGGGCTTGCTTTTGTTCCAACGGGCGGCGAGGCAGATGCATCTCCGCGGAGGTCGCCTTTTGCTGGAGATGCAGTTTACGAGGGGAAACGGGGCATACGGGAAAAGGGCCATACAACCACACGGCCATCCGGCGATGGGGCAAGAAGAGGCGCGAATGACGCTACGGCAGGCTCATGCACTGAATGAAAATAGAAAAATGAAATGGAAAGCACCAGAGTCACGCCCTCGGGAGAGCAAGTCGCCCGCGGAAATTGTGTTTCTTCGGAAGCAAGCCAGCGAGGACAGAGGCTTTCAGACGACGACAGTCTGCCAGTATTACAATAAGATCTAGACGTACAAATGGCAAACTTGGACTGGGAAAGCCGTCAACCGGGTTGATGGAACTGTCGCCCTGCTGGCCATGAAGTTGCGTCACAAGAGAAATGTCACGTGATTGCAAGGAACAGCGCCACGTGCTAGGTGGTTTGTTGGGAACTGTTTGTGGGGTTTTAGTGCCACAACTGATCTTCACACAAACCAAACCGATCGACAAGGACATCATGGCAATTGAAAAAGAAAAACTTTAGTCACGACCAGAGAGCGTGTATATATATTGAATTCTATCCAAGATGATATGATATGCCAAGACTATGAATAGTTGCGTCTTCTTGATCGTGTATAAAATACCGAATGTCTCGACTCCTCCATCACCCAATCTTCACAGTTCGAGTCACAACATGAAACCGGCATGGCCAGCGAACGACCAGTGCCGGATCTGGTGACTGTGTGGCGATGGACTGGCTGGTAGTATTGCCATTACGCCAATCTGCAGAGTTGTTGCCGAGGACGCAAAAGTAAGCCAGGCTCGTTCTTCCAGTTGTTCACTGGCAAGCTCGTCCCAAGCAGAAAGAGACTGGTATCCGCTACTTGCTGGACCAGACTCCGTAAGGATGACACTGCACAGTCTGCCGTTCGGCTGCCCATATTATTTGCCGCTATTGTGGTGATTCAGCATCCTGAATGCGGTGACTCCCAGAATTGCCGACGCGGTGATCAGCGTGTGCCATCGTGTAGAGAGCTCTCTACCCCGTGTGAATCGTGACACGAGTACGTGGCCTAGCAGGCCGGTCAATTTCCCTGCGGGGGCAAGAGTAACGAGGTCGAGGCCGTTGATGGCCCTTGCTGCACTAACCATCACATCCGCTGCCTCATTGTTATCACAACGTTTTGTTTGAGTTGATGGTGTGAGCGAAGCTCGGGGTAAGCTTCCGCCCGTCAGAGGTCGAGAGCGTGCGGCACAGGGTCTCCAAGCATTCTCTCGCGATAACGTTCATGCTGGCCGTGTTGGCGTAGGATGCGTCGAGCAAAGATTGCACTTCTTCGACTTTGGCGTGCGGGACGGGAACTGAACGCAACGTCTTGACGTCTCGCCTTGCAAAGAGAGGTGCTGGTTTCTTGTCGGTCCAGCGGGCGATGTCTGCACGCAGCGTGACGTAGCCACGATAAAAAGGCCTGTGTGGCTGCACCGATCTTTTCGATTGCTTCCATATCTGTGCCCTGTGGATGCACACAAAGCCGTACGAGTAAAAGTAAAACGGGCAGATGCCGCGATCCAGTGATACTTCCCTTGTCCATGGGGCGTGTGTCTCGCTCCCAGGCAGTTCCCCTTGTCAGGCCCGTCGTCCGCCGTCTCTATGGCAAGTGTACCGCCTTGATGCAGACACGATGACGTCTGCGGCTTCGTCGTCATGGCTCCTCTCCGAAGCCTCTATAATGTGTGCGACTGGGTGTCGATTTCCGTATTTGGCCCCGTTTACCTTGGCTTAGGGGACGATGATTGCGTGGTTGTTCATCTACAGCCCCTGGGACTTTGAAGAGGGATGCCGGCTTCTTGTCCGGGCTTGCGAGGTATTGTCATGCCGCATCGATAATTTGGTGTGTCTTTGGCCCAATGGCTGCGCCCGTCACCTGGCAGACTAGGCCTTTGGGACGGCGCCGAAGCCACAAGCATCCACTGCTGTCACATAGTCGACGAAAACTCGCGGGTTAGTTGGATAATTAGCACGCGCTGACGATCTGGTGTGGTCAAAAGGCCACCGAGAACGGGCATGCTATTCAGCAGGCAGAGAGTGCACCAGTGCCGTTGTATTTGGATGGAAATGTCGTTTGCATTGACCATGGCCTCGGCTGATGGTATTGTATATCCGCATGCTCGAGCTTGGTAGCAAGGCTGGGGTTTCCTGGGAGACGTCGTCACGATCATCCGTATATCTTGCCTTGGACGCTATGCGTCTTTCGCGAGACGCCCCTCAACGGTAGACACAGGCGTGTGTTTGCGGTGGCATCATAGGAAGACGAACACTTTTGTTTTTATCATGATCCGATGGGGCTGAGCAAGCGTTCGGTGCCAGCACACGGCAATAATTTTTGATTCGATTTGTTGTTTGCTAGTCTCACACGTCATGAACCCCTCCTCCTGCCACATGGAGGGACATGCCCTGACGGAAAACAGCAACAGGTCGCCATCGATGGGCAGCAAAGAGCAGCGCAACTCGAGGGAACTCAAAGCAGCCCAAACTGTGAGCCATGCATGTTCCACGCTTTGTCTGTTATCAGCCGAAAACTTGCCGCCTGCTGGCTGTGTGACTCCCTCACTCTGGCTGTAGGATTGTCATTTGAATATAATCAAAACCAAAGAAGGTGGCCGTCTCCAACAACCCCAACCCCAAGGGACGGTTCGCTCGGTGAACACAGAATCTTGACTGCCGCCATGCCGGGCTATTCGTCGTCGTTTATTTCCGGTCGAGCCACCGATGGGCTGCTGCTGGTTTATTGCTGGCCAAAGTCGACCCACGGAGTCGTGGCTCATTCCACAAATGTGGTAAGTCTCTTCCGGCTCCGGCATGGGTAGGTAGTGTTGGTGATGTAGATGGTATGAACTCATTACCGTTGTGTGCCGTTGAACTAGGAAGATAATAGGGCAGCCTAAACCGGCGGCATACCTGCTGTCGCCCCTGCGTTCCAGACTGGCGGATACGTTGTCGTCTTGTTCAAGCGACGGACAGGATAGCGCAAGTCTTGGTCGTCTCGGTGATGTTTGAAATGGCGACACTCGCCTTTGATCAAGGCGAGTGGAAGATGCAGTGGTGGGAGTGAATTGCACTTGTCTAATGGAGTCATTTTCTGTGGGTGTAGATGTGATGAAAGAAAAGGCGGTGACTTCGTACGTCGTTGTTTCTGCAATCTTGGCTCGACACCTGATGCCATGACTTCGCAGCTTTCAAGACACCACTACCTCTTGATAATCAACGCTACGAGCTTCTTGGTCGAACGAATCAGAGCAGTCATCGCTTTGACCATTCACACCATCGACAATGCACGGCATGATCACAGCTAGTTTCGTATCAGCCAACTGCTCTTTCTTCGCGTCGACCAACAGCCCGACACATAACCTGCATCCGCCATGTTTGCCATCCTGCTCTGCTGATCCACCCGGGTCTCCTTCGTCGCAGGCTGACGGCGCAGCCTGCGAGGCTTGATCGATGAACAAGAACAGCTGTGATACAGATAGTCTGCCCCTGCGATGCTTTGGACGCTTCCATCCCCCATCCGCCTGGTGCTCGGCAGCTCGGTTCTGCCATGTGATGTTGCGGCAAAGAAGTTTGTCCACTGCGCCGTCGATTACGGAGAGGGCCCGCTTGGACGAGATACTCTGGATATTCTGGGCACAGTCAAAACTGCGCGTAATGTCGTCTGTGGCGGCATTTCAACGCCTTGATTATATTGACATCGGCCAGTCTATCATTGATCGCGTTACCATGCAATAATGAAATTTTTCAAGTCGAGGTGCCGCTCCCGTGTTCCATGCGCGCGCGTCTTGGTAGAAAACGGCGGCCATTCGTCTGTTGGTCACTGTGACTGCAACGTGTCATCGCGGGCACCGAAACCTTCTGTGACCTGCAGATACAAGTAGAACCAAAACACAGTCTGTCATGTTGTTTGGGCGTCGGCGTGTTTTGTGCTAGTCATCTTGAGGCTCTCTCGGAATGGTAGGCGCAGCTGCTCGAGCATACGTGGTATGGCATTCTGCCGTGTTTCCTGAGAAAGAATATGTGAAACCGCTCCATAAAAGAGGACAGGAAATCTGTAATCGTGCCGCCGACGGATTACGGATGGCCGAGTGCTGTGTTTAGGTGAAAAATGGTGAATGTTTCACAAAGGCAGGGCAGACAAGCCCTGCCACATGAGAGTGGCCCGAGTCTGACGGAAGCAAAGGTGCTTGATTCGAAGCTCACACTCCACATCTTCGACCTGTTTGCGTACCAGTAGAGATCTGCAATGGGGTCTTTTGGGCGATGCAAAAATCAGCGGCTGCAAAGCAGCAGCTGAGCCATAATATTGATGGTTTGCATTGTTTTAGGTATATCGCTTGCTTGGAACAGGGAAAAAGTCTGATGCGGAAAACAAATTCGGCGGACCGCTTCCATGCCAGTTTCCATGCCGCGGATCACCGCCAACGGGGTGAGATGTCGGGTTGTGTACTCTGTGATACCGCCTGAACAACTCTGTCAAGATGGCGCAGTTTCGGTGCAGGTTGACCCGTAGCTGGTGATGCTCATAGGTACGACCATGACCAGGATCGTGCTATCTAGGTCATTGAATGGCGAGACTGCGATCCGTCGCTTGGCGGGGCCTGATGCTCATGATCTTCATCACTGCATCTCGGTACTCTGGTCACTGCTCTTGACGGAACTCATGAACTAGGCGGCATAGTGTCGACTGTACGCAAGTGGTGAGGGACTGGCAACCTTTCATGAGGATGGAAGAGGCTGGGGCGGATGCCTTGCGCGGGGAGAAGCAGCTGGGAGCGGACGAGAGAAACGGGTGAACGATAACATGTGTTCTTGTATCGCTTGAAAGGTCGTGCACGTGCGTCCGTTTCTTCTCCTAAACTCGTCGGTTCCGCCACATAGGGACAGCAGCCGCAACAGTCTGCTGGAAATGTGCTCTTCTCGTCTTCTCGGTTGTTTGCTGCAGTCCATTGGCCAGGACTACAGTGATTCCGTCAGTTATGATCATGTGAGCCAGCCAGGGCTGCAGGGTACTTACACGTAGTCTTCACCGCGCCGGAGAGCTCAAAGACATGATAATATTGGTAGCACGACCCACGTGTAGACACGAGTCAAAGGACCGTCATCATTTTGTGACTGTCCAGGCTGCATGCTCTCCCCACCAAACTAGCTGTTCACTACGAGGTAGGAAGCTGGTTCTTCTGTCGTAGGATTATGGGAAGATGAGCGTCTGCTTTGCAGGAGCTGCTCTTTATTGACGCCCAGACAAGAGTTTGAAGCCCTCGCCCGGTGTATGCCCTTGGCCCACAAGACCGGTTCCGAACGCATGCCTGAATGGTCTTGTCTGTTACGTGTCAATATCTGGTGTGTGTGGTGTCGTCCATTCCCGTAGTCGTCAGGATTTGGCTCCCCCGTAGTCATTAAGGATCTCTGATGTGTATCCAAGGCCGTCGGCGCCAGGTTCCCGTAACATGTGTTCGAATGCGGAGCCGTAGAGAGCATGGAAAACAAAGGCGGGGAGGCATAAGTTTGGCTCTAGGTTGCGGGAGGTGAGTGCGTTTGCTGCAGTCGACCGTGATCACATCGCCGACAACGAGAAGGCCACCAACGTGCCGTGTGATGGCAACGCAGATCCCGTTCATATCTACCACGAGAAGTGGCCCGGTGTCCGCCACCATGACACAGGTGACAAGGACGGAAACCAGGCCCTCAACCCTGGAAGGAGTGTCGCGGCGTAGGTTATGCTGAGTTCGGGCGGTGCGCATCACGATAAGGCACTGTTGAAGAGCATCTGGCTGTCATTGTTCTTGATGACAGAAATCGGGATAAGTGCCACCTTCCCGGCTTCACAGGCACGGGATATATTGGCTGTGCTTCTGGAACTGGGAGACGTCCTCGTTGGTCGACGACGGAAACCGCCGCTGCTCATGGGCAAACCGCGCCAACTGGTCGAGGAACCGCCATGGGAATGGGTCTCTGCTCTCCAGATGTGGAAGCCAGGCCGTTTTCTCCTCGGCCGTCGGCTGTGAACATGAAGCCGATTTCCATGTCACGCTCCTGGCCCATGATCCACGTGTCGGATCCGTGGCTGTCCATGTGGGGTGTCGTCCTAGCACCGCCATGACCCAGCAGGCTCCAGTCGGTCTGGTCGAGAAGATCTCCATCTACATGCCTTGTATGCATGATCATATTGTTTGACTCTCGACTCTGCATGTCATTCATCACATCGCTTTAACCCACACCTCGGGGTGGATGTGTGTAAGAGAGTTTTGACGGCGATAACCTCGACGACGTGATTCGATGTCCTTCTCAACGCGGACCGTTGGCATCAGGCTTGTCTTTCATGAAAAGCAACATAAGACGCTTGATGTGACTGGTGTCGAATATTCCAACTGTGAATTGTCAGCGATGAGCTATTGCATCAAGGTAGAGAAAAAGTGGCAGGTATTTGACAAACATGTGTCATTATGATTCGGCTATCGCTGTAAGGACAGATCGTGGAATGTGGTAAACGTACGTTTTGTCCACGATCGAAAGGGCGATTTTTAAATTGAGATGAGGTACTTGCTTTCGTCGGCGGTGAACAGCCCATAACGTCTTATGATCATTTTGCAGAATCTCTTCAAACCATACATTGATGGACATTGGCTGATTCGGCCAGGCATCTTTGCCATTGTCTCCGTCACAAAACTCAAGAAGTCTGTGATTCAACCTTTTCTTTTTTCGTTTCGTTGCTGCGTCGCTGCATACTCCGTTGCTGGCAAGGAATCTACTCCAAGACCCAAATCGCGAAACCGCCTTTTGCCGGGCAGATATTTGATAGGCCCAGCCCTTGAAAGTGTTGCCAAACGATGTATTAAAACGGACATATCGAACTTGCTGTGCTCTTCGATCAATGGTTTGATGCGGCATGAGTTCCAATAATATATGGTTCTGGTCGAACTCGAGAACTGATCGAACTGTTAGCAAACAGCCAAAGGAAAGCCGAGGTGCGCAAAAGGTCAAGCGAGGAGTCAGACATACTATCTTGTAGCTGTCACCAGAGAAGAGCAGACAACAAGGCGTTTTCATATTTGCCTGATATCAACGGCGACGGGTGAGACTTACGCTGCCGTCTGTAGAGGCAACGACATCAGCCGTGATGCGAGCGGCGATATATTCTGTCGCACTTGTGTTTTTATTCATTTCCAAGACTCGTGGTGACTGAGCATCCTGCATGAAAAGAATCCCCGGACAAGCCTAGGTCTTGTGCCAGTTCTCGACCATGTATCCTGCTACGGTGGTCTTCTGTGGACAGCCATAGCGAACCGCATAATCGTCAATGATAATTCGGCAAAGCACTGGGTTCAATGCCATACCATAACTAGTTGTCGTCTTCCTTGCCAAGGGCCACTGACTCCGGGCGATTTCGTTGGTAGTCTCGTTGAGGACGCCGGCGGTGATAGCAGTTTCTGTGACAATGTGCTCGATTTTCTCGGCCTGCAGATCTCCTTTGTTGGCCACCGCCTATGCCGTTGTATCGATTCCGCCTTGCAAGCTGTCAATTGCATCCTTGGTGCGAGCTTGTCTTTTGTTTTCTTGGTGGAATGGGGTGTTCGCGGCGTGGACGTCTCTACCTGCAGCATCTTCCCGATCAAGAGGCTGACATGACAACGTCCAAAAGGTTCTCTTTCGCACGGCCAATGATCGAGCCTCTCTTTGTAGATATTTTTTCTTTCTGTTGATGTCTATTCGACCGCGAATCCATCCACTCTGAGAAGGCGTGTTTTCTGAAAAAGGCGAGATCCCGGTCTTGGTCAGCGTTGTTTTCTTTCTTCAAGTCTGGCTTTATTTGCAGCCGGTCGGTGGGGAGGCGTTCCAGACAAAAGGGAATAGCACTTACAATAAGCTCACAGAGGACTGTAAAGTCGGATCAGGCGCCAGGACGCTGCGTGGGCTGATACGTTGATGAGCTCTTTTCCGCAGTGGCGGTTACCGGCAGAAGACAACAGATGTTGCTGCCAGTGTGAAGATTGCTGTGGTCATTTGCCAGCTTCGAAAAATCATGTGTCTCGCCCTTGTCGATCCACTGAGAAAAAGTAGTCTTTGGATTAACCCTTTGCGTAGCTGCCTCCGGCATGGCGTTGGAGACATAACGGGACTGCATGATGTTGTCGTGCTTGAGTCTCGGTACTACTTGTAAAGTTTAGGCAGGCGCTGCAGAGTCCAGAGGTGACAAAAACTTGACGAAATCGGCAAACATAAACTCACTAGAATATGCGAGCCCAACTCCATGGTGTGGCCGCTCTGAAAAAGACGCACATGTGTGCTTGGACATTCGATGGTTTCCTTAAGAATTCCTGACCTTGAGCTCATCGATTAGGAACTTGGAAACGGCCCGGTTGTGATACCAGCAGATGGAGCTGCAGCAGCCGGTCGTTTGATGCTGTGCTTAACGTGCGAAATGCAACCATAGAAGTCAAAGCCCCACCGTGTTTGTAAAGTGCTGCTCCTGTGATCGCCCGACAATCTTCCTTCTCCAGCAGCAAAAGATGTAGTCGTTTGGATGCCGACTGTCTTGATGTGCGCCCACAACACGCGTGTTTGTTGTAAGCTGCACTGCATACGTCTTTGGCTTAGTCTTGACTCGGAAAGCGCCTCACAAATCCAATATATGACGTTTATCATGTTGTTTCAATCTTGCATATTGTCTCGCTGGACTTTTCTAAAGATGTGATCTTGGTCAGCTTACGTGCAAGAGCCACTCATGGCGCGGGAGTCAGACGCTTACCAAGTCCAGCACCATAACTCTGTCTTGATATAGAGGTAGGCAGAGAGGTGCACTTTTCACGTAGAATAAGACATGATCTGGAAAAGTGAACAGAATCCGAGTGCCAAAATGACTTTGTGAAGTTTTCAATGACGGCGGCGACAGTCGTGATGGTGCCTGCTTCCTGCCTCGTGTGGCCTGGCTCCAGCTTTGTCACTTTCTGGCAAGAGACAAAAACATCTCACGTGGATGTCTGGTAGGGATATGGAGTGCCTCATAATCTCTCACTCTAGAGTCTGCCTGATGGAAGCGAGGGGACAAAGTGCTGTCGTGAGCAGGGTTAAATGAAACTTGTCAGAGCCAGTGGCATCATAACGTACATGAAATGTGTAGACGGCTTGGCTAGTATAGGTGGAAAGAGAAAAGATAATTGTGCACGGCGGCCATGTCTTGCGCGAAGTTGAAAAAGTATGAAAGAAGAGAGAGAGAGAGAAATTGGCGAGGGGAGAGAGGCACGGTATTTGTACCCGTGGGAGGACTCCACTCTAGGCAGACATTCACATGCAAAAGGGCAGGCAGTGAAAAGGCACGGGTGAGATTGTGATTGCCTTCTGTTTCATCCAGTCTCTGATGACGCAGACCGTTTGCTGGTCTCGTGTTGCGTGATCACGACGTCAGCCATTTTCCCAACCAATGCTGAGATCAAAGTGGCCATCGTTGCCAGTCCACTCAGCTGCATTTGCAAGGCATGTGGCAATGAAACTGGGACCAAAAAAAACCTCTGATGGCGATGCCAGATCAATTTCAAAGCAAGTAGAGATGCAAGTGGTCGAATTGTCAAAAGGAGGTGTAAACATCACGTGTTGTAGCACGTGCGCGAAGATTGACCCCACTCTCAACAGGGGCTCACCACAGCTTCACCGCGCTTTACTTTTGCGTGTCGCAACGCGCATCACGGGCGACATTTCTGGCCCGACAACGTCCACCCACGCACATGCCGCATCGACCCTTGTGTGGTCCGCATATCGTCCGAGATGTCTCGAAGAGCCGTAAAGGGAGAATACATTGAGACGGTAGGCTTTCCCCGGCCTTGATACGTGCCCCAGCTTTCGCTGACCTTCTCTTTTTCTCTCTGTTCTCATTCTTTTCAGGACACGGGCAACAAGGTCTCTCGCAAGGCCACACTCGTGGGCACGCAAAACATCATCCTGGGCGGCAAAAGCGTCATCCAGGCAGGATGTCATGATCCGCGGCGACCTCGTACGGTCGTTGCCGGCCAGCTCCTCGTCGTCTGCGTCGGGTGGAGGAGGCGCCTCTGCCTCCTCCTCCTCCTCTGGCAGCGGCAGCAACACGGCCATCTCCATCGGCCGGTACTGCTTTCTGAGCAAGGGCTGCTGCCTGCGCCCGCCCGGGCGCCTCTGGAAGGGCGTCTTCTCGCACATGCCGCTGCGTATGGGCGACCATGTCTTTATCGGCCCCGGGTCGACCGTCATGGCAGCGTCGATTGGCAGCCACGTCCACCTGGGCGCCAACGTCGTCGTGGGCGACTTTGCCATTATCAAGGACTACGTGCGGCGTGCTCGACGGCACGGTGATCCCACCCAACATGGTCATATGCGAGCTTGCAGCATTGTGGCGGCCAGCCGGCGCGCGTGGTGGGCGAGCTGCCCGAGGGTGGCACAGAGGCGTTTGAGCTGCGGGACCTGTACAATGACGGTAGGAAACAACCCGCAGCCAATGCCCGTGTGAGACAGAAGAGCAGCGGGCAGTGTGGACGATATGCCTACAAATGTGGACGGTCGACAGCCAGCAACAGAGCAAACGGCCAAGAGACGGATGATGACGACACGGTATGAATGAACGGCAGTGGAGGGAGAAATCGAGCAAACGAGCGTGGGGAGGCCTGCATCACGACCATGCCCCCGACATCACCACAGGAACCACAGACACGATACTGACGACTGAGGGTCGTCGGAGAAATGGAAACAGAAAGACGGGAAGACGGGAAAGACGGGGAGGCCAGGCCACTGGACGAACTTTGCAATCAGATGGCAATCCAGTATCGCGCAACAGCAGCAGAGGCATGCCCCTAAGCCGGCGACAATCCAGGCCATGAGGAAATAGAGCGCGGCACAAACCCTCTCCTCTCTGCCCGATTTCATCGGGTTCTCTGCGTGATTAATATCCAAGGGGTGACTGTGTTGATGGGGCAGATGACAGCGGCAACGAAAGAAAGTGTCAAATACGCAAAACAAATCCAAGACGAACAGAGCCAAGACGAACAGAGCCAAACAAATTAGCCATCTTGGGGATCTTGGCTGTCGCCACGAGGTTTGTTTCTCTTATACCCTCCGCGAGCACATGGCAATCCTCCTCCAGGCACAGACTGGCTTACCATCCTGACAGACATTAGATAGAGCGACGGGGCAAGGCAAACATACTGGCCCGGATCTGTTTATCGAACATGCAGCGGGCCAATCAACAACACGGAAGACACAATACCACGAGAGACGGCAAAATACGACACGCAAAGATGCGTCAACGCCCCCCAGCTCTACCGGCTAAACACGACTACTCGACCACTCCCAATTTACCCTAATATTGGCGATATTGCAGCACTATGGATGCCAGAATTTGCCTCTGGTGCGTTTGCAGTCTTGCCACGGTTGTCTGCAGCTTCTCGCCGTCTTGCCAATTCTTTCAACTCTGCCCAGTCTCCCATCACCCGCACTCGCTATTACCCGTTTCTTTTTATACAGTGACGGCCCTTTTCTCCTCTGGTGGGCCTTCGTGGGCCTTGTCTCCTCGCTCGGCATCTCCAGATGTCGCAGTCGTTGGACTGGGGAAGACGAAGGAGAACATGGGGGAAGCGAGGCAAAAGAGAAGAAGAAAACATAACGTGGAGAGCCTGGCCGGTCTTGGCGCTCAATCTCGTTCTCCTTTTAAGCATGCCACTCCAACCCCGAGGTATCTTTCGTGTCTCTCTTCCTTTCTGACTTCTCTTCTGTCTCTCCTTGCCGTCTTGCTCTCCTCTTTCAACTGTCTACAGCCAGTCTCTCTTGTCACTCGTCACACCCCGTATACCCTTATTGAAGAAGCACCAATCTTGTTCTTTTCTGTCTTCTCTTTCTCTCGTTTGGAAAACAGCTGCAACAATGTTGAGAACGCTGCATCTTCTCGCGGCTCGCGGCGTTTGCGAGCGGCTGGCTCCAGTTCGGGCGGTCGGTCGGCGGCGGCGGCGGCACGACCATGCTGCGGTTCGGCTGCTCGCAGGTCGTCATTGACCGCCTCGACCCCCTCGTCAACCCCGGCCTGCTGCCGTCGCCGCACGTCCACCAAGTCGTGGGAGGAGTGAGTCAAAGCCCCGGTGGTATCCCTGTCCGCAACGCCCACTGACACAGTAGAACGCCTTCAATGCCTCCATGGCGTCGACGGACGTCTCCGGCATCGCCTCGTGCACGACGTGCACGTCGTGCCAGTTCTCCGAGGACTTTTCCAACTACTGGACGGCCAACCTCTACTTCAAGGCGCGCAACGGCTCCTACAAGCGCGTGCCGCAGGTGCACAACCGCATGGAAGACGGCTACGAGGGCGGCACCACGGTCTACTACGTCTCGGCTGCGCCGGGCAAGATCACGGCCTTCAAGCCGGGCTTCCGCATGCTGGTCGGCGACGCCGGCCGCACCACGCCGCTGCCCGCCACCATGCGGATGCAGAACTGCTTCCGCTGCTACACGGGCCCCAACTTTGGCGGCGACGTCGCCGCGCCGTGCCAGGGTGGCGCCACGGACTCGACCGAGTTCCCGCAGAAGAAGTGCTACGGCGTGCGCTCCAACATCCTGTTCCCGACCTGCTGGGACGGCAAGAACCTGGACTCGCCCAACCACCAGGACCACGTGGCTTACCCGGCGTCGGGCACGTTTGAGAGCGGCGGCCCCTGCCCGTCGACGCACCCGGTCAAGATCCCGCAGATCATGTACGAGGTCATGTTCGACACGCGGCAGTTCAACAACAAGGCCGACTGGCCCGAGGACGGCAGCCAGCCTTTCTTCTGGAGCATGGGCGACAAGACGGGCTACGGCATCCACGGCGACTACCTGTTTGGCTGGAAGGGCGACGCGCTGCAAAAGGCCATGGACGCGCACGCGTACGTCAGCGGGTCGGGGCTCAAGACGCAGACAATTGCGCAGCAGAACAAATGCTCCGTCAAGGACATGGTCAACGAGAAGCTGGACGGCTGGCTGACGGAGCTCCCTGGCGGCCAGATGGCCATGAATTAAGGCATGGATGATGTTTATCTACTTTACTTGCGTTGCCCGTCTTGACACGATACTATTCTGTTGAATCGATTATATATTTAGTAACCCCGTCTGAAGAAGACGCCTGTTGCTGGCTCTTTCACCTCTTTCACTGTCAATGCCAAGTTACATGAAGACTGTCATCTTCCCTGTCATTCTTTTACTACTTAGTTTCATAATATATTCACTTATTAAAAAGAGTGCCGTGTGGTTGTAATGTTTTTATGTGATTTTTGATATAAAGAGTTTAAAAGAAAGGAAAAGGAAAGGAAAAAAAGGAAAACAGAAAAAAAATTGAGCCAGTCACTTTTAGTTCCGCTGTTCTCCTCTTACTTCATTGACTCACCTTCAGGACTAGCAGCCTTTGCTCGGCATCCAAGACGGCCGCCAGGGCCGCCTCGACGCCCGGTGCCTTTGACATGGTAAAGTACTGCTCCATGACAAACTCAATGCATCCGCGGACGGTAGTAGCACATGTTCAGCGTCTCGACCGGGCTTTGCCAGCAGACGCGCGTACAGCGTGCAGATCTCGTTCCACAGCTGGGTGACCTGCTCGCGGTGGCGCATGGCCTTGAACGTCTTGCCGCGCAAAAAATCCCTCCATGTACTCGTAGATGGACAGGCCCCGGGCCACGTTGGCGGCCGTCAGCGCCTGGTCCGTCGGGCGGGCCACGGTCGAGAACCCGCCGCATGGGCTGGTACGTGCTATCGCCGCCACCGAACACGCAGATGAGCGTCCGGTACGGCCGGATATACATGAACATGCCCTCGCCGTGGTTCGTCTGGTACCGCAGTCCCACCGATCGCAGGCGGTCGCGCAGCAGGTCCTTGTGCCGGCCGATGCGACGGTAGATCTTCGCGCTCGCCGAGGTCGAAGTCATCCGGGCTGGCCAGCTGATGCAGCAGCCACTCGAGGGTGATGCGCTGGGTCTGCTGGTCTTTGCTGGTGGTGCCAGCGGCGAGCTCGCAACAGGGTGGTGATGCGGCGACCTCGAGCAGAAACAAGAGGTACTCGATGGCCTGGTAGCGCGTGGAGGCGGCTGTGGGCAATGTTGTAGACGAAGCTGGGGATGGTGCTGTGGCGCGGAATGGAGACGGAGATGGGGAACTTGGGGAGCTTGGCCAGTGGCGTGGACGTCGTAGACGCCTGGGGGGTATTAGCAGAGGAGGGAGAGAAGGGAGAGGAGGGAGAGGACGAGGAGAGCGAAGAGGATGAAGAGGACGAAGACGTGGCGGAAGACATTTTTTCAGTGTGGCTGAGGTGATATTTAGTGATGTTGGTGGCTGCAGTTGTCTTCAACTTACCTTTCTTTCTGTGTGACTGGATGGGCGTTGGGATTAAAACGACATGGAATAAACAAATCACAGGATGCACATGTTTTATATCGACCAGGTGCGTAGACATTGTGAAGCTCTTGTTCACATCATGAACAGCATGTGTTCAGTGGACAGGCTCTAAATTACAGCGGCCGAAGGTGCTGTACGGGGAAACAAAGCCCTGGAACGTGGTGCACAAGGCTTTGAAGCAAAGTGCAACAACGTGAACAGCAAGACAAAGAAAGAACTCTCGTACTCTTTGGTAGTTGCATCTTTTGGTTGGTTAAAAAAATAAGACTTGAATTTGTATCATGTGAAAATGCACTACAAAATTCTTAAAAAAAGAAAAATAGAAAACTCCAACATATTGAAACATCAAAAAATAAAACTCATCTCACTCAACTATCGTACACAAAGACTTCCTTATGCCTTGAGCAGCTTTTGGACGAATGCCGCAGCTTGCGTGCCGTACTTGTTGACATACTGCTGGTGTGCGTTGGCATCGTTGCCATTGCAGCTGGTTTGTTAGCATGGCGTTGGAGAAGCAAAGAGAAAAAAGAGAAAAAAAAGAGAAGAAAAAAAAAGAAAAGAAAATGAAAGAAAAGGAGAAAAAAGAACTAAAAAAATGAAATAAGGACACTAGACATACCAGTACGGATCCGCCGAGTCGCAGTAGGACTGGATTATCGACGGGTCGCCCGGCGAGCACTTGAATCCGCTTGCCCGCGCCGCAAAACCGTGGTTCGTGCAGGTGCAGGTGCCCACGTTGTACGGCAGGCCGGCCGTGTTGTGCGGATCGCCCATGAAAATTGCCGCCTTGACGGCCTTGAGCGCCGCGCCCGTCAGCGTGGCCCCGGCCCGCCGCACACGGCATTGTTCACGATCTGGCCGCCCTGCGAGTAGCCCACCAGCACAATCTTGGTGTCCGGGCAGCGCTGGTTCAGCGCGGTCACAGCCTTGACGACGGCGGCCGTGCCCTGCGTGGCCGAGCTGTCGTAGCTGGCGCCGCCGCAGCTGCTCTGGCCGCCGCAGGCCGGGTAGGTGATGGCCTCGGACGTGGCGCCCGGGTTGGCCCGCACCGACCATGTCGACGAGGCCCTTGGAGGTGCCGTAGCCGGGGACGCGGTGGTCTCGCGGGCGCCAAAGACGTGGACGGGCGGGCAGTCGGCGAGGGGCGAGGCCTGGCCGAGGCCGGCAGCAAGGAGGGCGAGGACGGCGGCGGCGAGCTTCATTGTGGCGTGGCGGCGGCGTTGTGGTTGATGAACTTTGAGCAGAGGGCCGATGTGGAGGACAGCACGAGATAGGGTGAGGTGGGATGCAGTTGAATGAGGTCGAATGGCGATGCTGACTACGATTTATATGGCTTGTTCTGGGGCAGTGGATAGCCGGAAGTCTACGCCACGCAGAGAGAGCTACGTTCTGGCTACTGCATGGCATCAAAACCTGGGACGCAGAAGCCTGTCTGGGCTGTCCGTCATGTGGTAGCAGATGGCCAAGGGTGGAAGGAGAGTGTAAGGAGAAGAGAACCGGACACGTGGAGGCGAGTAGACTGGACCATGCATGGCATGAAAAACGAGAAAAAAAGGCATGACTTGTGAAGCAGATTACATTGTTGTGTAAGGAACAGAGATGAGTTGCGTCTGTTCCTTCTAGAAGGCGAGAGTGAGACGTTGCATGTTAGTGTCAGTGGAGATGTCCAAAATAGGAAGTGGGAGAGAAGACGGCAGCCGGTTTTTCATTTCTTGTCCGCTGCTCTCCAGCTTTCCTCTGCACGACCGGATTGTGCTCGTGACTGTCGATGCATTCCGGTACGATGGCATCTGGTGTGGGCGTAATCTACCGGGTAAAGCTGTGGCCTGCCGTTGATCTGTGGTGATCTCTGGTGATCTCTGGTGATCTATGTATTGGAGGCGGGTATTCTGGGCCTGATGAGACCTTTCGGAACGTGTGGCTCCAGATATGGCAGTCATTAAAATGGGTAAATGAAAGAGGGGAAGCAGCAGCAGGAGATGCGGTTTTCAAGCCGAATGCAATAAAAGACCTCGACCCCTTTTCTCTGGCAAAGGCGGCCAGCACAGACTGAAAGAGAGGTTTTGACGCAGAAGGCTGAAAAATAGAGAGTGCACTCTGGGCTGTAGAAGAGAACCAGTACGACATTAGCCAATGCCGAGCTGGATGCCGACGATAGACAACGTCATCTCAGCCACCGCAAAGGACAAGGGGTATATCTAGAGTGGGGACAGCATTGGTAGTTCTCCTCCGTTGTGATCCTTGAGGAGGCGCTTTTCAAGTCATCGATAGACTTTGTCAGATAGATTCTATCGGAAGAGCACATTTTTTTAACAAGACAAAAAAGACTAAAAGACAAAGAAGGAAAAAGAAAAAAGACAAAAGACAAAAGACAAAAACCATCACAACACATCATGATCAACTTCCACCTCGTGGGCCTCGCCCTGGCCCTCGCCAGCCCCGCGGCGGCCGACTGCTCCCGCGATGCACTGCTTGCCGCGGCCGAGTCGTACATTGCCGTGCAGCAGGCGGGCGCCGTGGCCGGCAGCGACTTTGCCAAGCTGCTGGACCCGGCCGTCGCGTACCGCCAGAACAACAAGGCGTCGGACGCCACGACGGGCATCTGGAGCAAGGCCCTCAAGCTCAACCACAACCGCACCATTCTCGACACGACGCAGTGCGCGTCCTACACGGAGCTGGTGTCGACGGCCGGGCCGTACGTGCTGGGCGTGCAGCTGGCGCCACGCCTCGGCCACGGACGCCGCGTCGCCCATCAACCTCGTCGACGCCATCGTGGCCACCACGGGCGACTGGGCCTTTGACGCCGCCAAGACGCTCTCGTACATTGCCACCGAGGACTGGGGCACGCTGCCCGACAAGGACCGCTCGCCGCGCGCCAAGCTGCAGGCCGCCGCCGACGCCTACCTCGACATGTGGAGCAACAGCACCGCCATCAACGCGGTGCCCTGGGGCACGCCGTGCGCGCGCACCGAAGGGTCGGCGCACGTGACGCCGTCGTGCAAGTCGGGCGCGCCCAGCGGCGGGTCTGCCTCGTCGCGCAACACGGACCGGCGGTACGTGATTGACGAGACGGTCGGGTCGTGCAATGCGTTTTGCGCGTTTGGCGGGCAGATGCCGGACAGCCACGAGTTCCGCCTGGTGGACGGCACGCTGCGGCTGGTGCATACGATTACAGTGTAGGAGTGCTGGGGGAGTGAGTACGAGACAATGAGATTATTCGTGCCCAAAGCGGAGAGTGATGATGAAATGAATGATGCATAAGTTGGCAAGTTTGTTTTGTCGTGAGATCCGACATGACCTGTCCCATTTCACTTGGAGGGATCAAGGAAAAATCCCAAGAAGATTCTCCTTATAAGGTGCCCTATTCTCATCGAGTTTCGTGCTGCACTTCACAGCGTTCTCCTAATGGAATAGTTTCTGCTCTCAGTAAAATAGAGAAATAAAATGACATGAAAAGAAAGCAGCATCGGTTACCACCCAGCCCGCAACAGCCGCTGCCAGGAGTGCTGTGTCGTCCCGTCTTTCTCTCATGCCCACGTCTGTCAGGACCTGTTTCTACATTTGAGATGCCACTCAGGCTGATTTCTGGCGTTAATTTCTTATTAAGGGACGAACACCCGCCCGCCTGAAAAGGTACGAGGTAAAAGGAAAAGGTAAAATAAGAAAGCGACGTCCGAGAATGAGGGGAAAGGCAAGTCGATCCGTGTCCACGGTGTCAGTGTCCTGAACATCTCTAGACGCCTCAGCTCGTCTGCTGAGACAGTATTTATTATGGCCCGGCTGGGTGCTCCTGTCTACGCATCCACCACTGTTTGCTCCCTGTGCCCTTTGTAAAGCAGTCCCCCCCATCTCCACCATGTACTCTCATCTCATTCTTGGTCTCGCCGGCCTCTGTGGCCTCGCTGCTGCCGTAGTCCCGGCCCCCGCTGCCGACGGCCGCTACACAATCGCGGCGGACGGCATCCGTGCCCAGTTCATCCCGTACGGAGCCACGCTGACGAACCTCTGGGTCAAGGACCGCCACGGCAACGAGACGGACGTTGTCCTGGGCTACGACGATGCCGCCTACTACCGTAAGTCTTTGTCCTTGCTTCGGGTCGTTTTGGTTTCTTTCCCATCAGTCTTTAAGAGCCCCTGGCTGCTCCGCAGCTCGCTGACTCGGCACCTTTTGTCAGCCAAGGACCCCGGCCACCCCGTCTACAACTCCGTCCCCGGCCGCTACGTCTCCCGCATCGGCAACGCCACGTACAAGCTCGACAACACGACCTACCACACGGAGAAGAACGACGGCAACAACACGCTGCACAGCGGCACCAACAACTGGTCGTACCGCGTGTGGAACGTGACGGCCGTGGGCAACTCGTCCATTACGTTCTCCATCTACGACAAGGCCGGCTCCGAGCAGGGCATGCCGGCAGTGTGTGGGCCAACGTGACGTACACGCTGACCAAGGCGAGGCTGGGCATCCAGATGTGGGCGTCTGCCGATGCCCGGACGCGTGAGTCCTTTCCCCCAAACGATGATGCGCAGTGCTGGTGCAGGCAGCGCACAGATTTGCTGACGTGGATGCTACGCACCCTGCCCGGGCCAGCGCTGATGCTCACGCACCACACGTACTTTAACCTCGACGCGTTCAAGAACACGGCCTCGCCCAAGGTCTGGGACCACACGCTGTACCTGCCGTACTCGAAGCGGTACCTCGAGGGCGACGACGGCGCCGTGCCCACGGGCCGCATCCTGACGGCCGCGCCAACGCCGTCAACGACTTCGCCTCAGCCGCCAACCTGAGCCTCGGCCACGCGCAGGCAGACCCCAAGTTTGCCGGCAACTGCGGCGGCGGCGGCAAGTGCGAAGGCTACAACGGCTATTTCCTGGTGGACAACCCGCCCGCCGACGCCGTCGTGGCCCGCCTGGCCGCGCCCTTTAGCGGCATCCAGGCCGAGCTGCGCACGAACCAGCCGGGCATCATGCTGTACACGTGCAACTGGATGGACGGCTCCGCGGCGCTCAAGCACACACAGGGGACGGCCAACGTGACCAAGGTCGGGCGCAGCGCGTGCGTCGCCATTGAGGCGCACGACTACCCGGACGCGATTAACCAGTATGTCGTCTTGTCTTGTCTTTGCCTTTCTGCCCGACCAACCATGGAAAGAACTGCCTCTAACGTGACAGCCCCGAGTGGAACCGCACGACGTACGAGATTGCCAACCCCGGCAAGCCCTACTTCTGGAACAGCTCGTGGACCTTTGGGACGTTTTAAGAACGGGGAACAAGAGAAGGAGGGGAGTATCAATGTGGTCTGCTGCATGTCGGATATCGGCCATTGCCGAGGAAGTCGTGTCTATGGTGGTAGTGTTTTTTTTTTTTTTCAAAAAATTAAAAGTAATTTGTCTCCCCTCCCCTCCCCTACAGCAGCTTCTTGATCTCGTCAATCTCCTGGTGCAGCTGCTCTACAATCGTGCCCGCCCCCTCGACACTCCGCACCAGGCCCACACTGGCACCCGCATACGTCGCCGTCCGGCCTCGGGTCCCCATGCGGCCGTCCCGCCTGCTTCACGGCTGCATCATGCCGTTCTTTCAGCGTGTCAAACGCCACGCCGGCCGCGTGGTCGGCCCAGCTTCGGTTCAGCAGCCCCCGCGGCATCCACTGCGCGGGCCACCCAAACGTGCCCCGCAAGTGGTTGTACAGGTGCGTCCGGCCCGTGCTGGCTGCACCGTCCGTCGCCCGCACCACCTCGGCCTGGTACGCCGGGCTGATGCGTGCTTCCGTCGATGCCAGGAAGCGCGTGCCCAGCGCCACGCCCGCCGCACCCAGGCCCAGCGCGGCCACCGCGCCGCGGCCGTCGGCAATGCCGCCTGCACCAATGAGGGGGATGTCTGTTTTTGTAGTTGTGCTTCCTTTGCTTTCTTCTTCTTGGGCCAGCGCGTCCGCCACCTCGGGCAGCAGCGAGATGATGCCAACGCCGTCGCTGGTCCGGCCGTGCCGCCGGCCTCGGCGCCCTGCAGAACCAGTGCATCCGCCGGCGTCGCCGCGTTGGCGGCCGCGACCGCCTCGGCGAGCGTGCCCACCTGCAGCCAGACTTGCGTGCCGGGCGAGGCTGCCCGCAGCTGCGCCGTCCACTCGTCGAGCTGCGGCTGGCCGTCGCGCGGCGCAAACAGCCACACGGCGCAGGGGCGGTGGGCGGCGACGGCGGCGACGCCGCGGGCAGGCTGCCGTTCCACACCTGGAAGCCGATGCCGACGGGAAGCAGTTCATCGAGTTGCTCGCCTACCGCGCGATGGCCTAGCTGCAGCGGCTGGTCAGCGAGGAGGCGCCTGGCCTCTGCCAGGTCCACCTCGCTCGTGGCGGCCGTCTCGCCCGGCCCGATAAACCCGAGTCCGCCGGCACGGGCAATGGCCACGGCCATGGCGGGTCCGGAAAAGACGCGCATGGGCGCGCCCACCACAAGAGGCGTCTTGGTCCAGGGGAAGAGGGCGGCGAGACGGGCGCGGTGCTCGACGGCACGGCGAGCGGCCTGGAGCGCCATGGCGATGGCAGGCGGCACGGCGTTACGGAGGAGAGTCGAGGTGAGGCAGGGCGCGGTGCGTTTGCGAGCGAAGCGCGGACCAACGGCAGAAGAGAAGTGGGGGCCTGCGGTTTTTTTCCTGATCGGGAGATCTTGCTGTTCGCGGCGCTTTCTGGGGCCTGCTTTTGCTATCGTTTACCGTTGATCGTTTACCGTTCTTCGTTATCGCTTCTCTCTTGTATCGTGGGCCGTCGTTTTGTTGGCGACGTCGCGGCTAGTCCAGCGGGGTCCAGCGGGGTCCAGCGGGGTTCAGAGGTTCAGAGGGGTTCAGAGGAGTTCAGAGGGTCTTTTACTTTTAGACACTTCAGCGCGCCTTCCCAGGCTGACAGGCTAGTGGCTCTACTGAACTCCCGCCAGCCATTCAGATGTAATCACTTACACCAGAGTGGGTCTATGACGTTGCAAATTATGGGGCCTCTTCAGGGGTCTGACAGCAGCCAACGAGACGCTGTCGAATGAGACTGACCACTAGGGATGACCCCAATGCGCCCTGAGAACCTACCAAAACCACCGCTATCTATCTCCACGCCTTTCGACAAGTGGAGCCTGGAGATTAGAGCACACTGCACTCTTGTTGTTTTCTCTGTTTTGGGTAGTTCCAAGCGCCAACAATGCCCCAGCCTACACATATCTTACGTTGAGTCATGCTCCCCCTCTCGTCCACCGGTTCTTGGCCCCTGATTAGAAATGGCACGGCGTCTGTTGCCGCAGGAGCCGTGTCGTGTGGGCCCCAGAACCATATCATCTATATTGGGGCGAGAAACCCAGCTGCGTCTTCGCCTGTCCCTCCAGGATATTGTTTTCTTCGCCGCAGACAGACACCCATCTATTCTCGCTCGCTCCCTCATCTCACCCCCGCCCTCACAATGTATCTGCCAAAAGACCACGTCGAGCCCAGCCTCGTCGCCTGAGGCAGCTGATCCGCGACAACCCGCTCGCCAGATGACGACCGCCATTGCCGTCGACGGCTTTCCGCTGCTCCAGAGCTCGCACATTCCCTTTGTGCTCGAGGCCGACGACGAGGCCAGCGAGACCGACCCGGCCGGCTGCTGGCCCACATGGCCAAGCCAACCCGCAAGTCAAGGCCATGCATGCCGCCGGCACCGCTGCCGCCGGCGTCGAAGCCAACTCGCCAGGCGTCTTTGCCCTCGAGGCCGAGGTGCTCGTCACCTTCACGTCCGACGTTTCAACACTACGTCACGCCCCAGTTCTATACCGAAACAAAACCCGCCACCGCCAAGGTCGTGCCCACCTGGAACTACGCCACCGCCCACGTCGCGGCCGCGCCACGCTCTATGTCGGCGGCGGGCCCGTCGGCGGCGCCCGCACGCACCCAGCCACCAACGACTTCCTCGCCTACCAGCTCGACGCGCTGTCTGACTATGGCGAAAGGGCCATTATGGGCTTCGACGCAAAGCCGTGGAAGGTGGCCGACGCGCCACCCCTACCTCGACATTATGCGGCGCAACATTGTGGCCTGCGCATCGACATTGACGTGCTCGAGGGCAAGTTCAAGATGAGCCAGGAGATGCGCGAGGGCGGACCGTGCCGGCGTCATTGGCGGTTCCGCGGTCTGGGCAGCGAGCCGGAACGGCCATGGCAGCGCTGGTGGCCAAAAAGGAGCGGCCGTCAAGGCGGCCAAGGCGGCCAAGGCAAGCAAAGATGCGTCGTCGGTAGCGGAAGAGAAGCCATGAGAGGCGTGTCCGACTCCGCACGAAGATGATTGAAGGCGAAAATCGAACGCAAGAGTGCTACAACAGGTTCCTTCCATCTTGCATTCTCCTCTGTGATTGTATCTCTCGTCTTTTGGTTTCATTTAGAAAGGGGATGGCCTGCACTAAGGAGAACGGAAAATTTGTACGCCTATTGTGTTTGAAATTTTTTTCCTATAAAGTCTGAAATAACTACTACTAGCCCAACAACAGCAGCCCGTTTTGAGTGTTCGTTTCTTTTTTTTTTTTTTTTTTTTTTTTTTAGTTCTGTGGGGAGGGCGAGCGCACTGTTAGAGGGCGTCGGGCAGCTTTGTTCGCTGCTTCCGTCACCAACGCTCAAGCCCTTATTTCACTCCTTTGTAGTCACAGCCAACATTGAACAAGGATCCATACTCAAGCACCACTAGCCAGGCATACTGCTGCTCCGGAAAAGAGAAAAGGGATCGCACCGTACCCCGCCTGCTCTTTGTTTACTTTCAATGTTTGATTCTATTTTCGGTTGCTTGAATTCTGCATGCATCTTTAGCGCAGTTTCCCGTCTTATTTTGGTTCGTAATCTCAATCACACTGCTTGCGCTCCGCTGACGTTTTTCAACAAGAGCAACCTCATTCGGCCATTCTGGCTTTCTCTGGCTTTCTGCTTTCTCGCTCTGGGTATTAGCTTCATCTCCTTGTCCTCGTTTCCGACTACAGACCACTGCAGTTACACCACACTAGGGGCACATATTAAAGATCCCCTTGATGGGTACCGTTTTAATGTGTCAACAGAATTCTCCTCTCTAAACAATGATAGTTTGACAAAAAAATCACAAATGAACAGTGAAAATGGTGGCATTTGCGCACCAAAAAAAAAACCTCTGACCTGGAACTCGTCAAAGTCGAGCGAGAGCCTTTTCCGCTTCGTGCTCAAAAGTAGGAGAAACACCACAAAAATACCCACAGCGATGGCCAATAAACATTCGAGGCACCCGGAAGAGTTTCCCAATAGGGAGGAACAGCCAATGCTTAGAGAGACAGTGGAGTTGCCCATCAGCAAAAGTCCAGGTGTGGCGGTGGAGGCTGGTGTGCGCGGGATCAGCTGCGCAAACCACTGCCCTTTTCATCATCTTTCAAACATGATTCCAGCGGAGAAAATAGTACGGCATAGTCAGAGGGGGAAAAGGAGGAATAAATTTACTTTCAAAACAAAAAGAGAAGGGGACGGGATACCAGACGACGCGCCTCGTCAAAACAACGTTTTCATGGCAACAACCAAAAGCACGCCGTGGAGTTCTGATCCACGGTATCGTTGTAGGTGAGCTCACCGACGTTACAGGCGCATTAGCTACGGCGTAGTGAACTACAACGCAAATGCACTGACAGTCTGCATCAAGTACGGTCAAATAAACCGCCTGTTTTACTTTGTCAGGGGAGAAGCAACAGAATAGTAAAAGGCGAGTAGATGTATATTACTACACGGTCAAGTTGAAAGTATCTAATAAAGGAGCGACAACAAAGAAAATAGACACACCCAAAGCTCCCACCTTCTGCAGCTTTCAAGCCCCTTTCCCTTGCTGCATCATCGCTTTCCCCTTCCCCTCTAATGGACTACCAGCCGGACACCTGATCACGCGACATTGGCAATGCCAAAGTCACTCGCATTCAACCGTTCAAATCTTGCTCGAGCCGCCGTTGTCCTCCTTGCTGGCCTCGATGCCTTGCTGGCCTCGATGGCCTTGACGGCCTTGACGGCCTTGATGGCCTTGACAGCCTTGGCGGTGGCCATCTTCTTGTCCGTCACAGTGTCCGCGCCGTCATTGCCGATATCAGCCTTGACATTGCCACCGGTCATGAATTTTTGGAAGATAGGGCAATCCATTTTATGGCAAGGTTCCCATTCATTTAGCTCCTGAGTTGACCACTTGCCGTTGGCGGAAGTTCGCCGTATACGTGTAGCCTCGGACACACCTATGTTATTAGTTATTTGGAGGAGGGCAAACAGGATTTCAGTTGATGACCAAAGACGTAACAATGACTTGCGCTGTTGCTCGACGCGGACACTTGTAGTGTTTAAAGTGCGTTCAGCCTTGGCGGTGCCGATGCTGAAGTAGCAGTGGTGGAAGAATGGAGAATGAAGCAAGAATGGAAGTGGCAGTGAAAAGGCAAAGAGTCTTCTCTGGTGTAGAAAAGTACGAAGAGGAAGAAGTTTGATGTTGGGTGGACAGGAAGGAGAAAGCAAAATGAAAAGTGCGTGGATGCGGTCGTGCTTATATCTGTCACGTCTCGCCTCGCTGAAGTAGGCTCTTTTGCAGGATATTCTAATTCTGTCCCGTCTTCTACCAGATACAGTAATGCTCCGCCAGGGCAGTTCTGCAACACATCCTCGCACACATGCCATCGCTGGCTGGCTATTTTGTCATATATCACGGAATGTGAGCCTGTGTACATGTTCGTATTCATGTTTGCCCCATTCTGCCCTAGTCTGGATGACCAGGAGCGCTCAAGCTTGCTTCCACTATGGAAGCGTGGACTCATATTCAGTGGCAAGCTTGGAACAGAATAGAAACATGCTGGGGCCTGCTTGGGCCACACATGCTTCCAATTCTTCCTGACCTCCTTGGCACATTCGGATGTTTGTGGTCTAGACCGGTGGTGGTGATCCCGGCGCTATTGGCCTCAGTGTTGGATGTCATAACTGACGGGCAGGTCCTCTGCAGGACTTGCTCAACATAATGGAGATTCGGCAATTGGAAAGGAGAGCCATCTCACCGACTTTTAAAGTGGCACCGCAATGGCATATTCTAATCTTCCTCTGGCATGTGTCTCTGCTATGTACGCTGTACGTGGACGTGATCCCAACCCGGAGCAAGCGAGCAGAAGGGCAGATTTTCTTCCCTCTCCCCCCTCTTCCACCCTCTATTTTCTCCTTCCATGCCTTCCCCCTTGGCTGTTCCGGGATTTTCCTTTTGTTGGGCTGTCTTGATTTGATGATCCAGCCTGTGCACTAAATTACATATCCACCCTTACTTTCGCTTGTCTCTTCTTCCCATAACTTACCTGCCACTTACGGAGAGCTGAGACGAAATGGATGAGCAGGGGGAAAGGGCGGTGAAAAGGCAGGGTAACAGAAGATATGAATCCTGCAGAAACAGCCACACGGTGCAGGTTCACTGCGTTGCGTTTCCTATGCCGATTTTTCTCTGAAAAGCCGATACAATCACCAATATTCATGAAGTGCCCACTTTTTTTCTTTGTCCTGTTTCCCTTCCGCCAGGCCCACACTATCAACTAGCGTGTTGTGGCGTCTGGCAGCTACATGGAAATCAAATCAAAACATCTTTTTCACTTGATGCCCAAACCAGCTGCTTCTGCGTTATGGCAGGGCTGGCCATGAGCTGGCCATGGGTTGGTCATGAAACTGGTCATGGACCGGTTATGGGTTGGTTGGCTATGGATTTTTATAATTTTTTTTTTGCTGCGCGATTAGAATGTTTTTCATTTTCATGTCCAAGCTTTCGTCAATTTGCGCCTTCATACTTGCCTCGCGTCTTTTTTCTGTTTTCAGTCGTTCAGCGTACGACTTTTTTTAAAAAAAAAAAGAAAAAAGAATGCCAGGTTCTCTGTTTCAAAAAAGAAAAACCCGGCTCTGGAACCATGGTTCTCTTTGGTAAAGCTGCGTGAAGTGGCGTCTTCAGCTACACGCAAATTAATTTAAGGCTTTTTTTCACTTCATGAAATGGACCATACCAACTGCTTTTTGTGATATGGACGCAGAGGTTCTACGGTTTATTGCGCGCCAGAGGACTGCCGGTGTTCACATGTTCTCATGTTTTCCTGTTTTCGTCAAATTACCCCTGTTTTCCTGCCCCCATCCTTGCCCAGGCAAGCATTTTCCGTTTTCAGTCATCCAGGTCGGCCTTTTTTTTTCAAAAAAAAAAATAGAAACAAAGAACACCCATCCTTTTCTACTTCATGAGAGAAAGACACTGGCCCCAGAGGCAAGCGCCCTTGGTGAACCTACTTCTACTTATTCCCCTCTCTTCCACATCTTTTGCGTTCCTGTCAACCTTTACAGTTTTTTTTTCTGTTTTCTTTCTACGCCCTTTTCCATTTCTCTTCAAGACCCTACTGTTAGTACAATCACTTTTTTTCATTGCTTCCCGCCGTTCTTCCCGTCTTTCTGCCATCGGCCGGCAACAGCATGCCTCCCATCACGCGAGCATCTAGCAAGATGAAAGGTTTGTTCTACCAAGACATGAACTGCATCTTCACGTCGCGTCGCGGCCGCCATATACACAGGAGAAAGTGGTCAACAGCTAAACCGGCCTTGTTTTCTAGCAAATGAGCAGGCAGACGATGTCCAGGCAGACGATGTCCTGACAGACGCTGTCCAGCCTGACCAGGCCATGGAAGACTGTGGCTTCCACGGAGAATGTCCCAAGTCTCCTGTCAAGAACAGCGTCACTGCGACTGACGTCGACGAGAGCGGCAGCCACGCGGGTGTCGGATGATCCCAAACGCAACTTCAGTGACAAACGTTGACGCAGCCGACACCGAACCCACTTTCAACCCAAACCACATTAGATGGTTTAGGCGTACATCGAAATTGAGCAGAAGATCATGAAGGAGTCGGGCAATCCAGCCACGGAATTTGTGCGCACTGGCTGGACGACGTTCACGCGACGGCTCGTGTGTGTACTCACTACTGGCACAACGGTGCCTTATTCCGCTGCTTAACAACGGCCAGCCCTGCCTTGGCCGTGGTGCAGTCGACCCGGCCACGGTCGGCATACCGTACGATCCAGATACCAACGCGGCAGACGCCCTCCGCATGTCCTGGTGGCCCTTCCCCACGGTCAGCTGTACAAAGATGCTGTGTACATCAAGAACTTTTGCACTGTCGACAGTCAGATTGACAGTAGGGATAAAAATGGCGTGCCGGTCGGTGAGCTTTTTGGCGGGCGCTGGGTTACCGGAAGTGCGTGCGCTGGGAGCTTTTGAGCCGCAAGCACCCGCATCCCAACTTTTGGTATGCGCTACCTTGGCTGCCGTGTGATCGAGGTGCGGGGGATACCGCCACAGAAGACGTCCCTGGCACGCCGGCCAGAAACGCAAGACGTGTGCAAAAGCGCATCACGGCATCGTACTCGAAGAAGGCTCCTAGTCTCGAGCATATGGTCCGACTACGACCGCCGACGAGTCCCGCTTTCGCGCTTGTTGCAGATGAACACCGACCTCTTTTCTCAACGCGCGCTCGAGACCGTTGTACACTACCTGCACTCGGTCGGTCTCGCCCACAACGACCTCAAGCCCAGCAATGTCATGTCGCGTGCGTACTGGCCAGCCGTGTCATCGAATTGACGGCCGCCGCGTGCTCATCGACCTTGAGTCGTGTGTGCCCTCTGGGCACAAAGATGGAGGTGGGCGGAACGCGGGACTGGTGCGAGAAGATTCGAGAAGAGGACAAGCATTCTCGTGCGTCGAGAACGACCTCTATGCTCTGCGGCCATGTTTGCGGGATGGCAGCATAGGCGAAAAGGACGCTGCTGCTCAAGTACTTTCGTTACCACTAAAGATGGAAAGAGGTGCCGCGGGTCAGACGTGTGAGGTTGCGTGGTTATTTTCCCTTTCCCCTTTCCCCTTTCGCCTTTCCTTTTTCTGGCTTATTATGTTCACTTTCCTTTTCGGATGTAGAATCTGTTCTTGCCCTTGCACTTCTTCTCCTTTTACCTTTGTTCACTCTTTTTTTCCTTTTACCTTTGTTCACTTTCCTTCTTTCCTTTTACCTTTGTCACTCTTTTTTTCCTTTCCTTTTCTTCCCTCTCCTCCCCTATTGTCCTTCTTTCCTTCTTGTCTTTCCATTTTGTCTACTTTTACCTTTCTTTCGATTAAATCCTTCCCAAGGCTTTTACGTGCATGGTCTTTCCACCTCAGCCTACACATGGTCCCCAACACGTCCCCAAGCCTCGAACCATAGATAGCTGCTGTTGCGTACAACACCTTTTTAGCTATTACATTATTGCATTCAATTTAATGCTGTTTGCATCTTCCTCATTCGACCTCTGCCGTTTCTGATCCCTCACTCAATATCCTGGCCGCCTTTGGCTAGGTTATGCTTGCTGCTGCTTTCAGCGCATTTATCTGTAGAGCTGAGAACCATTCAGTGGCGGATTCGGTGACGAATACGTGGCGTGGACAAGGTATCTTAAGATGGGTTTTTTCTTTTGGTTGAGAAAAGGCTGTATTTTTTCCGCATGCGGCGTTGTAAAAGACTCACAGGGCGCCCTTGGGGTCGTAAGGAGCGGTAAACAAAGAGCCAATACTTCTCCCTTTGTTTCGTGTCTGTTTTTGTATCGAAACTTTGACTACTCATTCTTTCTCAGCCGCAGAGATTTATTTGCGAGAAATAGAAAACGGCGTTGTCATGTGTGCTTCCATTACAATGATTCGAACGCATTTGCAACGCTTTACTTTGATTTAAGCTGTAATACATATTTTGTAGAAAAAAGAGCACAGAATTCATTTCTTTTTATTTTATTTTATATTTTCCTTTTCTAAAATTTACGACAGCCGTAATAGATTATTCTTGCGCGTCCGCAACGGGAAAAATTAAAAAAAAAAATAAAAAAACACACAAAAGACACAAAAACCAAACAAAGCAAAATGGCAAAAATTCTCCAGGGGGCGAATCGAACGCCCGACTCTCGGATATATTGGGTGACAATTACAGTCCGATGCCATAAACCAACTAGACCACCCGGAGTCATTCTTGGTGGAGCTTTGAACTAGTTCCCCTTAAGTAGGCAGGCTGCCCCAATCAACGCCAAAACAACCTCGTCCCATTTTTTTCACTGGAATCTTAATTGTATTTGTTTGATGTCTTTCTCTTCTCTTCTCCATCCAGAACAAACAACCAGTCCAAAATCAATAATACTTTGTTTTTCAACCTTATTTCAATTAAAGTAGCTACGGCCTAAATAGTTTCTTGGATCCACTGCTTTGTCGAAGCTTATGAGTAACCCTTCTTCTCCCACTCAACGGCGGGATGATTGTCAACTTAAGTAGAAAGTCTCTTTCATTGTATCTTGCGACAGTTGCATCTTGCTGAACGGACATGATAGCCACGCTGGACGAGGCTGTAAACTGGCCACGTGCGACGTTGTTGTTGTTGACACCGCCTTGGTCGCTTTTCGGGGTGCCCAGAGCCACGGCCACGTGTTTGCCTAAACTGCAAGTCGTGCACGGTGTCTGCCGGCTACGAAATCTTGGCGCAGTCTAGCATTGTGGGTTGTTTGTGGCTGAGCGTAACTCTACAGAATAATCAATGTCGGTGCAGGATTAATCAAGAAAGATGAAGGATGAAAGATGAAAGACGCCTTTACATATACACGGCAATGAAATGACGTTCAACGTCTTTTGTTTCCGTGAGATCTGGTGGCGCATCGCAATTCATGATTTCATCGATGGGTGGCATCATCGATACCGATCTCTGTGTAGGTGACAGGGCTTGCCAGCGCGGGATACAACGCTATCACCGTTTAAAGCCCTGCTGTAGGCCGCCATTAGCAGGAATTGTGGATGCTGTGGTGGCATGGAAGCTAGTGACGGGAAGGGGCTCAGGGGTTATCGCGCCTGTACTTTTTACGGCTCTGGCGCTGCAGCCCCCTAATACCCACTGTCCGTTCCAGGCCCAGGCGGTCGCTTTTGCGGGCTTTTATTGGGTGCCCTCGCCAATAAACACTGTTCTTTTGGGCGTAAGGTTGCTGTGCCAGCTAGCAGCGTAGGAGAAACAAAACAGCCCCCTGGAGAGGAGCCTGGAGCTGACATTTATGCCACAACAAAATTCCGGGGTAGATAGGAATGGGTTTTTGCACAGCACGATAGCATCTCAACAAACGGGCCTTTCAATCTGCATTTTTGACGCTGTCGCTATACATGTGGTTTCACAGTGAGGTGCAAGCCCCCGGGCGACAGATTTCGTGGGATATGTTGCTGTCGCTGAACAAGCAGTTTGGGCTTGAGCTGTTCGGCCTTCATCCTTGAACCCCTTGCCTCGATTTTTGCATGTATCAATTGTGCTGCTACGTCGAAATGAAAGGTGGAAACGAGACCAGGCAACTCCCCCAGACCTGCGCGGCTGAGTTCTCCCCTGTCCAATGTGGTCTTTTCTCTAGGGCTCAGAGGGATGTATGCAATAATATTGCAAAATTCGCCACCCCTCCTGTTTTCTTTCCATTTCCTCTCTGTTATCATGATTGCTGTTTTAAATTTCATCTAGGCAACAATAAACGCAATAAGGAATTATAACTGACGAAGCACATCGTCATCTTTGTTCATGGCCCAGGGTCTGACCCGGACGACATGACAGGCGTAGCGAAAAGCATCTCCTTCTTTCTCTCGATCCACTGTCAACTGGATCCGAGACATCCTCCCCGGCGACATTCCAAAAGACCTCCAGCTGAATCTTTGTCTGTTCTTCTTCAACTACAAGCCCTACTAGATGCAGGGTGCGGCCAACAAGGGACTCGAGCTGGTTTGCCGCAGACTTGGCTCGACTGTACTGACGCAGGCATTCGCTCAACTAAAAGTGCGCGTACTGCTGGCGGAGAATGGGCAGGGCACACACTCTTTTGTAGCTACCACGTCGATGCTGACGTCTGCTTCCACTAAAAAAAAAAAAGGAGCAGCGCGGAGGCTATGTGTTTGTGGGACACTGCTACGGCGTGCTGGTGATTAAACAGGTAAAGAGCTGCTCGGTATACGATTACGACATCAAAAGAGACAACAATATATATGGGTTGTTTTTACTGTCCAGAAATCCCACAGGAACTTCTCGGCCCGCACCCAGTCAGGATACAGCCGTATCTTGCAGCACACAAAAGGCGTCCTCTTCCTGGGCACAACGTACCGCGGGGTTGCGTTTGGTTTTTTTTTTTTTTTTTTTTTTTTTTTTTTTGGCTGCATGGCTGCTGACGCAGGCTCTGAGGCCACGGGACTCGTAAGGCCGAGTACGACTCGCCGGTGCTGCTGGACCTGCAAAGGGACTTTGATGATGTCACCGCCGCGACTGGTGCCTTGTTAACTTTTATGGGCTGCGGGAGTAGGCGAAGCCGTAAGGAAACAGAAACGTTGGCAGGGACTGACGCCCAACTGTTGCTCATGGACGAGGAGCTTGAGACTCTGGGACGGAGATGCGCTAGATAAAGGCCACCTAGAGCTTGAGAAGGAGATGTATGCGAAAGATGGCGAGAAAAAAGCCCTCCAGGAGTGACATCAGATGATGAGTATAACAAATGCAGAAGCTGACCACAAAAAGGCCAGAGAAGAGAAGGGAATGGAAAAGGGGAGAAAGGTTGAAAAAGAAGATCTATATTTACGTGCGGTCGTCAAGGCCACAATAGGTTTTTAATAAAATATAATTTCACTTCTGTTCAACTGAAAATAAAAACCCTCAAAGTTCCAGTAAAGCCTGCTTTTCGGTGTGTTTCCTCAGGTGCGTCGGTGCGCCTCCAACGGTCCCCGCCATCAAACTGGAAGAATTGATAATACGAAAGAAAATGAAGAATAAAGAGACTCTTCACAAAGAAGGACAGCGAGAACAAAAAACCAGAACTACATTGAGCAAGTCTGAATGTCACAAAATTTTGATTCAGGCCATCATATCTATGCACGCCAGGTGCATTTAACTTATGAGAGACGCAATGGCCATGTCGGCGATGAGATAAGAGCACATGCAGCGGTAGCAGTTCGGATAAAACGTGTGTCGAGTCAAGATACGGCAACAAGAAGAGCCGCCTCTACCCTTTGAAGATACGATATGTTGCTTTATCTCATCTGGTTTTTCATTTTTGGTTTGTGGGTTTGTGCCCGTCTTCACCCCCCCCTCACCCCCCTTCCCCTCCAGGCTGAAAATTTTGAGTTTGTAGTCGTTGGAATGTAAAGCAGTGACGTCTATATCAATGAACTGTAGGAAAAAAAGGACGGGTAGTAATTGGGACGCCGGCCCCGGGGCCGATAAGAACCTTGCATGGTCTTCTGTTCATAGAGATAGCTATTGTGAGTCTGGGTGAACCTCCTTGAACCGTTTGATAGCATCCGGTTTGTATGCCACCATCAATATGCAAGCCCTCGGGATTTTATTGTAATTTCCCTGGCTGCATCGGCATAAATTTCCGAGTGGTTTGTTTCCAGCGCCAAGCCCATGGTTTGCGGTGTGAATGCATCCCATCCCATTGTACGTCGTACGCGCGTGAGCGTTTGCTTTCGCTTGTTCAGTGCAGCCCGCAGCGTTGCACCCATGCAACCCCCGAACAAGATATGAGAAGGGCGCAAACGCACAGGGAGAAACAACGCCACAAAAATGAGAAAGGCTAGAGCCAGAGACCAGGATATATTATCTCGGAAAACAAGACCGTCGTTTTTGCGAATGGCTCTTCGCTTCCAACCTTAGTTCATTGGCCAAACAGAAATAGCTTATCTCGTCCAGGGAAGAGGAAAGGAGGATTACACTGGCAGACGTATCAAGGAGCAAGAAAGTGCTTATTTTGTATTGCTCTGCAGGATACCGCGCCACAACTATTTTGGTCGTGCGTTCATGCTTGCTCATCTTGGCCTTGCCCGCAGTTTGACAGGGATTAAAACACAAAAAACACAAATAGCAGCCAGGTTTCTGTCGTCCCAAACCAAGATCGGGTTAGTCTCGCCCTACCACCCTACAGTCCCGTAGTCAATTCGCGGGTGATGCTATCTGCTGGCTCCACCGGTGTGAAGCGCCTCCGAAAGTGGAAAAGAATAAGCTATCATGGCGTGTACTTGAGTCCCAAAACAGCATCGTGGCGTTTAAGAGTACATGCGCTCAATGACAAGCAAAGCATCTTATCTCGTCTCCTGTGTGTCGTGCCTCTGAATACGATAGTCTCAGTTGCATCTCAACACAAAATGGCATGCGCAATACGCCCGTCTTGCTCCCTCCTCGCCTTCGGACCTGCCTCCGTCAAGGCAGAACGCGCGGCAGCGAAACAAGGTTAGCGACGGCTTTAGATTCATGGAGATTATGGCGCCCTCTCCCCGAGATAGGCCATTGTACTTTGTGTATGGGGGCTTTCGTGTTTTTGTGCTATCTGTCTATCTCTGGCTTCGATGCTGGCCCCGGTCCTTATCTGGGCCTCGTCCTATTTGCTCCTTTGGTCTCTCCACGTTGTTGCATTGCAGAGTTGCATGTCGCGCGACGTCCCATGACCCGCTGCCCGGCGACGCGGGCTGTCTGTGCGTCCGCAATCCTCGTCCTTTTTTTTTATTCTGTGCTTGATTTTCCTAGTCTGTTATTGGCCCGTCTCGAATATATTGCTTGTCCCCCTTGCGTGTTTGCTTTTAGGGAACGTGCACTGGTAGCAGTTCACCTGGAATGGGGAAGGGGGGGGAACGAAGAGACGATGCCATGATTAGCAACAGCAAATGCATAAATAGGGAATGGCCTCGCTGCTATTTATCCATATCAGAATAAAGAGACACTAACACACCCGTCCACCCTTTTCACTTGTTCTATTTGACATCCCTCCCATCCCCTCAGCATGGAGGACAGCATTGTTGCTGCCACGGCCCCGGGCCCGAAGACGGCCAGTGACCCGGAAAAGGTCGACGAAAAGAAGAGGCCCACCATTGCCAACGACGACGATGCCATTGAGGTGGCGTCCATCACGGCCAACGAGATCATCGAGGATGCCGCCAAGGCCTATGTGCCCGCCGACGACGACGTGGTCATTGACCCGCGCCTGATCGACTACCCCATTGAGCTGGTGGCCAAGACGGTCGACCTGCACAACGACTTTGACGAGCCCATCCTGACGTTCCGCTTTTGGGTGCTCACGACGTTCTGGGTGGTTGTCGGCTGTGCCATCTCGACGCTGTACTACTTCAAGCCATACTACCAGGACCTGGGCAGCTTCACGGTGCAGCTGCTGTCGTGGGGCATGGGCGATGCCATGGCGCGGTACCTCCCGACGCGCAAGTGGTCCCTCTTTGGGTGGCAGTTTACCATGAACCCGGGCCCGTGGAATGCCAAGGAGCACGCTCTGATTGTCGTGGCCTACTGGGGAAGTGTAAGTTGTCTCCATGTCCACGTGACGTGATACAAACCGGAACATGTAGAGAGGAAAAAAAAAACGAGAATAAAAAGAAACTGACAAGTCAGTGCTACACGGCCTACGGGCTGGGCCCTCTGTCGGCCCTCGAGCTCTACTACGACCGCAAGATCAACCCGGGCTGGGGCATTGCTTTCCTGCTGACGTCGCAGATGCTCGGCTACGGCTTCGTCGGCCTGTTCCGGGACATCCTGGTGCGCCCGCCCAAGATCTTCTACCCGGGCGTGCTGCCCAACGTGCAGCTCTTCAATGCCATGCACAAGAACCCGTCGGTGACGAGCAAGTCCATCAAGTTCTTTGCCATTGTTGGCACGGCCACGTTCTGCTACCAGTGGCTGCCGAGCTTCCTGTTCCCCATGCTGTCGTCGCTGCCGCTGCTGTGCTACATGACCCACGGCCAGTGGAAGGGCTTCCTCGCCGGCTCGGGATACTACGGCTTCGGTTTAGCATGCCTTTCGCTTGACTGGAACTTTGTCAGCTTCTTTTCGCCGCTCTACATTCCCCTCTGGAGTAATGCGTCGCAGATCGGGGGCGCTCTGATCGCGTGCTGGCTCATCTACCCCATCTTGTACTTTGCCAACGTCCTGGGTGCGCAGACGTACCCGCCCATGAGCTCCGACACGTTTGACACGACGGGCAACTCGTACAACGTGTCGGCCGTGCTGACGCCGCAGTACACGCTCAACCAGACGGCACTGGACGCGTACTCGCAGCCGCGCTGGAGCACGTCGTACGCCATGAACTTTTTCTTTGGCTTTGCGTGCTCCACGGGCGCCGTGCTGTACTCGATCCTCTTTTACGGCAAGGACTCGTCGAGGCTGTCATCAACGCCTGGAAGAACCGCCGGTCCGACTACGACGACCCGTACCTCAAGCTCATGAGCCGCACGGAGCGCGTGCCGCACTGGTGGTATCTCGTGATCCTGGTGCTGTGCATGGCGCTGTCGATTGGCTGCCTCTACGGCGCGGACCTTGGCCTGCCGGTGGGTTTCCTTTTCCTTGTCCCCTCTTTTGTTGTTGATGCACTCTTCATTGCCGTCTTCTCCTCTTCTACATTTTCTGTGAGAGAGAGTGAGAGGGAACATTGACACGTGACCATATGGCGCCATATTTTCCCCAGACTAACATTACATTCAGTGGTGGGGCTTCCTCGTGATCTGTGTCATCTCCATCGTGTGCACGTTCCCCAACGGCATCCTGTACGGCATCGCCGGCATGCAGGTGGGTATGTCGTACCTGGCCGAGATCCTGTCGGGCGCCATGTTCGCGGGCAACCCCAGCGCCGTGCTGGCGTGCATTGTCTACTCGAGCCAGCTGCTGGTCCAGAACATCAACCTGACGTCGGATTACAAGTTTGGCTTCTACATGAAGATCCCCGAGAAGCACATGTTTGTGGCCCAGATCTACGGCACGCTGCTGGGGCCCTTTATCAACTACGGCGTGATGCGCCTCGTGCTCGACCACATTGACAAGGACGTCCTGCTGGGCAACGTCGCGTCCAATGCCTGGGACGCCCTGCAGACGCGCAACTACTACTCGCTGTCGGTCATCTGGGGCATCATCGGGCCCAAGTTCATCTTTTCCGACGGCTCCGAGTACAACTGGATCTACTATGCGTTTCTCATCGGCCCGGCGCTCGTGGGGCTGGTGTATCTGGTGCACTGCTTCAAGCCGCACTGGCAGCTGGAGACGCGCTGCAACCCCGTCGTCATCCTCTACGGCGCCACGCTGTTCCCCGTGTACCAGACGACCAACCTGATGACATCAGGCCTGCTGGCCATGTTCTTCATGGGCTACATGCTGCGCTACCACCCGGCGTGGTTCCGCAAGTACAACTACCTGCTGGGCATCGGCCTCGACAGCGGCACGCAGATCTGCTCGACGGTCATCATGTTTGCCATTAACCTGACCAACACGGCCATGCCCTTTTGGTGGGGCAACAATGTGAGTGGTGTTGGTGTTGCAGCGTTGCGTGCTTTGGATGTTTTTGCCTTCTTTTTTCTTTTCGACAAGAGAGACGTGCTGACTGGACGTGTGACTTTCTAGGCCGATGCCATTGACCGCTGCTTCCCACCGTCCACCCTTCCCATCAATGCGCTGAACGACTAGGGACCTCTTCCGGGCGAGAAGGGAGACGGGCTATTGAAAAGTCGTGGGCGAGATTGACACTGGGGTTTGTCACACATAAACGTGTTGTTATCTTTACGAGAAGTGGGACAGTTATGTAATTCCCAATTAGCGTGGCTTTGATACCTGGCGATACTGTAGTGGTTGTATTTTATATGGCAATTTATATACAGAGTACAGCCCATGAAATCGTTTTCGACACATTGCTACTTGTCATCTCTGTCACGCCCCACTGCCTCCTACCGAAAGACCATGACACGCGCCTCGACGCTCATGCGCGGCTCGTTGTCCACGCCCTCGAGCGCCGGCGAGCAGTGCGCACAGCCGCCGTCAATCGACGGGTCTGCCTCGGCCGCGGTGTCGGCAAACTTGAGGATCAGCACGTCGTCGGGCGTCTGGTTGGGCTTGCAGTACCAGCGCTGGCCCGAGTCCTTGGCGGCGGGCCTCTGCGTGTACAGCTCCAGCATGTACTCGCCGCTCTCGACGACGTTGTACTCGATGGGCGCGAGGCTCGCCACGTACGTGGAGTAGCCGGTGGAAAAGGTTGGGGTACATTAGCACGACTCGGCCGATGACGTCCGCGTCTCCCCAGACACGCTAATTTTGCATCTCGAGATAAAAAAAATACGGAACGAGGGGTGGGGAGGAGTTCTTATATATGCCCCATTTTTGGACTCGAGACCAGAAAGTGGCCTGGTCGTCGTGAGGAGGCTCCATGGATTGTAAAACGACCATCTCGGGATGGTTGTGAGAACCTCGGCGAGCGACTATTACATAAGCGCGGTTGGCAAAGACCCTAGCGGCCTACGGCAGGGCTAAATAGGCGTTGGCGCTTGCAACGCGGTGATCACGTGACCACCTACCACCCGCTATTAACGCCCCTTATTTGGACTCAACAGGCCCGCGTCCTGGTTTCCGTTTTATCTACCTTTGTCATGGTCACCCACAATGTCACTCTTTGCGATTCACGTTTAGAATTGGCTTTTATGAAAACCTAGCCCGTTGACTTATTTTCATTGAAAATGGCCGCCAGCCGACCTCCGGCGTCTTTGGCGGTGGTTGAGCTACCCTTACAGCTACGCACCCTCCGGGGAACAACTGAGTATGTAATATGTAATATAATAAGAAGACAGAGAAGCCGGCGGTCGTGATATGAAAGTCCTGCAAAAGGAGAACCTCTGCTCAATGGACACCCGCCAATCTCACGCCTTGGTGCTGGCATCCGCGTCGTGCAGATTCACGCGGCGCTTGGTCTGCTGCGACAACACCTCCCCGAAGCGGCCGCGGCACAGGTTGGCCATGTTCTCCTTGATGCCGGCCCAGTTCTCCGCGCACAATGCTCATGGTCGGCCGCTCAAAGACTTCGTCAATCTCCTCGAGCGTCTTGTCCTTGGTCTCGGGCATGAAGAGCAGCTGGTAGATCTCGCAAAGACGGCAATGCCGCGTAGAAGCCGAGCACGAGGCCCGTCCTGCCCATGGCGTCCTGCATGGCCGAGAAGTTGTAGGTGACGACAAAGGACATGAGGAAGAGCATGGCGTCGGATGTGGTCATGCCGTAGCTGCGCAGGTAGGTCGGGTAGACCTCGGAAGGCACGACCCACGTCAGACACGCGTACGAGCCGAAAAAGGCCATGTACAGGATGAGGCCCGTAAAGTACAGGCCCTCGACGGCGACGAGCTGCGTGTCGAGCGAGAGCTGGTAGCTGACGCCGATGAGCACGAGGCCCAGGAAGAAGCCGGGCAGCGTGATGATGGCCCAGAACCGCCGGCCAAACGTCTCCATGAGGAAAATCGCCGGGATCGTGCCCAGCAGCAGCGCTCCGCCGCCGACGAGCGACATGTAGTTGGCCTTTTCAGCCGTGAAGCCGATCTGGTTGAGCAACACCGACATATAGTACATTATTGCGTTCACGCCTGTAAGTTGTCCGAGCAGGATCATCATGTTGGCGTAGACGAGGGCGCGGCGGGCGCGCGCGTCGGTGAAGAAATCCATCCAGGGGAAGCGCTTGTGCTTGGCGCCCCTCGGCGAACGGTCGCCGCCGTTCTCCTCCTCGCGCACGCTGGCCGTCATGACAAAGAACTCCTCGCGGGACTCGGCCGACTCGATGCCGCGGATGCGCTTCCAGACCTTGTAGGCCTCGAGCATCTGGCCCTTGTGCACGAGATAGCGCGGGCTCTCAGGGAGGAACAGCATGCCGAAAAACATGACGGTGGAAAACACGAGCGACGAGCCGAGAATGTAGCGCCAGTTGCCGGGCACGCGCAGGAAAATGGCCGCCACCGCGTAGCCCAGGACCTCGCCGAGCGCAATGTTGAACTGGTACAGCGAGACCAGGTTGCCGCGCAGGCGGCGCTCGACCGTCTCGGCCACGTAGATGGGCACTGTGCCGCCCTCGAGGCGACGCCACGCCGAGGATGACGCGCGCCGCCACAATCATGCCGAAGCTGACGGAGCCGGCCTCGAGCGCCGCGCCAATCGTGTAGAGGATCACCGACAGGATAATGGCCTTTTTGCGGCCCAGGTACTCGTTGGCCGGCGACAGCAGCAGCGCGCCGCCGACGGCGCCAAGAGGCATGCCCGAGTTGACCAGGCTGTTCTGGCGCGTGTCGAGGCCCAGGTCCGTCGGAAGGTACAGGTTGGCGCCCGAGATGGTGCTCTGGTCGAGGCCCGACAGCAGGCCACCCATGCTGGCAAAGGCCACAAGCAGCCACGTAAAGTTGCGCGGGTTCTTGAACTGCACGTGGAAAGAAGCCCGTCTCCAGGCCGCCCGACTCCTCGAGCAGCTGCTCCATCTCGTCGATGAGCTCGTCGACCTGTTGGCCACCGCCGCGGACGACCTCGAGGGCCTCGGCCCGCGTCTTCTCGTGCTCATCGTGGCGGCTGGGGGGTTGGGGGGTGGAAGAAGATGAAGAAAGAGGAGAAGAGGAGAAGAGGGAGAAGAAAAAGGGGTGGAAAGGCTGCGATCGCCAAGCTTGAGGAACTGTCTGTCTCGGTTGAAAATGCGAGCAGCGTGTCTCTCTTTATAAAACTGTGTCACGGGCATCGCTCGGCCCTCTCCACATTCTCTTTCATCTCCCCTCCATCGCCACTCCTCGTGTCTCCGTCCTCCACACTCCGCACCCCAAGCTGCAAAGTACCGGACCGCTAAACACTCGCATCATGTGATCTTCAGTAGGAGAATGCGAGTGTGGAGCGTTTCGCAGACGTCCAGACGGAGGTACAAAGGTACATGTACAGAGGAGGAAGAGATCGCGCACATTGACGTTCCTTGTTTTACTCGGGCGACGCTTTCCCCCTTGGCCCCTGTGTGGCTGATGCCGGAGTTTACCCAGATTGGTACAAAAGAGGCATAGATTTCCGAATGCAGGTTACGCCTGTTTCCAGTCCCTTCGTGCCGCTGCAATGGACAGCAGGGACGCCATGAGACGAGGCTTTTTCGGGCGTCCAAGTATGTGCACTGTTACACAAAGAGCACGTCCTCCAGCCGCAAAAGAAGGGCCGAGTTGGAGTAGAAAAAGGGCTGTTAGGAAAGTCATAAGAGAAATGGCCGTTTCGATATATTTGCCCTGTTCCTACCCGCTTTTGATAAACGATTGCGCTAGACTCGCATACGCAACTAACTGCCCGAAGGAGAATATGCTAGGAAAAAGCAGACAAGGTAGTAAGGTATTACACCGTGCTGGCAGGTATTCAAGCAATCCGAGAAATCCTAGCTGCATCCTCCAGTGCGCCAGATCTAGCGATCCCGGCTCGCGCCTCAACACGGCGTTGTCCGCGACACTCCATACTGCCATACATGTGTGCATACATACATATTTTCGCTGTTCACGTCGCCAATGTGCCGTGTACCGTGCAGGAATGACATGCGACTCGTTGCTCTCACCGGGGGAATATGACAGCGAGGAGAGTGTGCATAGCGCTAATCCAAAAAGTGCTGGGCAAAAGACTCGCTAGAGCCGTCGAAGGCGACAAGCTGTATTACTCAGTAGAATCGCATTTGTGACAGGTTCAGTTCGTACAGCCAACGTCTGAGAAGAAGAAAGAAGAAGCGCTAGAACATTTTGCAGGGCGTCATCAGGGCGATCTCCGCTTCGCCTTCACGCTCGCTGGCCTGCAGAAAGGAAAAAACAAGGCAATGTGGCAAATAAAAGTGGAAACTGTCGAGGTGTTTGAGCAATCGAGCCAATGGAAATCAGGCGCAGCCACACGAAAAGTACCTGAAAAATGCGGAGTCTGTCGCAGTTGTCGTCGCGTTCCGATGTGTCCACGCTAATGGGGAGAACAGTCTCGCCGAGTGATACAGCGAGCAGTAACAGCGGCGTGTGCGGATCCCTTTTTACCTGAACGTGAGCCGCAAAGACAATCGTTCACGATGCGTGTGCTACTCGTAAATGCTCTTCCGCACATGATGTACTTGTGACGGAGCTAAGGGGGTTGCGTGCAGAAAGAAATACGGAGACGCCTAGCCTGGCCTGTATCTGACTATACTTTGTCATCTGCCATTGGCACAATGAGTTTGTTCTGTTTTTCTTTGCATTAAATTCTGCGTTTTCATGCTTATTGTTGGGGATGCTTGTCTATCGGTTCCGGAATTTCTTCAACTACTTAACAATCAGACAAGATGGCTGCGGAAGGCCGTAGATGCTGCTATATTACCTCTCGAGAGATCCTTAAAGGCGAGGTGCAGAGGGCATGAACCTGCTCCATCTGGTAGATACCACAGCTTGACCCACCTACTCGTCCCACATGCCGTGATCCACCAATATCCAGCAATACCACTTACAACATGAATCAGATAGTCTGAAGCGGCCGGTGATACTTCTCTGCGGAGACTCGGCGTCACGTCGACATCCAGAATAGACAATGGCACGATATTTATGCGAAATAAAGCGAGCATCTTGATAAAATCTGGGGATGCATTCTCATCATGCCTTGTCGAAGGCTAGCTAATGGGCCGCTTGCAGATGTGTGGATTGGCATAGGTGGAATCTGGGGCTGGCCAGACCTTCTTATGACCAACGGCATCGAGACAGCACCAACGGGGAACCCCGCTGACGGGATATTAGACTATACAATAACAGATTAAGAAACTGTACACTACAGCGACAAGAAATATTTGGCGAGATTTGGAGCGAACATGAACCGACAAAAGGCTCAGGTGATCAGTCAGCTCTCACGGGAGGAGGATCCAGGACGGATTCAAAACGCTTCGATCATACGGCAAGCTCGCTGCCCATGTCTCACTGCCAGCGTTGGCGGGAATTCTTCGCAATACCTCGCTGTCGCTCTTTAGTCGCTCGCCAGCACCCGGCGACAGATTGGAACCTGGCTCTACCCAATCGCGTGGTATTGTGTGTTAGACAACCTCCTGACCTAACGACCACGGCTTCAACCAAGAGGAACGAACCAAATATGAATTTACTAACCACGCAAACCGCCTACGAAAGTGAAGCTTGCCACCCCCTAGGTCCTTGTTGGTAAAGCTTCCGCGGTCCCTGCACCAATGCCTTCCACCTTGGCCTGTGGGAAGGAACAATCCTGCATTGTGTACCTTGAAGGACGAAAAATTGCGTCAGCAAATGACGGGTTGACCGCTCGGTATCCTTGAACCAAGGCAGGACAGGGAAGAAGCCCGAAGTCCTCATTGTTCATGTCCTAAACTGGACAAGTACATTTTAACCC